>CM075809.1:20090265-20455265 GCA_037975025.1 Excoecaria agallocha
TAGCCCACAAACCAGCAGACAGTCGATTTGGACTTTAGTTTGCCAGATGTTAATTTCTTAACATGTGCTTCACAGCCCCAAATCTTGAGAAAAGACATATTAGGTTCTTTCCCAGTCCATACTTCGTATGGTGTCTTCTCAACTGCTTTAGTTGGAGTACGGTTCAATAGAAATGCAGCAGTTTCTAATGCATAACCCCAAAAAGAGATAGAAGAATAGCTTGACTCATCATAGATCGAACCATGTCCAACAGAGTTCGATTTCTCCTTTCGGGCACACCATTCCATTGCGGTGTTCCAGGAGGAGTGAGCTGTGAAATAATACCACACTCTTTTAGATGATCATCAAACTCTTGGCTTAAGTATTCGCCACCTCGATCTGATCGAATGGCTTTTATACTTTTGCCAAGTTGGTTTTCTACTTCGTTCTTAAACTCCTTGAATTTCTCAAAAGTTTCAGACTTGTACTTCATTAGATAGACATAGCCATATCTACTGAAGTCATCTGTGAAAGTCACGAAGTAGCTAAAACCACTTCTAGCTTGTGTACTTAATGGTCCACATACATCGGTATGTATTAGTTCCAATAAGCCATTAGTCCTTTCACCTTTCTTGTTAAAAGGACTCTTTGTCATTTTTCCCATGCAAACATGGCTCGCATGTGTCATAAGACTCTAAGTCAAATGACCCAAGCACTCCAGTTTTGTGGAGTCTTGAAATGCATTTTTCATTTGCATGTCCTAAACGACAATGCCAAAAGTAAGTAGGGTTCAATTCGTTTGATTTAACCCTCTTTGTATTAATGTTGTATATCGACTCTTTGTTTTGTAAATCAATGATATAAAGGCCATTTTGCAACATGGCATTGCCATAAGAAATGCCTTGGCGACGAATATGAGCATTGCCATTTTTAATAACAAAATCAAATTCATCATTATCCAAACATGAAACTGAAATAATGTTTCTGCTCATAGCAGGCACATAATAACAATTATTCAAAACAAGTACAAAGTCCGGAAGGTAAAGTGAGGTGATAGTCGCCTATCTCCATGCAGCAACTCGTGCTCCATTCCCCACTCGGAGGTCCACTTCATTCTTTCCAAGTAACCGCCTATTTCTTAGCCCCTGCACATTTGAACAAATGTGAAAACCACAACCGGTATCCAATGCCCAAGTGGTAGAAATAGAAAGGTTAATTTCAACACCAAAAATACCAGAACTGGACGCCTTGGCTCCATTCTTCTTTTGTTCTTCCTTGAAGAGAGCGCAATTCTTCTCAATGCCCTATCTTGTTGCAATGGAAGCAAGTGCTCTCACTCTCTTTGAGTTTTGGGTGCCTTGGGCTTGGATTGGGCCTGAGGTGCACTCCCACTTGACTTGGGTTTTGCCTTTCCCTTTCCCTTTCCCTTAGCGGGTCCCTTCTTAATTCCCTTTTGAACCATTAGAACGGGATTGGTCTTTCGAATGTTCTCTTCAGCATTCTTAAGCATCCCATGAAGCTCAGTGACTGACTTGTTCATTGCATGCATGTTATAATTCATCACAAATGGATCATAAGCAGCAGGCAATGATCCTAAGATCAAGTCAGTGGCCAATTCCTTTGGCACTAGTACCTCAAGCTTCTCAAGAGGATCAAGATACCCTTTCATCTTGAGTACATGGGTACTAACAGGTGTACCCTCAGCCATCTTGCAAGAAATTAATGCCTTTGTTGTCACGAACCTCTCGTGACGAGCTTGCTCTTGGAACATCTCCTTGAGGTGCACCATGATCGCATAAGCCTCTTGGTCCATAAATTGCTTTTGCAATTCAGGCACCATAGTGGCCAGCATCAGACAGGTCACATCGTTGGAGTCGCTCTTCTTGGTCTCAAAAGTTTCCTTTTGAACCGCAGAGGCGTTCCTTCTTGGTTCTTCAGGCAAGGGTGCATCCAAAACATACGACTTTTTCTCTTGCTTAAGAACTATTCTTAAGTTTCGAGACCAGTCTATGAAATTGGTGCCATTTAATTTGTCCTTTTCAAGGACCGATCGCAATGAGAAATTGTTATTTGAAGATGCCAATTTCAATCTACAATAAAATTTAGCAAGATTAAATGAGGTCTTATTTATGATCCCACAAACCGAATTAATATCCCTTTAAATAATTCGCGTTAGTGATTTAATGTGGGCCAAGATCCACTTTTCACAACAACTTATTAGTCAAGCTGAGCTTGTACACCTAACAAGTTAAGTTACTTAGGTAGGAAAACTCCAATCATGTCTCGTACATGACTCTTGGATCAAATGGGCTAACATCTTAAGATGTTATAGCACAACCCATTTATTAGTTGCCTAGGTCCGGGCATCCCTTTCCATGATAAGTCCAACCTACATTCACAACCCATGCCTCACAAAGATAATCGGGCGCATCTAGCACTCCTAGTCTACGTGACCGATGATCGATGCCTTGACATGTTTCGAATTAGGAAGGCAACTTTGTGACTTACTATTTTTAGGGATTCATTTTATTACGGCTTACATGGCATACGCTTTGTCATCCATACATAGCATGCATATATATATAATTGCATAAAGTAAAGCGTGACAAACATGGGCCCAAAAACTTACAACTAAGATTCTATACTATTACATAAGAATCTCGAGTTGGGCTTCTCCACTCCGGTGGGCTTCGTCTTGATTTACAAAGTCTTCAAATAAATTCTATTCTAAGAAATAAATGAAACTTTTACAATAAAATATAATGGCACGCAGGCCATATTTAATTACAAAAACCCAGGGCCCATGAATGCACCATGCATATCCATTCATCACACCAAACAAGCAAATAAATATACATAGCATTCATGGATCAGACAAAGTCCAATTTTAATCAATTTAGCCAAGCCCATTAATGGAAATTGTGTACTTGAACCTTTAAGAGAAGACCCCGTGATGGGCCTGGGCCGAAGCCCAATGGACTAAATCCTCTTATTGAATAAGTTCTCTTAAAAGCCCAAAACACAAACTAGTTAGATTTGTGCCATAAATCAACTCTAGTATAATTTCCAATTTTGCCATTTTTAATTTTATGTCATACAGTCCATAAACATTAAAAATACATATAATATGTGCTAACATGAATTAAAAATAAAATCATGAAGAACACATATAATAGAACACGGCATTCATGCAAAAACAAACAAACAACAAAACTAGTTATTTAATGCTTATGTAATGCCATGAAATGCACAAACATTTAAATCAATTTTATGAGTCATTTAATAATCTAAATAAGTCCATAAATATTGATTTAATATTCTATACCATTTTAATCTAAATGTGTTTTTACCATTTTAATCAAAACAAAGCAAATAATGTTGATTAAACATGTAACAAACACAAACTAGTCATTGTTTTAAGTGATTTTAAAATTAATCAATTAAATTATCATGGACCAGAATTAAAACCAAATTTAAAAAATGTCCAGACCTGATAATTAATCTTTAAATATCACTTACAAACATGCCAAAAATTTTTTTACATTTAATTTTGAAAACTAGTTGTTAAACTAGCAATTTACATGCCAACTAGCACCTAGTTTCATAATTAACATGTACCATCAGGTATAAATAATTAAATCCGACCATTACCAGCCCTAATAACATCTTAGGACAGTATATTAACATGTCATATTAATTATAATACCTATCTAATCAATTAAAATCGTTTCTACACCAAAACAATGCAAAAAACTCAAAACAGAAAATTTCAGATTTGCATGTTTTCAAAATAACGATTTTTAATTAATTTTTTCATGCATCTAAAGCACTAAAATAAGCATGTCTAGGCTCTGATACCACTGATGGAATATGACATGGTATGATAATCATGATAGCACAGCGGAAAAACAAAAATTTTATCATACATACCATACATATCCAAAGATAGAATCGAAACATGCAATTTTAGGGTTATCGAACTTACAAGTTTTGATGCCTTTTAAAACTTTTATTTCGATGATGACCAGCAACAAAGATGGCTTTGTCCGCCTTAGATCTCGATCACCAATGCCAAGGAATAGCCTTTTGCGCCACTCCCTCTATTCTCACACACACAATTACACTGTCGGCTTAAAAACGAGATTGCTAGATCTCTTTTTCGGTATTGTGTAAGGGTTATAGTTTGAAGCTACAAAACTTGATTTTGTACTTCTTTAGATTGCTATTACATCTCAATAACACAAGAGAATGAGGAACAATCCTTTCTCCTTGTGAAAAATTGAACAAAAGAATTAAGAGAGAGAGAGAGTCACTATTCCCGAGTTACTATTCATGCCACAAAAAAAATTAGGTTTAGGGTTTTATTTCTTTTAATATATATGCTTATCCTTTGGCAAGTCATTAATCTGAATTCAACTATCCTAAGATAATTAATTCAAACTCTATCACTTCCTAAAGATAAGTAATATATTTTGAATTAAACTCCTTTGAATTTAAATTCAAATTTGAAATAAAACATAAGAAATTTAAATAAATGAAATCACTTAATTTAAATATATAGCATGTGCCGAAATTCCTTGATTTCCCTCTTGGAATTTCGGCCACATCATTAAATATATAAGTGATTTAATTTAATTTAAATTCCTTTAGGCTTTAATATTCAATTAACTTAATTAACACAAGATAATTAATTAATTGAAATTAAACCTTATGGGCTGAATTTCTCTCTCTCATGGACCAAAGCCCAATAGCAATATTATAACCCATTACATACATTAATTTGACTTTAATTAAAAGCCCAAATTAATGTCCAATACTTAATTTAAATATTTTAAGCCCAATGCTTTGTGTGCGATCCTATAGGTCCATTTAATGTTGGCAATGAATTAATAAATTAATTCAAAGGCTATATATATTCTCTAGCAAGATATTATAGCATTCCAAATTAAATGAAAATGCATATGGCATTTGGTGACCTAATGCAATTTCGCATAGTCCCTTACCCATAAATATCAGAATTAATATAAGGCATGGAACTAGTCATCCTTATATACATTAATTCATTTCTTGATATTCCAATGACACTGAATTCTCAGATAAATAATGATTACTCATTATTTCATCTCGGTATGGCCATACACTTCTCAGTTCACTGATCAAGTGGTCGGTGATATTTTTCTCTCTTATCGAGAGGGGTAATCCCGTCACTTCTCTCATGCTCTCTAACATGAATCAGTGCATACCCAATCATACCCGTACTTGTCACTCTGTTACGAGCACGTTAGGTGTATGTCAAAGTACACAGTAATTCATAAAGAGTTTCATAGAGATTTCAGGTCTAAGAACTCCGATACAAAACTTGCATATGAGAAACACTTATGACTTGTACCATGTAGTGTTCTCATGAGCGGATCGAATCCAGATACCATGTTCTTTAACATGTATCTATGATCTCTGATTGACACTCTTGTCCTAATGATCCGTAAGACAGAACTCATAAGATTAGAGAGAGCATACTAGTCTTAATTCATTTGTTATTCCCATAACAATGACTGACTAGGGATATTTAGAATGATGTCTTATTTGTTTCAAGGTCTTACAATCCATGTGCCTCACACATGATAACTTAAACCGAAACAACACTCTTGGATAGTTTTATCAATTGATATGCACAGGAATACAAAGGATAAAACAAATGCCTCATTTTATTAATTTCAAGTGTTTCGTTACAATGTATTGGGGCTAGGGCTTACACTAACAACATCTTAATAGGAAGATGTTTTACTTCCTTTTGGACCTGGCATATGATTTTTGCTTGCTTTCAGTCTTGGATTTTGCTTTGATCATACGCCATCTTTCATGTAGTGTCAAAGACTTTCATAGTGCACTCTCTTCATGGTTGTAGATCCGCACTCCTTCATAGGTATGTGAGTTGAATGCCTTTGCTCAGCCATCGACTCTCAACAAAGCACCAAATGATAAATTACAAATTTTCATTATGAAATGGAGAGTTTTCGCATAGGAAGAAATGAGAGGTTAGATGGTTTGAAGAGCGAATTTCGATCAGACTAAAGAAAATAATGCATACAAAAGGTACTTATCCGGTTGTTCGGGCGTTAGCACTCTGATACTTAAGTTAACAATAAGGAGAATAGCAATAGGGAGAAAATATTTTAGAGAGAGAATGCATATTTTGATGGAATATGTCATTGTATGCACATAAAGATCACACAGCGGAAAATAATAAAATTTGATCATATATGACATACAATTCCATGACAAGAATCGAAAACATGCAATTTTAGGGTTTTAAAACTTACAACTTTAGATGCCTTTAAAACTTGATTTTGATGATGACCAACAACCAAGGAGGATATCTTAGCCTTAGACCTTCACCACCAATGCCAAGGAACAACCTTTTACGCCACTCCTCTCTATGTTCACACACACAATTGCACCGACGGCTTAAAATCGAGATTGCTAGCTCTCAAAATAAGTATTGTGTAATGGCTATGGTTTGAAGCTACAAAATTTGATTTTGTACTTCTCTTAGGTTGCTATTACTACTCAAGAACACAAAAGAATGAGGAACAATCCTTTCTCCTTGTGAAAATTGGCCAAAATAATTAAGTGAGAGAGAGAGAGAAGTTCACGCCAAAACCTAAAGCAAAATTAGGGGTTTCCATTTTTTTCCTTTCAATATATATTATCTCATTATGTAAGTGATTAATCTAAAATCTACTACCTCAAGATAATTTATTTTAGCCTTAATCACTTCCTTAAAATAAGTAATATATATTGATTCAAACTCTTTTGATTTAATCCAAGATAAATACATAAGACATTTAATCAAATAATATCACTTAATAAAGAAATTCACATGTGCCGAAATTCCTTCAATATTTATCTTGGGAATTTCGGCTAAGACATCCCTTACTTAAGTGTTTTAATTTGATTTAAATATCATTAGAATTTAATACTCAATTAACTTAATTAATACTAGATAATTAATTAATTAAAATTAAACCATGTGGGCTGAATTTCTCTCTCTCATGGGCCAAGGTCCAATAGCATTTATAATGCCCATTACATACATTAATTTGACTTTAATTAAAAGCCCAAATTAATTCCCAATACTTTATTTAAATATTTTAAGCCCAATGCTTTGTGTGCGATCCTATAGATCCATTTAATGTTGGCAATGAATTAATAAATTAATTCAAAGGCTATATATATTCTCTAGCAAGATATTATCGCATTCCAAATTAAATGAAAATGCATATGGCATTTAGTGACCTAATGCAATTTTGCATAGTCCCTTACCCATAAATATCAGAATTAATATAAGGCATGAAATTAGTCATCCTTATATATATTAATTCCTTTTTTGATATTCCAGTGACACTGAACTCTCAGATAAATAATGATTACTCATTATTTCATCTCGGTATGGCCATGCACTTCTCAGTTCACTGATCAAGTGGCCGATGATATTTTCTCTCTTATAGAGAGAGGTAATCCCTTCACTTCCCTCATACTCTCTAACATGAATCAATGCATACCCCAGCATACCCGTACTTGTCACTCTGTTACGAGCACGTTAGGTGTATGTCAAAGCACACAGTAATTCATAAAGAGTTTCATAGAGATTTTAGGTCTAAGAACCCCGATACAAAACTTGCATATGAGAAAAATTTATGACTTGTACCATGTAGTGTTCTCATGAGTGGATCGAATCTAGATATCATGTTCTAAACATGTATCTATGATCTCTGGTTGACACTCTTGTCCTTATGATCCGTAAGACAGAACTCAACTTATCAGAGAGAGCATACTAGTTTTAATTCATTTGTTATTCCCATAACAATGACTGACTAGGAATATTTAGAATGAAGTCTCATTTGTTTCAAGGTCTTACAATCATGTGCCTCACACATGATAACTTAAACTGAAAGAACATTCTTGGATAGTTCTATCAGTTGATATGCACAGGAATACAATAGATAAAACAAATGCCTCATTTTATTAATTAAAGTGTTTTATTACAATGCATTGGGGCTAGGGCTTACACTAACATATTTTACTTAGAGAGAAAAAAATATGTATTTTACAAACTAAACCTGCCATTTATAGAGCTTTAGGAAGCTTTGAATAGTGCTCTCGAATAGTTGGCCTACTCTGAAGTAAGTATGACTTGTTATATAGGTAATGATGATTTGATAGTAGCATGTGTCAGACAATCTCGTCACATCAGTGAGAGGTCACGTTCGATTGGATGGCCTCGTTTCACGTGTCTGGCCAACTAGCTTGAAGAGGCTTTCGTGAATCTTTTAGTTATGGACCTCTTGATCATGGGTCTTATGATTTATAAATTTTTGAGTATTATCAATATTAAAATAGTTAATTTTTCTTATTAAAAAAATACTAAAATGGATCCAATGGCCACATTTTATTATCTACTCTATAACTCATGCACTTTTGCCAAAGCAGACTTCTTTAATCTAACTTATCACAATTTAATACATTTAATTTATAAATCTTCATATAATTGTTAAATATATCAGACGCCTGACTATGCTTATAGTATTTAGGAACTATGCTTATAGTATTGATATGATTTCAGAGTGTAAATCATGCATATAAATATCATAAATGTGGTGAATACGAGTTAAATTATTTTCCGATAGTTGGCATAATGAAAGCCATAAAGTGATTTTCTCACATCTGGCATACTACAAAATTGTCCTAATTCTATTATAAGTTATATGCCATATATTATATATGCTCTATTCAAATTTTCTTTTCCTATGCGAGATGCATTTATTATATGAAATTTTCTAATTAGTAGACTTGTTAAATTGACATGAATTTAAGTTGAGGCATAAGGGGTAAGCACAAAAAATTGAAAATTTAGCTAACCATAAATATCGATTCAATTTTTCGGTTAATTCTCTTTTGACATTTATTTGATTTTTATTTTAATGTGCATTTGGTAAAATTGTAAATTTTTAGCTTTTTATTTTTTAAAATCTAAAAAGTTATGTCATATTTTTATTATTTATTTTTTTAAAAATTATTTTATGCATTTAAAGATTGTATAATACTTTTTTAATTATTCATGTATATTTTTTAATTACTCATGTATATTATGATAATGATTTCGGAGTTGGCAGTAATGGAGGCAGTGGTGGCAAAAGTGACGGTGTGGTGGTGGCGACGGCAGTTATGGTAAGGATGATAGCGACGGTGGCAGTGGTGGCAACGGCAACGGCGTTGGTGGTGGTAGGGGCGATGACAATCTGGTGGTGGTGGCAGCAACGATGATGGTGGTGACAACGGCAGCAGCGATAGTAGCGGTGGTGGTGACGAAAACCTAAACGTTATTTTTTGGGCCCAAAAAATGTCGTTATGGGAGCTTTGCTCAATAATAAATGACCGTCTCGAAACAAATTTTTCGAAAACATATTATAATAAGAAATCCAATAGTATGTGACCGGTGTCTAGCAAGTGTACTAGATCGGCTAGTAATATAGGGAAATAAGATTATGACCCAAAATATCGAACCCAAGGGAAACTTGTGCTTGTATGTGCTATTTCAATTTCAAAACCAATTTTGTGTGTAAAGAGAGAAGAGAAATTCCAAAGTTGTGATGATTTGAAAATAAGAATTTAAAACTAAGTTAAAACAATTGAAAAAACTAAAGTAAGTAAGAGATCTTTTGAAAGCAAGTAAATTGAATAAGTTAAAAATCAATGATAAAGACAACTTTCACTAAAGGACTATCCACCTTAACTAATATTGCTATGACTTAATTAAAAGAAAACATACAAGTGATTATGGAGAATTCAGTTTAATAAACCCAGACAACTTTATTCAAAATTATCATTCCAAGCATTAAAACTCTCTTATTCAGAACAATTCAATACTTAGCATAAGGAACTGAATTAAGTCTCCTAGATGTCTATTAAAGCCTTTCTCAAGAGATTTAACTTTCACCTATTCTTGGTTACACTTTTCTTAATCTTAACTTACTCAAATTAACACACAATTATAGCTTATTCAGATTATAATCATGCATTAATCCAACTAAATTAACCTAAGAGCATGCAAGTTATTTAGCAACTTAAACCAATTAATTAACCAATTCTTAATCAAGTTAATAATCAACTTAAAATTGAGAAAAGACAAGACTATGTTTAAGAACCAAGAAATAATTAACTTGTATTAAAATTGAAGAACAAACTCAAGTCATAACAATACAAGTCAAGGATTCAAGTATCCTTTAGCAAAAGTAAAGAAAACTACTCACAAGACATTCTTTAAAACTAAAAACAATGTTTTGAAAAGACTGTAAAAACAAAGAATGTAAACAACTAACAAAACAAGCTTAATTCTAAGGCTTAATTCTAAAGCTTGATGACAAAGATTGATGATCCTCTTCTGTGTTTTTGGACTGCTATTTATAGGCAAGAGTTGTAGTAGACTCCTTGTTAAACTCTGGTCATAAAATAGGAATTAAAGTCTGCTAAACAGGAAGTTCGTAAATCCTTCGCGACATGGGAGAGTTAATCACGTGGTCACGCCTCCTTTGTTCTTCCTTCACACGTGGACACGGCTCACTTTCTTCTTCTTCCACACGTGGCCACGTGTGGTCCTTCACTGGGAATCCACGTGGTCACGTGGTCTTCAAAATTTCATCCCTTCTTTATCATATGGCCACGGTTCTTACAAGAGGAAATTTCACATGCCCACGGTTCTTATTGCTTTTGTTCTTCACGTGGCCACGTGATGAATTCTTCAATACTCTCACGTGGTCACGGCTCAAGGCTCTAGACTGGACACTAGTTTTCTCGCCCAATTTCTTCATATTTGCACTTTTAGCCCTAAACTTTGTCCTTTTTACACTTTAAGCCCTTTTATGTCGAATTAAACCTGAAAATCAAACAAAACACAGAATTAACCTCAAAAACATAAATATTAAAAAATTAACTCTAAATTAACCTAAATCAAACCAAAACAACTAAATAACTTAACTAAAAACACATTAAAAACTATATATAATTCACACTTATCAGTATGTACCGTAAAAATAATTCATTTAGGGTTTATGTTATATTTCTTCATTTCTTCTCAAATTCTAATTTAATTTAGGGTTTTTATTATCTATATTTCTGATGATAAATTGTTGGTAATTGTTGATTTTATCCATAATCTATTGAATTATATGTGTTTGTTGCTTATTTACATATGTTTGGTTATCTTTTTTTGTGCTTTAATTTGTATGAACTACTGTATGTCATATGTATGAACAACTAGTGTATGTCATATGTTATTTTCATACGTTGATCTACTTAAATCAAAGAAGCTATATGTATTTCCTGCTGCACATTCACCTAATTTAATGTGAGATATGGCTTTTCTTTTCCATGCAAATATAGACTTAATTTTAATGACTTGCTCTCATAGTGAACAACAGAGTGATTTATTATTTCGTTTCTTAAGTAGAGATTTTATTTCTGCACTCTGTTCTTGAATTTGTCAGTATGTAACTGTTCTTTGAGTTGCTATTTCACGTCATGTTGTTTGAAATAAAATTATGCACCTTATAAAAAAACAAAATTGACTTTTAGTTGCTAAAATTAGCAACGAAATTTACTTTTCCATTGCTAATTTAATTGATTTTTTCATTGCTAAAAATTACCAATTTACCGAAAATGAGTTGGTTGAATTTAGCAACGGAATTCATTTTTCCTTGCTAAATTTAGCAACAGAAATGAAATTTCGTTGCTAAAAAATAGCAACCGTCGGATTAGCAACGAAAATTTTCGTTGCTATTTTTTATTAGCAACGAAAAATATCAATTTTTTGTTGCTATTTTCCATTGCTAAATTGCATTTTTCTTGTAGTGATGCTAATTCACAACAAATATCGAATTCACTTTATAATGTTAATTATTGATTTTTTGAAATAATTAAGAAATAGAGATTGGTGAAAGTGGGATATAATTTTTAGCTAGTATTATATTTGTTTTATAATTTTTATTTGAATTATTTTGAGCATGTGATATGGAATTGACCTTTATATATATTTTTTTAAATAATTGTATATTAAAAATTTTAGTGGCTAACTAAAAATATTGATTAAAACAGTAAAAATTAAAATCAATAAACTAATTAATCAAATTTAAAAATTGATTTATGATTAATAATTTAAAAATATAAGTTATAAATCCAGAGTTTTTGTAAAAGATGGGCTAGTAGTGGGAGTAGAACAAAGGTCGTGTTTAAAGTGACCATTCCTGTAGTGATTGACAGAATAAGACCAAAGAATATCTTGCAAGAAAAAAAGGAACTTGCCCGGATGGACCGAGTGTTAGCACTCCGAAACTCAAGTCAAGGATGCTTGGATCGGGAGAGTGTAAATAAGAGAAAGGGATTGAGAGAGTTAAAAATGTCGTGCCTATAAGAAGACTCGATATTTATAGGAGACATGTAGAGCCACTTGGGTGGTCTATCTGTATATCAGAGTAGGTATCCGACGATGTGACACTGAGTGACTGATGGACTAAATGGTGGCATGTATCAGTGACTTGCTAAAGATTGAATTCTATAAGTCCAATCGGGCTTACTTATCTTTTCAATTCTCGTGTCCATTTGATATCCTTATATCTGGATCCAATAATAGATCCTAGCCTAGGCCGGAGAGTTCCTCTTATCCTAATATGGACTTGAAACTATTGGGCCAAGTGATAAATGAAAATTTAGGTATTATCATTTGTCTTCCCTTGTGGTTTTCTAATCTGTCATAAAGATTGGAAGGATGAAGCAAATGGAGCTTAGAGGGGCCTTGTCATTTTAGGAACAACTGTGTTTTTGAAAAGCAAGTGTTGCAAACCGTACACTATTTCAATTTTTTGAGGGATCAAAAGAACTTGAGTGGCTGGTGCCTGGGAACGACATCCTAATCCATGGAGGATAAAGGAATACAAATTAAGGAAATTTGAAGGCTCGCAACATTCCAATTTGCAAAAGATCAAAAGATTGCGAATCGAGGCATTTTTTGCACTCTAATTTTTGAAGGTTTGTACCATTCCGATTTGCAAAAGATTAAAGAATTAAGAATTAAGGCATTTTTAGTGCCCGTATTTTTGAAGGTTTGCAGCATTACATTTTGTGAAAGATCAAAGGATTGTGAATCAAAACATCTTTCATGCCCGTATTTTTGAAGGTTCGTGATCGGTGTCTAGCAAGTGTACTTGATCAGCTAGTAATATAAATAATATTAAAAACCTTAAATATCTTCATGTTATCTGCAGGCCGACCATTCGGTCTTAACCAATTTAATGTATCAATCTTCTTGGCCAATTCATTAATGTGGACACTTGAACCATCTGGTTTTTTGACAATGTTGTTTAGAAAGAAACACTCAATAAACACCTCTTTTAATTCCTCGTCACTTCGTTTCCTAAGCTTTTACTGCTACAATTCAATTTCTTTTATTTACAATGCTTTGGTTTTCACTCCTTATTTATTGGAGGTCGCCATGTAATTGTCTTTATTAAAAGCTCTTTTTCCTCTATAAATAGGCTCATTTCTTGGGGCATTTGAAAACCTTCCTTCGCTTTTCTGTAATTTTTCAATGGAGATCTTTGTTTACTTGGAGATTTTTCAACCTTTTTATTTCTTTCCCCTTTTACCATTTTAGGAAGATGAATGAATTGTATTTCTCTAAAGTTCTTCTTTGCCATGATATCACCGATTGGTAACAGGTGATTTTGCCTTTTGCTTCATCTATCTTCCTTCAGCTTCTCTATTTTCTCTTCAACTTTCTATTTTGCACCACTAGGAACTATGGTTGGTGAACATACAATAGTCACAAGTCTGTATTTTCTTCTCTATTTGCCTTAACTCCTAGTTGGAACTGAAGAAGAAGAGGATTGCACCATTGCTCGAGTTAATGAGAGGTGGCCTCGAAGCATTAGGCAGTTGCTTAGTAGAATTTCGAATAGGATTTTTTGTTATCCAATGTGTCTTTGTACTTGAAATTTTAATAAAATTCCAATTTCTAATTCATAGTCTTGTTTCCTTTCTTTGCTTTCTTTTGATAGTTGTGATTGTCTTGAAAGTAAAAGCAGATAGTCATGTTACTGATTTTTGAAATCTTTGATTGAAATAATAAGTAATTGATGTAGTAAGTTTCAATTTTAGATAAAAAGAGAAGCCCTTTCGCCAATCGGATAGTCGTGATCAATGTGACTTCAAGATAATTCTAGGGCATTGTAACCCATTAGGAGTATTTCAGTCAGTAAAGACTGGAATTTATTTATTGATTACTTCAAAAAGCAACTTATACATCTATTTTCAATTAGGAAATGTAGTAATGAATATAATAATTCATAAATTGAAATTTCTTTGGTTCTATCGGGAAAGCCATTGATTGAATTACAACTCATTTGTCTTATGATTTAGATCATCCTAAGTCATTACATGTGCACAAAACGTTAATTTTCTGAGGTTCTTTAGAAAATGTACCTTTTGTGCACCCCCTTATCGTAGGATCTTCACTGTATTGGCTAGGTATGGAATATCCCTAGCTTTTCGTAGGGGATTAGGGCCTGCTCTTAGGGTTTTTTTCTCCTTTAATTTTGCCCCAGCATATCCTTCTTGTCAACTGAGTGTGATTGATCCCTTTTCGTGCCCGAAGGCTTCGTCAAGCAAACGACAGCAGACGTTAGGATTAACCCATCCTATCTTGGCTTCAGATAAATGCGCCTCATGTCATGTCTCCTTTCCCTCCTTTTTTGATAAGGGGTGCGCTTCTACCAATTGAAGGGGTGTTAGAGGCTTCATATATTAATGTTTTGTCATCAAAAGGGAAGGGCATCACATCTTCTGCTCGTGTTGATGGACTTTCAATTGCTTTGTATGCCTAAAGTAGTTCCAATACTCCTTTTCACACCTCATTTTGACAGGAGAACAACGAGAAGTTTGCCCACCAATGTACAATATTGTGGAGGAAAGATGTTTCGTTTTCCTTCAGACCTGGTGGCCGTCATTTCATTTTTCTTCAATCCTAGAGTTTTTCTTCTCCAATTTGATTGCTTTTGATCACGACACTCCTTTTGAATGTTGGCATTTGCTTCACAGTGGAATTACAGCTAATGCCTGAAGTTTCTCCATGTGGTATTGGAGATTTGTACGAGGATCTATTGATTTGGCCGTGTAGGGTTGCGACTTATGGTCGAGGGGGGTCCCCTATGCTCTTTTCCCCTACTAGCAGACTTAAATCTCCTTGGATTGTATAGGAGTCATGCACTTCGATTCATCTATAGCCTCTCAAAGAAAGTACTAAATGATAAATCTGAAAATTTTATAAAAGATAGGCCGGTTGTGGGAGTCGAACAGAGGTCATGTTTGAACTGATCATTTCTGTGGTGATCGATAGAATAAGACCAAAGAATATCATACAAGAAAAAAAAAGGAGCTTGCCCAAATAGATCGAATCTTAGCACTCCGAATCTCAAGTGAGGGATGCTTGGATTGGGAAAGTATAAAGAAGAGAGAGGAATTGAGAGAGTTCAACCTGTCGTACCTGTAAAAAGACTCGATATTTATAGGAGACATGTAAAGTTACTCTAGTGGTTTATTTGTATGTCATAATAGATATCTAGCGATGTAACACTTAATGACTGATAAACAAAATGACAGCGTGTATCAGTGACTTGTTGAATATTGAGCTTTGTCAGTTCGATCGGGCTGACTTATCTTTTCGGTTCTCATATCCATTTGATATCCTTATATCTAGATCCAATAATAAATTTGGGTCTGGGCCAGAGAGTTCCTCTTATTTTAAGATGGAACTATTGGGACAAGTGATAAATGACAATTTAGGTATTATCAATAAGTTTAATTGACTGATTTAAAATATTATTTATAAATCAATTAGCGTGTTGGCAAAGAGGTAGAAATTGGCTTATCATTTTATATACGAGGGCTTTTCTAATTGGCGGCAGAGAATTATGTTCTGTTTTTGAGTGATAATGATAATTGAATGAGAACGCTTATGAAAACTTATTGAGCGAGGAAACAAATTTACTAATAGTGAAGTTTGGAGCTAACTACTTAACTTTTATTTTCATAATTAATAAATAAATAAATTCTGAAATTATCAATTGACGGTTGATAGTGGTTAGGATTATCGTTTTCCTCTTGGATAACAATTACAAATGAGATTTGAGTTTAACTGAAAATGGCAAATTGATTGTTAGATAAGATATTTTGGTATTTTTATTTTTACTAATTAGTGTGTTACTAATTAATTAATTAATTAAATTTTAGTATAAAACTGAATAAAGATAGATCCATTCACAAAACTCTTGATGTTGATGATTGTTAACAATGGTATTGATAGCCATAACGTGATCAACAAAGTACCTTTTCTTCCACTTAAAAATTAAAACAATCATTTCATAATAAATTTAACCATTTAAACATTTCTCATAATAATAATATAGCAAAATAGATTATAAATTTCAGCGGCTAAACGGTTAGGCCACCGAATTTTGATCCTCCCATCTATAAAAATAAAAATAAAAATAATAATAATAATAATAATAATAATAATAATAATAATAATAAATAGATAAATAAATAAATAAATTTCCTCTTAAGAAAGGTAGAATCTACTTGACTATGAAAAAGAACTATAAAATTTACTTTAAAAATATTAATCTGAAAAAAAAAATCAGAAGAGAATATTTAATATACGAAAACGAAAATCCAGAAATAAAGGGATCCTTGAGAATTTGGTTGTCTTCAATTTCCAAACTAAGAAATTACTTTTAACTAAACGCGTTTTCCAAAAGCAAAAGAGGAGGATTAGCTTACAAATGGAAAAACGTATACTCCAGCCAAACGCGGTCTTAGCCGCAACTTGGCCCACCGCACACCTAGGACTGATGTAATCATTTTTAGTTTCCACCCAACCAAGTTTTTATTTATTAACAGCGAATAGCCATTTAAATAAAATTAGTTGAAAAAAAAATCAAATAATAATATATTATTGGTATGGTTTATGTAATTTATCCAAACCGAATCTAATTAAGAATTTTTTTATTTAAAAAGGAAATAAGTGTAATGGCAACAGGCAGACTAACGCGCTGTAGCGCGTGAGAGAAAATAAATCAGGGGCAGGCAGGAGTGTTCTGTAAAAGTAGAAGTAACGTATACGGGCAATTGGATTTGGAGAGTAAAGAACAAAAGAGAAAGGGGTATAATAGGAAATGTGGGTCTCTTCTTAAATGTAACTGAAGGAGAATCAGGTGCTTCGGGTCTTGAAATCTTCCTCATTTTTCTTTTATTATTTTTGAATATTTCGTTTTTCTATTTGTTGTCGAATAGTAAAAGATTATTTGTATGTTTTGATGTAATTGTCTTATTTTCTGCCCCTTGGTTTGGAATTCAGCCCTTTGTTTTTAGTTTTTTTTTTTTTTTTAACTATGGTCGGATGCGATGGGCCTTTGGTGCAAATGTATTTGGCGAAATTCTGCAAAACATGTTATAATATATTGAGAGGCATCATATTTGAGCCCAAAACTCTCTAATTTCTCCAAAGGACGCGACCATTTGGATACTCGAATGATTTCCATTTTTAGCCAATAATTTGGTACCAAATTTGATTTCAAGATTAGTATTAAATTAAAAATGTAAAAGTTTTTGGTAAATGCTAATTTCAAAATACTGAAAAATTTCAAATTCAAACTTTTATTTATTTTTGAAGGAGTTTGGGATACTCTCATAATTCACGAGATGATAAATTGACCCTGATATAATAGAGATAATATCAAAGCAGGAAATAATTTATATAAAATTAGTTCCATATTGGTTTTTTCCTTAATTAGAAAATTTATTATTTACATGTGCATTAATATGGACAGTTACATATTAATTTCGTAACTGTCATATTTATTATTTATTTTATTAATATTATAACTGCCAATTTAATTCATCATTATTAAGAAAATTAAGTATTCCTTAATTGAAGCCCTATATAAGGGCTTAGTTTCTTCATTTGGAGGAGGAAATAAAATTAGAGATACCGAAACTCTGTTGGTTTGTCTTCTCGCATATTCTTTTTTGTCTAAAAGGGCTTTTAGTTCGTGAATCTATACTTTCATCCCGTAGTTTGTGACACGTGGGTGATAGGATTTGCCGGTAACGTAAAACAATCGATTTCTGTTTTCGCTTCAACGATCTGTGCTTCGAAAGGTATTTATGTCTACTTCTCGCAATATATCATGATATATATTTCTTTTGTTGGTATCAGAGCTCATATTTTTGCATTCCGACATGTCTATAATGTAGATCTGATTTTTTTGTGAAAATTCATATATATTTATAGGCTAAATTGATATGCATATTAGATATGTTCTATATGTAATTTTTTTATTAATTTTGGTCTAAATTTTTTTTTTTGTGTTTTTTCGATACCGAAATTAAATAATTGTTTTAAAAAATCAGTAATTAAAATTTTGAGTGAAAATTTTTTATTTTAGATCATACCATTGAACTCAGCGACCTCGAAAATTTTACCCTAGAAAAAATCTGGCAGCCTGCGGTGCTGACATGTGGCTTATTGAGTCATGCCACGTGTCGACAAGTGAGACAATGACTGGCTGACACGTGTCAATTTTGTCGATCCTGTTACATGGCGTTCACGTGGCAGTGGGTTTATGCCAGTCAACGCCATATGGCCCAGTCAGATAACGCCACATGGCAGAGTGCCTCAGATGGCGCGTGGTCGGTCTATCACGCTTGTGGCGAGTGAGGCCCACCCTCACCGGTGCGTGTTGGCGCGTGCGGCTTCCTCCGACCTTCAAATCAACTTAATTTTTTTAATCTGAAATTCTCAATTTTTTATATTTTTTGAAAATTTTTTGAAAATTTTTTGATGACTAAAAAATATTTTTTGGATTTTATTCCTATAAAAATTATTTTAAAATTGATAAAAATTGAGAAAATTATTTTTCTTGCCTTCTTAACTTTTCAAATTTGTTTGAAAATTATTTTTTGTGGATATCTCTTTATTTGTTTATTGAAATGAGTTTCAATTATATGTATGTTTATACATGAGTATACTGACTATTTATATTTTGTTATGAGTAACAATTTGTCTTTATCTTTTTTATTGAAATGAGTTTCAATCATACATGATTGTGCATGAGTGTACTTACTATTTAATTTTCTGTTATGTGTGACAGAAATTATGAAGATAAGGACTCATAGATGTCCACAAATTCCTCAAGAAATTGTAAAAATCGAAGCAAAAGTGCAATCGGTTTGCAAAATGAGGATGCATAAGAAGGTTCGAGCTGATGACATTGATACAATAGTGCATCATATTCTGTATATGCATGAAAAGATGCGAGAGTGTATTTGGGATGATGGCCTGGACCAAGGATGTGTTGACAGGACCTTGTTTAAGGTGATGAAAGACTCTTTTGATCGCCATCTAGATATTAAAAACTGGTTGGTTGATGCCTGGTTTAAGAAAAATGAAATTTATAAGAAAACCATTATCCAGTTTTTGTATTTGGTGACCAAAAGAGGAGTGTTGAGAAGCAACATTAAATCTGAGATGGTGCTCAGAAGCGAACGTTGTGTATATCGTCCATGGCTTCATCATCGATTTTATGGCATACCTCTCGATTTGTTCGAAAGGGTCGAGAAATTATTTTCAGTGATGAGACTAGTTTTGTCACATTCTAGGTTTCCTAAGTTATTGACATGAGTGTCAAGTTATTAATGGTTAAGATTTATGTTTTCTATTACTAAATTAAAGACAAGTGTGTTTTTATCTTATTTTAAATGTTTTCTCTTTGAGATTATTGGATATTTAATGATTGATTAAATAAATGAGTTTATTTATCTTTTGGATATTATATTGGCATTTAGCATTTATTATGAATGTGTTTAGTTTATTGTTAATTGCTTAGCAATATTTAATGAGTAAAATGATTGCATGATAATTGAGTTAAGACTTAGATTATCTTATGTATAATATCCTAAATTAAGTTTAAGAACTTAATTCCCAATAATCGATATTTACTATGCATAAAATTTTAACCGGTAAGATTAGACATTAAGACTTAAAGGGTAATTGAAAACTTTAAGTAACCTTTTCAAATTTGAGCCTAATAGACAATTTTATTAGGTTAATTTTTCATACCCATAGTAAATAACATGTATTGCTTGATCTCCTTAATATTATGCAACAATTACTCCATTATTGATCAGAGGATCCAAATGAAATATGTATATCCAATATATGCTTGAAGAGCAAGAGGTTTTAGAAATCTTAAATTTGATTATGATTGAATCTAAGCATGGCACCATAGTTTAGAATAAGTAGGACCGAGATGCTTATGTGACATGGAAAATAGATGTTCCACTGCTCGTACCATATTGCTAAGTGCAAATAGATGATGATATCACCAAGCGAATTTCGCAAGTATCAAAATGCAATGGATCTATGAATCGCTTTGCAGAAAAATTTGAGGATACGTTTCTGACTCAGTTTCGATCATTAGTGATTAAATTTTGATACTAATCAAAAGAGTCTGATCATATAATGCGAAAACATCTAAGAGAGATTGATAAGACAATATGTGAGCTTAGTGAACTTAATTATAAGATGATCAATGAGCAACAGGTCCAAGTTATTATCCATTCTTTATCCTAGAGTTAGGAGCATATGAAGATGTAACTAACTCATATGGATAAGATTAAGACATTTAGGAATGTCGCTTGTCATTTAGAGCTTGAAAAAGACTGTATGACTGTGATTAAGATCAATGCCATAATACATATGACACAGTTATGTTATAGTAGAATAAGTTCTAACCAGAATAAGAATGAAAACTTTAATGGTAAGGGTAAAGAAAAGGCTCGAGAGTCTAAAAGGCAAAAGATAAAATAGAATTACATAAGGTCCAAAGGTAGTAAAAGGATAAATATTTCAAGAGTAAAATATTTCTTCAACTGCTAATAAAAGGATCACTATGTAAGAGACTTCAATGTGTCCTAATAGGTACACCATATTGACTCATGAGTGAGTAAAATCTGTGTATCTGGTCATGTCTTTCTACTAAATTTCATTCTTTGTGAGTGATAGATCCAGAAATAATGGACCTTCTGACAAAAATGATCAAGATTCTTTTGTCTAGTTTGTTTCTATTTTTGCTTTAATGAAACTAGATTTCATTTACATTTCAAGGATAACAATGCACATTAATGTTTAGATGATACTTAATGTGGTTCTGATTTTGTTTTGAACGTTTTCATTATTGTGGATCGTGATCCTGATTATTGAAATACTACTAGTTTTTTGTTAATTTCTTCTTCTATTTCATATTGTTATGAGAATAATGTGAAACTATGCCATGCTAGATAATACCACATTTGCCAAGATTGAATAAGTCAGTTAGACAAGGTAGGATTGATAGGTGATTCAAATAAGCTCAAATTACCTACCTATGAGTATTGCCCGAAAAGAAAACTAGTAAGGAAACCATTCAGAAAAAGAAAACTATAATCAAAATTCCATTGCAATTGATCCATTCAGATGTCTGTGATTTAATAAATTTTAGGGCAAGGCATAGGCCTATTATTATTTATCACTAATATAGATGACTATATTAGGTATAGTCATGTCCATTTGATTTCTCACAAGTCTGAAGCATTTAGTTACTTTAAAACTTTTATAAATATTGTTGAGAATAAATTGGACAAGAAAATTAAAGCTTTAAAAACCGACCGTGGTTAAAATTATCTTTTTGATGAATTTAAAGCTTTATGTGATAAAAAAGGGGGTGGACATCAATTGTCTATTTCTCAAACTCCATAACAAAATGGTGTTCTAAACTTTGTGCCCTCCAAGTTTGTTGCTTCCACTTCTTATGAGTTATGGACTGGTCGGTAATTTGATCTAAGACATCGATGACCTTAGAGTTATGTTGCTTATATCCATAATACCTTAAATAAATTTGGTAAATGCGGACCATGAGATTAAAAAGAGTATCTTTATGTGATATTTTGATGTATCAAAAGGATACGTATTTATGGGTGAACAAGCAAATGGCTCAGTAATAAAATTTGAATCACGAGATATTATATTTTTGGAAAATGAGTTTCCTAAGTTGGGCGAAGTAAGTTTAGACTTTACTTTTATGAAACTCAAAAAGATGAACTAACCGGATCTCTCTGTCCGAGTGGTTGAAAAATTGAAGAAGAAGGTCAAAACTCGCTTCTCAACAGTCCGGATGTTCAGGATCCATTCTCCAATGGGAGGATGAGCATGCCTAGCTCCAGTGGGAGTATGAATATTCAGGATCTTTATTTGAATCGGAGCATATAGCTTAATTCAAATAGGAGCATTCTGAACTATAATGAATATATGAGACATGTTTATCAAGAGTCAGAATTACAAAAAAAATCTAAAAGGAAAAGTGTTCTATGTCGATGATTTTTTAATTATCCCACAAGAATGCCCAGCAAAAGATAAATGGATTAAGGCAATGGAAGAATAAATGACTTTCACAAGATAGAACCATGTTTAGGAACTGGTTGATCTACCTGAAGGACACAAACCAATTGGGAATAAGTGGGTTCTCAAAATAAAGCAAAAAGCTGATGGTAGTATCGAAAGATACAAGGCTCGGCTAGTTGCTAAGGGGTTTACACAACAAAAAGGAATTGACTATGAGAAGACTTTTTTCACCTGTTGTTAGATTTACATCAATAAGGTTAATTCTAACCTTGATAGCTAATTTGAACCTAGAGCTACATCAAATAGATGTAAATACTACTTTTCTCATTAAAAAAGGCAGCAAACATAAGGTTTGTCGATTGATGAGATCAATCTATAGCCTAAAGTAGTCTTCGAGACAATGATATTTAAGATTTCATAAAGCAATCATGTCAAATGAGTTCAACATGATTGATGAAGACCATTGTGTTTATCACAAAAGCTCTAAAGACAAATTTGTCATTTTGACTTAGTATGTAGACCATATACTAATACTAAAAAATTATATAAAGTATGTAAATCTTATCAAAGATTAGTTGTGATCCAACTTTGAGCTGAAAGATATGGGTCATTGTCTCAAGGGTCTTTGTGATCCAACTTTGAGCTGAAAGATATGGTTGTGATCCTTGGAGTTAAGATTTTAAGGGATCACTCGAGAAGATTATTGTCATTGTCTCAAGAGATATACATTAACAAAGTTTTTGAACGATTTAATATGTAAAATTATAAACCCATTGACAACCCCATTACTAAGAATCAATTTCTTAGTAAAAGTATATGTCCTAAGACAAATGAGCAAATTTAACATATGAGGAATGTTCAGTATGCCAGTGCCATAGGTAGTCTGATGTATACAATATTATGTACCAGACTTGATATATGCTATGTTATGGGCATAGTAAATAGATATCAATCTAACCCAGACAAAGCACATTGAAAAGTAGTAAAAAGAATATTTAGATACCTCAAAGGTACTGCAAGTTATTCTCTCTATTTTTTAATAAAATGATCTGCAATTGAGAGAAAATTTAAATGTTGATTGGGAAAGTGACGTGGATGAGTGAAAATTTACTTCAAGTTATGTATTCTTGCTTAGCAAGGGTGCCATTTAGTGAGTAGCAAGAAATAAATCTTTGTAGCCCATCAATATTGAAAGCTAAATTTGTTGCTTTCTCAGTTGCAGTATAAGAGGTAGTTTTGGTTGAAACATTTTGTAAACCATTTGGGATTAACTGCTTTAAAGGAACCAGTGACAGTCAGTCGTTGATGGATGTATCAACATTAAGTATCAATAAATCGAAGATATTGTTGTACTAGGAGAACTGAACTTACAATACATTTTCTTGTTGGATGTGATTGCACACTATTAACAAAACCTGTATTGAGAGATGTGTTTTGAGAGACACATTAGATCTTAAAGGTTGCGTAGGATTTGATTTGTACTGTTTATGTGATCCCTTAACATTATTATTTATGAATAATAATAAAGTTCATTATTTGGCAATACATGAGTGTGAATATTTATATGTGAATATTTACTATTATTTATTATATGATTGAGCATATCAGACAGAAAAGTAGCCCACTCACACGGGTGTTTATCTTAGTTTTGATAATAAGTTTACAAAGACTAAGATGAGTCGATTTTTGAACATATGATAAACTCAATAACAAGTTCAAAATAAAAGTATTGTCTTGCATAAATTATAAGATGAGTCTTGTTAAGGTGCAAGATAAAGACATACATGAGGTTGTATGCTTTGGATTGAGATCCAAACTGGATTAACTGTAATTATATGATAAGTTAAACGTAACTATCATATTCTGTCTTAAAAGCCAGAAGTAGTTCTAAAGTAGGAGAACTAAAGTTGAATGCTTCGGTGTATTGCAACATTATGCTTCTGTATGATATTAAATAATGATAAGATATGCGGTCCTTTAAAGGAAAGGATAGAACACCATAACACATGCATCATACCATGTGTACTTGAGTTGATCAAGGAAATGAAATCTCATGTGAATGATCTCAAATTTTTCCTAGTATGAGACCTTCATTTTTTTTTCGACATATAATGAAAGGTATACAGAAAAAGAAAAAGATATTTTTTAATCATATTCGGTAGTTTCATGGTTCACCGGTATATCTATTGTAGTCTTTAGAAGTAGAGATAAAATAGTGAACACGAAAATTATTTTTATGAGATCATGAGATAAAACAACGAATGTGAGAAAACTATCTAGGGTTTGACATATAATTGTGAGAAGATCTTGTTTCTTGAGACGTTATATATCCCTAACAGGTGTATAGCATTAGCGTTCTCGATATATACCGGTCACACGAACTATCTGTTTGTATGATAAGAGAGAATGACTGAAAATTATTTAATGTGCGAGTGGAAGATGAAGGAGTTTGAGATACACTCATAACTCACGAGATGATAAATTGGCTCCGATATAATAGAGATAATATCAAAACAGGAAATAATTTATATCGAATTAGTTTTATATTGGTTTTTCCCTTAATTAGGGAATCTATCATTTATGTGTGTATTAATATGGGTAGTTACATATTAATTTCGTAACTGCTATATTTATTATTTCCTTTATTAATATTGTAACTGCCAATTTAATTCATCATTATTAAGGAAATTAAGTATTCCTTAATTGGAGCCCTATGTAAAGGCTTAGTTTCTTCATTTGGAGGAGGGAAGAAAATTAGAAATACCGAAACTCTATCGGTTTGTCTCATCGTATATTTTTTTTTGCCTAAAGGGGCTTTTAGTTAGTGAATTTATATTTTCATCGTGTAGTTCGTGACATGTGGGTGATAGACTTTGCTGGTAATATGAAATAATCGATTTTTGCCTCTGCTTCAATGATCTACGTTTTGAAAGGTATTTATATTTACTTTTCGTAATATATCGTGATATATATTTCTTTCAATTTCTTTTATAAAAAAGAATTGTTTATAATAACATTTCTATTATAGATATTATGACTATTTATCTAAAAAAGATAAACCCTATCTTAACCTTGACCATAATCTTTTGAAATGCAATGTTATTAAAACCGGATCGGATAAAGAATCAGAAAGTTTAAGGGTTCGTGATTTGATCGGTTCGTTGGTGTTTAACCGGATTTTTTTCATTTTTTAAAAAATATATTATTTTTTAACTTTTATATAAATATTATGAAAATATCACTATATACAAAATTAAAAATAGTTTAGAAAAATATATTTATCATCAAACATTAATAATAAGACTATATTTTTAAGTCATTCAACATTTATAACAAAAATTTAAGATAAATATAGTAAAAAATTATAAATTTTTAAAGAAATTCTTCAAATATAAATTATAAAATTTTATTTTATTCATAAAAAATTCATTAAATTATTTGAATTTTAATTATTTTGTATTTATAATTTTATTTTATTTTATTCCAGAAAAATAATATTGTATGAATATTTTTGACAAAAAGTTGATTTTTTTAAAATCAAACCGGTTTTTTATCATTTAATCCGGTTTTCTCCAGTTTTATCCTGGTTTGACTGGTTTTTTGGCGGTTTGAAACAGTATCTTCCGGTTTTTAACCAATTCGGTTTTTACTCATTGAACCAATCGGATCAACCGATGGTTCGCGATTAAATTGGTTCGACCTTCCGGTCCGGTTTTAATAACCATGTTGAAATGGTAATTTTCTTCCGCTAGAGACGACTGGATCATGACCTGTCCCTATCTGTTGCTAATTTATATCGTAAGGCTGTCATTTTATCTCTCCCCATTCTTGTTATTTTCACTACTTTTTATCAATTAAAAAAAAATAAAAGCTCTATGTAATTCAATATTTTGTCAAACCTAAAGAAAAGATAATCTTATTATTCGATGAAAACCTATCGATTACTGCAGAAAGAAGAGAAACGGAATTTTGTTTTATTTTCGTCTTTATTATTGAGATTTTTGTATTTTAATTATTATGCTTATTTGATGTAAAAGGCCAAAAAAAAAAAAAAAAAGAATTATGCGGTAAGAGCTGTTAGGCCAGGGAAAAAGTAAAGGGGTCCCATAATTACAAATTAGACTCTATTTCTTGACATAGCTGATGACGCACCACCACATGACTATTTTGGATTTTAATATTAATGTTATTAAAATTGGATGGAATAATCAACCATAAAGGTTGAAGGTTCGTGGTTTGATTGTTGAGCGAATTAGGCCAAAATTTTTAAAATAATATTATTTATAAATGTTATATAAATACTGTAAAAATATTATTATATAAAATAATAAAAATACTTTAAAAAAAAAGTAATTTATCAATCAAATATCAATAAAAAAATATTGTTTTCAAATTATTCAATATTTATAACAAACATTTAAATTGAAATAAATATAATAATAAATTATAAATATTTAAAGAAATTATTCAAATATAAATTTTATTTTTAATTTTATTCGTCAAAATGTCCTAAATTTCAATTTTTTGAGAGAATCTAATTTGAGCAATAAATGCACCAATAGTCAATATTGGTTATGAATTTATGATGTGAAGAAATATTTTATGCATGCAACTATTCACATCACGGCCAAATAAATGGAAAGTTAAACAAAGATTTGCGCATATAAAATTTGTCAAAGATATCATTTTTATTGAATTTCCATGCACTCCACCTGCCTATAAATACAAGGAGCACATGAAGTTTTTATATAGATCTCATTTTTCTTTTAGTTGTGTATTATACAACACTTGAGAATTCATACACTAGAGAATTTCTTCTAGAAATTTTGTAATGCTCTTATGTTGTATATTTGTAAAATTATATGGTGTAATTGGGATGTTGATTAATAGTTAAACATTAATTTGTATTCTCTATTTTTTGTTGGTAATTTCTTTTGTCTGTGAATGTAGGCAAAATTACCAAACTACGTAAATATTTGCGTCTCTTTATTTCTCCATTTTATCGTTATTATTTCCAAATAAATATTCTTCCGTGAATAAATTTCTAACAAGTGGTATTAGAGCCACTACCATATTTATTTGGGATTCATCATGGCAATGACAAAATTTGATATTGAGAAATTCAACCGTACCATGAGTTTCATTATGTGGCAAGTCAAGATGCGCTTGATCTTGATTCAAAACGGTATGCATCAGGCACTATTGGATAAAGATAAATTACGCATTACTATGAATAAGGTGAAGAAGCAAGAGATAGATTATAAAGCCCTTGCTACCATTTAGCTATGCTTGTCAAACGAAGTCTTGCGAGAAGTTGTGCAGGAGAAGACTGCCAAAGACTTATGGAACAAACTTGAGTCTTTGTATGTTACAAGGAATTTAAGTACCAAACTGGTAGTTAAGCACCAACTATACACACTCAGTATGGCTGAAAGTAGAGTTATGAAATCTCACATTGACGAATTCTCCACTATCTTAATGGATTTAGAAAATATAGAGATTTCTTATGAAGATGAAGATCAAGCTCTTATGTTGCTTCGCTCACTTCCTCCATCCTACAAGCACTTTAGAGATACTCTAATTTATAGTCTATAAACTCTAAAGTTAGAGGATGTTAAAACAGCTTTATTTTCAAAGGAGCCCATTGATAAAGAGCTTGAAACACGTAATGATAGTTTGGGAAAAAGATCTACTTGTTAGAGACAGGTCTACAAATAAAGGTTCTTTAAGCGGCCAAAAACCAAGATCTAGATCCAAATCTAGATACAGGAACCTTATTTGTAATTATTGCAAGAAAAAAGGCACATTAAGTTAAACTACTATAAATTAAAGAATAAGTAGCATATTAAAGATCAGAAAAATGAAAAAAAGCCTGTTGAAGCCAATGTTGTTGAAGAAGGAGTTTGTGAAGTTCTCTCAGTAACCGAAGATGGTGACAAATCTACACAAAGGTGGATTTTGGATTTTACTTACACTTTTCATATATGCCATAATAAGGATTGGTTTTCTAACTATGAACCTATTCAAGGTAGAGTTTTTTTGATGAGCAATGACTACTCTTGTGAGATTGTTGGAATTGGCATAGTCAAAATCAGAATGCATGATGGTGTGGTGAGAACGTTGACAGAAGTTCGACATGTTCCTGACTTACAGAAAAATCTTATTTCTTTAAATGCATTAGAAGATTCTGGTTGTGAATTTACTGATAAAAATAATGTTTTGAAAGTTTTGAAAAGTGCTCTTGTTGAGATGAAAGGTTTTGTTATAACCCGTTTTATTTTTTTAAATAATTTTTTTCCTTCCTAAATTTAATAAATTTGTTAGTTATTAATAAATATTAAAATAAATAAATAAATATCATAAACTTCCCCACTTCCCTAACTTTTAGTTTCCCATTCCAATAAAACTACTCCTCTCCTTAAAAAGCAAAATACAAAACTCTGCCAAAAAAAAAAAAAAGTTTTCAACACATCTACTCCTTTTGGATTCAACCTTTGCAAATCATTATTAAAGCGTACATTAAAGTAAACATCTAAGTAATTTATTATTTTATTATTATTATTACAATTTTTTTGTTCTTTTGCTTTGCTTTCTTCGGCAAGTTAGGTTTTACAATCAAAGAATTTAATTCCTTTTCTTCTATATGTTGTACTCTTTGAAAATCTAGTAAATAATTGATAGAACTTGCATTCATTCCTCAAATAAAGAATGGATTTTACTATTTTTGTCCTTTTCTAAAGCTAATCTATTTTCATATTTCTCTTTCTGTCGATTTGAGACTCTTATATATATATATATAATGTTTTAACAATGATTAAATTATGTAAATTGTTAATTATTTTCTCTGACTATTATTTTAGATTTGGCTTGCTATATATGTATTCATTAACCTAAATATATTATCAGTACAAATGCTATTTTTTTATATGGAATATATATATATAGACACACACGCACACACACATATAGAATGTTCATTTGTAAATTAAATATTTCTTTACAAGTTTGGCCATAGTCCAGGACACTGTTGTTGCTATTATTATCATCATTATCATCATCAAATTGGCGATTCAGTACCTAGTATTTTGACTCTTTTAGTATTGGTTTGAACTAAAAGCTAAATACTTTATTATTATAAATAAAAGGAATTCCACACACACAGACACATATATAAACACTTTTGCATGGTATTGTGCGCTTTTTGCATGAGTTCACGTTTTAATCCTTGAGAAGTGTTAGTTTAACCTTCTCTTCCTAATATTAATATTAATGACTTGGAAACTAAACTATGTTTTGTTAATTTATATCCTCGTTTCTTAAAATATCATTAGAATTATACTATTATCATTACTATTATTTCAAAATCTTTAAATTTTTTTTTTATGTCGGATACTTCCTCGTTAAAAAGGTTAATGGACTAATTGTTAGGATAGTTAAGTATTCTTAGTTTTTGTGATCGTTATAGGATTTTGACCTTTTCTTATTTGGGTTAGAAAATTCCAATACTCCTGTGTTAGATTGAGTGACTTCCTGCATTTTCTACACCTAGCTTTCTTTGGAATTCCAAGTGAGTGGTAGTTACAGTATACAATTGTTTTCTAAAACTATCTTTTAAATTTTTGACTCAAAATATTTTAGTTTATTTAATTTTGTTTATATGCTTTCAATATTTTATCAAGCGAATTTATACAATTTACCTTTATGTTAATTTTCTACAGTTATTTATCGATTTTTATTATGTTAATTTTATGCGAACTTTAATTTTTATTTGTTTATTTATTATGTTGATTTAATTGGTAATTGGATTCGTTAATTTTACTTAAATTGAATATTTATCTACTTTAGAATTTTAGATTATGGAAATAGGCTTTTGGATCATTTTTGTGTATTATATGTTTCAATAAATTATTGATTTATTTATACGAAATTTATTTGAACCGTGTATCAAATTATTTGAATCTATTTGTTTGTGCTTTGAAATTATATCTATTTTCTGCTATAAATCATTTATATATTGTATTGGTAAAAATCTATTTTTAAATCGGTACATGTGATCAGTTATTATCTATATCTGTATTTGGCTCTATTGAGAAATCTATTATCTAAATCCACAGAATTAATTTTAAGTTGAAAAATGAGAATGCCCAATAAATGCCCCGATAGTCAGTATGGGTTATGAATTTATGATGTGAAGAAATATTTTATGTGTTACACCCTCCAACTAACAACCTATTTTTGTCATCATACAAATATCATTAACCAAGCTTTGTTCTATTTACTTATCCTTTATATCAATCCAACATATAACTTCACATGCTATCACTTGCATGTTTTATCTCAATATATATACTACTATACATATACATCTCAACAAAAGTCATTTAATATCATAAGTACATGCTTATATTGTTATAATTACAAAAGGGAGCCTTATACAATATAAAATTACCATTTGCATAAACATCCTTTCTTATATACCATTCTTAATACAAAAGTTATACAAAAGATAAAATAAAAAATTCATATATTAAACTTATTTATTAGACTTGTGTTGGTCTCCCTAATGAAGATTATGTCATTGAGCAAAAGTCATAGCTAAAAAGCCTACACAGATAAACAACCCTTGATAAGCTATAAAGTTTAGTGGGAAATAAAACACGCCAAACACACAACAAGCATACATTATAATAATAATAATAATAATAATAATAATAATAATAATAATAATAATAATAATAATAATAATAAGAGCAAAGTTCACAATTAAGAAGAAAGAACACAACTTAGTGAATATAATAACACAATATAAACATACTAGTTCATTGATAATATTTATGTATTTTAGATTTTGATACTTTTCCTATAATTTGCCTGCTTAAGTTCTATGGATGTGGATAACAGAAATTGTGGATACTCGTAGATATCAATTATATAAATATCTGTAGGTATTAAGTTCTTTAGATATCCAAAGATATTGAATTTGTGGACCAAAATAGGGTCGGACTATGGTCCCAAATGGGGATGACTGTGGATCCAAATGGGATCAGACTATAGCAACTATAACTTTTACCCTATAGGCATGCTTATCTATCCACCATCGAACACTAATGGCAAGCATTAAACTATTTTTATATACATTTCACTTATCATACACTACAAGAAAAAGGGTTATTAGGGACCAAGTATTAATAACCAGTAAAGTTTTTGGTCCTTAAAAATATACTAATAAGGACTAGTTTTATATCTTTTTCCTAATTCCTGATTTTTCAATTTTAATAAGGAAAAGATTTAAAATGGTTCTTAATGCCTAAAAATTCTGGTCCTTAATCCCCTCCTATTGGCGGGATTTTTAGGCGCCATGAAAAAATGGACAGAAACATAAAAAGAAAAATAATTGTAAAGAGAGTTGGGTTTAAAGTTAAATATAAGTGAACCTAAAAATTTCCCTATTATTTTCTTTCTCATTTGCTCGTTTCCTAAACCGAAACCCCATCTCCCCTTGTCCCCTTTCTCTCTCGTTTTGCCCTTTCTCAAGCTATCACTGTGACTCATACCTCATCGCTCCCTGCATGCTTTCGACCATCACCTCTGCCGCATGACCCACTAAAAATCCTTAGCCTTTATCTTTTGCATTTTTAGGGCCGCCGTTTCTCTCTTTTGATTCTTAATTGAGATAATTTTCTCGCTCCAGAGTGCACATCTCATCTTCGTTTCTACAAGGTATGGTTCTCCTTTGATCATCTTGGCTGTGATAATTTGCAGTGTTTTTATTTTTTGCTCTTTTGATTGTTTGATCATGAGAATTTGATTAGCACTATCAGTTTTGCTATGCTTATGTTGTTTTTCCTTTTCTGGTTCTTCTAGTTTGAAATAAAGTTTGCAGCTCTGTTGGGTTTTTTGGAGATTTTTTGTTGGTTGCCTCTTCTCTTAGTTGGATGTGTTGGTTTTCTATTTTTTTTGGCCATTTTGTTTTTTTGGTGTCTTGTTATTTGCTCTGTTTTAGTGAGTATTTCAGGCGTTTGAATTTCTTTTGTTGAGCTTCAATAGCTAGTGTCGAGCTCTTTTGATTCGTTCTCTTATTTTTCGATTTAAGTCTAAGTTAGTTCTCTTTCTCACTAGTCTAGAAGTGGTTGGGTTTGGGGTTTTCATAGTCCGATTGCTTTTTAGGTGGTTTGTTGGTTGGAGGCTGGGTTGCGATCTGATGGTGTTCTGGTTTGGTAGTGAGAGTGTCCTACAGCTAGTTTTGGTGCTTTCTTTCTTCATGAATTGGTTCTACAGGCGGAGTGCAAGTCTGGAAGCTTGGTTTTTATTTTTTGGGTGGTTGTTTGGTTTTTTGTTCTTCTGTTGGAGATCTGCTCCTTCTGGGTCTCTTCACTCTAGTTTCATTCTGGGGTTCTTCATGGTAGTAGGTAGTTTTTGGTTTGTTTTTCTAGTTGGTTGGTTTTTGGGTATCTAGGGATCTAGTTTTTCATGGTTGGTCTTCCTTTGGCCCCTGTTAGTTTTTGCTTTTCTCTTATATTATTTTTTTAGCTTTTCAAAAAAGCAAATGAGGTGAAGAAGATGAGTTGTTGTTGTCGTGGTCGATGGCAGTGGTGGTTTCGGTAGCTCTCTTTTTTTGTTGATGCTTCTCCTTTCTAGGGGTTCAGTAGTTTGGCTTGCGATGTTTTTCTGCTTCTTGGCTGTTGTTGGTTTTGCTCAATTTTTGGTTGGGGTTGGTTGTTTTGCGGGAGTGGTTATCTTGGTTTTTGTTTCTCAGCAGTGGTAGCAGTTCCCTATGGCGCTGTGTTGTTTAGTTGAGTTAGACATAGCACATTACCTATAGAATTGTTGGACTGTCTGATGATTTGTTTAATCTTAGATTTTTAGGCATGTCGATGTTTCAAATGCTTGCTTTTTCTTTTTTTTTTGATAATGGCCACTCCACATAATTCACAATCAATCCACAACCCCACAATGGTGTTGCATCTTATCATTGATTTAAATAGAATCTCCTATTTTCACAAGATAAGAGAATAAATTCACATTCTATATGGCTATACATTCTAAAATTAATTTATATAATTAATCCTTTATTAGCCCAAGCCACCTGGAGCGTGATTTTGTAGAAATGGTCACTCTAATAACATGCGAAGATAACGAACTTGAATCTAATTCAATTCTAAAAACTAATCGGTATGTTAAGAATTGTCTAAAATTTTATAAATAAGTTCAAATTAAGTAAACATGCATCAAATTAAGATTTAATTGAACATAATCAAATTAAAAAACTAATCGGTATTTTAGTGTCCCATATATACTGTTAGAGTATAATAAAAAATATTAATTTAACCAATTAAACTAAAATTTAACAAAATTAACACTAAATTAACTCAATTAAATACCTAAAAGCATATTAAAAATATCATTAATTTCATAATTATCAATGTTTAGCTTTGTTATCTAGTTCATTTTCAGTTGATATGCATATCTTGCTTGCTTGCTTGATAATTAATAGGAACTAAGAAATTTACTAAGTCTGAATTTCATATACTTGTGATGGTAAATTCACTGGAATTGTGTTGGCCAGTAGATATCCATTTCAAATATTTTGTTATTTAAGGTGGAAAGCACATGTCCTTTGGTTGAAAGTATTGTCTTCTATATTGATATTTATATAAGATTTCTTGTATTTTGGACTCATATTTTAAATTGAAACACTAATCTTTCATGAAGGTAAGCACTTCTTAAAGAGTGTTGTAACATTATGTTATTTTTACTATAATTTTATTTGTGAAAACTCTAATGTGACTTATTTTATTTCACAAATATAGTTAACAAGCAAAAGTAATGCAGAAAATAGGGCTAAGTTGAAAATGCCTCATCATACTGGTAGCAAGCATATTAGAGAAATCATTTATCAAAAGGTGTTATAATTGGTGACATTTATGTTTATAAATTATTTTGTTATCTTTTTCTTTTTCCTTTTTATTCTACTTTTCTCTTTATATTGAGGAGTTTTGACTTGTTTATTACTGTCAAGGGAGGGAAAGATGGCAATCCACCGAACATGGCAACCATTTTCTTTGAGACTCGAAAGAAGAAAGACAAGCTTATTGAACCTGAAACAATTGAAAAATATGTGCGTGTAAAGTATACAACATGAAATGTGTTTGTATTAATTATGTAGGATTTTGGTAAATCGCTATAATATATTTTTGTAGGCCGAAATCCAAGATTTAGTGCAGTCTGAGCCCTCTCTTTCTAATATCGTGGTTGTAGAAAGATGCTCTGGCCTTCAAAACTATAGTCATGTGGTTGGTTTTGGAGGCGAGGTTAAGCCAAAGGACTTTAAAGGTAGCTCATCTAAAGCAAAATTGTTGTCTGAGCTACGTTCGACTCGAGAGGAAAATCAGGCTTTGAAAGATCGTTTATTTGTTGTGGAATGTCAAGTAAATGAACTTACGAAATTGAAAGAGATGTTGGCATCCCAACAATCTAATGTCCAGCCTCCATCAGCAGTACCCTTTCAAGAAACTGACTAGTCAACTTAAAGCATATTACAGGTTAGTAATTTGGAATACATGGTTGCTGATTACATATTTCTATTTTGCCTTTTAATGTGATGTGATGTCTGAAATTGAGGTTAGTGTATATTGACCTTGAAAGAATTCTATGCCTGTTGCTGCTCTCTTCTTTTTTACTTTGGATTGAGGTTAGTGTTTGTGTATTGGAATGTTGGTAATCACTTTTTGTTAATTATCCACGGAAGTAGTAGATAGGACTGCCTACAATTAATCAATTCATCAATTAATCACTTTCTGTTAAAAAATTTACAGTTGAACTTTTCAAATATTAAGACAAAGGAAATGAGATTGATGATACATAAGAAATGGCATGGAATATCAAATTCTATTCTATATAACTTGTCAACCAAATTTAGAATTGTAAGTGTAATTATTTGAATATTATATATTCATTTTTACTGTTCTAATTCTGTTCTGCATGTATTTTGCAGCCCCTCATATACTAACTTTTTGGACTGCATATAATTACACTTATGGAATTAGAATATTTTTTGGGTGAGTTGTTAAATTACTTTTAGATTCAACTAGTTATTATTAATAGATCTATATATATTTTTTCACTAAATCATTTTGTTTTCTTATTGTACTTTGTTGCAATAACAAAATACAGTATATAATTGACAATGAAGGTTTGAAGATTTCATGCAAATGTTGATGGCTATTTTGTTAGAAAATTGTAGAGATGTAAATAATCTTATTTTGTTAGTTATTAATGTTTTTGGAAAGGGGTTGTATAAACAATATTTTTGTTCATATGATGATTTTTTTGGATGTTAACTCTTACATTTGTATTCATTACAAATTATATATATATATATATATATATATATATATGTATGTATGTATTGTTGGGATTATTGTTTATATATGTATCTATTATTTATGAATTATATAATACAGTTGAATTTACAGAATTAAAAATTTTATTTATTTTGGAATTAACAGGAATTATATACATTTTAGTGACCAAATTAGAGGCTAAAATATTGGTCTTTTATTAACTTTTTAGTGACCAGATAACAATGGTCCTTAAAAGTTAGTCCCAAAAATAATAGCGACAGGATATAAGTTGTCCTCTTTGAATTTTAGTGACCAAATTTTTGGTCATTAAAAAGTTTGATTAGTCACATGAGCTAATTTTTTGGGACAAGAAATCTGGTCTTTAATAATTTCTAGGGACCAGTTATTTCTTGTCCTTAAATTTTTTTAGGGACCAGATTTTTGGTCCTTAAAGGTTATATGGGTCACGTGAGGTGAATTAATTAGAACAAGAAATCTGGTCCTTAATATTTTTTAGGGATTAGAATTTTTCTAGTCCTTAATAACTTTTAAGGACCAGATGCCAAATCTGGTCCTTATTAATCATTACTGGCGGAGCCTTCAAGGACTAGAAATCTGGTCCTTATTGACCTTTAAGAGCCAGTTTTTCACCTTTAAGGACCAGATTTCTGATCCTTAAAAGTCATTTTTCTTATAGTGATAATTATGCCTTTGTTGTATAATCTTAACATACATATTTAGATATATAGAGATACGCAATCTCATGTAATTGTACAAATATCTGTAGATATACAATACTGTAACTATATATAATCATATAATAACATAAGGGTATAAGCATTCATACATACTTATACTATTTCAAGCAAACAATTAAAGTTATGTCTGCTCATGTGCATATCGTATGAACATGTTACTTTAAGTTCATTGATGGTTTTACAATATGGTGCTATTATTCTTTCATATATTTATAGAACATTGTATATCCAATTTTCATCGTTAAATTACTCTAAAGTCATTTGATTATACCCTAAAAACATTTAAATATCAAAGAGTCATATATACTATATATATTATATGTATTTAACAAAAGGTTATTTAAAGCAATTTATAATCACCTCGGTAAGGTTGAAATTCAACCCAATTGAGGTGCTTAAGTCTATAACTTGAGTTCAAGATGGCATCACCTCTGTAGGGTTGAAATTCAACCCAACTAAGGTGCTGCTATCTAGGGCTGTTCGAATTTGGGGTAATCCATTTAACCCATTTAATCCAATCCACTTAATCCAATTTTTTATAATTATAGTGGGTTATTATAAATCATATAACCCATTTTAACATTTTAAAAATATATATGTGGGTTATAGGTTATTATATAATCCAACCAATTAACCCACATTACACTCTTCTTATTTTTTTGAAAGAACATTACACTCTTCTTCAAATACATTTTTACTTACATTTTTTTTACTCATCTATTTTCAATTTTTATTATTTCATTTAAATTTTGTTCAAAATCTATAAAATTTCTTCAAAAATATTTCTAATGATGCTCTAATACTATTCAAATCATTCTAACTATTCAATAACTGAAATTTTATATTACTCATATATTTTCGATTTTATGCATTTCTTTTTACATATTAACAATATATATCGATGCGGAATTACTAGCTCGATCCATAAATAATAAATAAATTCAATGATTTTTTAACCCGTTTATTCTAGAAAAAATCAGCTAAATATATATGGATTTTGGGAAAGAATTCGTGTTTTGATACTTTTTAAGTAAATATATTATTAATTAATTTATTTTATGGGCACAAAAATTATTATTATTATCGTCGTGTTTGGTTCTTCTGTGACTTTTGTCAGCTAATTGAGGTTCGAATGGAAAGATTGTTTGGTTTTGTAAAAATTCTTTTTCTTTTCAGTCTCACCTGTGAGACAGAATGATGGGAATGAATTATTTTTAAATTTACTATAAAGCCCTTTGATTTCTGCCTATTTTATTTATTAACCTCATAACAAAAAGAAATTTCATCTTTTTTCAATTTAGGTGTAAATTTTGTTTTTTAGGTCCTTGATACTAAATTTATCAGTACTCGTATTTTGACAATTGAATTTCAATTTTACCCATAAAAATCGTTCATGTCGTGTAAAATTTTACTCCATCTCCATGCCATCCAAGGAAAAGAAAACTAAAACATGTTAAGATCCAAATCATCAGTGAAATTTGAACCGGAAAAAATAATAATAATTAATAATAATAACACTATTTAATTCCCTAAAAATACTATTAATTATAATAATCAGAGTTATATATTTTATATTAATTGTGTATTTTAACTGACCTTTTGAAGTTCCGCCACTTGTGAAGAGCATAAATCATTTGAAGGAGTAAGAAAGTTTCCTTCGTAGGCTTGCTCAGCAGGCTAGAAACACAGAAAACCAAATAAAATTAGTATTTAATTATCTGATTTATATTAAGTATACACGTAATTGTCATATAATTATCTTTATTTTCTTACAATTTTTAATTACTTGTAAATTTTATAAATTATAATCCTTTACCTTATATATTTCATCTGCGATAAATCTCATTCTATGAACAAATTTGTATCTTAAATTAAAATTATCAGTGAAATTTGTTCTTGGAGCAATCAACAAATAACCCTGCTCCACACCCAAACAATAATATATTGGAGATGAAAATATTATGATTATTTAAAATAAAATTAATTCTTTATATTTAAAAATATATAAATATGAATAATTTATATGTTTATAATATAATATAAAAAATTAAGATAACCCATATAACCCACATAAACCAATCAATCCAACACAAAAATTTTAATACATAATCCACCTGATTTGGGTTGAACCCAAACTATTTAACAATTTAGGTGGGTTAGAGAAAAAATCAATTGTAATTCACCCAATCCACGTTTGAACACCCCTACTCCTACCAAGGTAGGGTTGATTATCAACCCAACCGAGGTATTCATTCCCTGTTCAGGAAATTCAGCAGTAAATCTCCAGAATTTAACTTGTATGCAATCCATAACTCAGTAAAACTTAATTTATAGAACAATACGTTCAAAACCTATGAATCTTCTTAACTCTAAATATCATTTAATCTCAAAGTTACCTTATTAAAACATTTATACTTGAGAATCTCTGTATAAATAGAATAACATTCTCTTGAAGTAAGATGAGAAGAAATACCGTAATTCAACCTAGTTTATTTTAATTCATTTAGAGCGGGATTAAGCTTCAACTTCTTAAACAAATGAATTTAATTTTCTTTGAATTTGAATTACACATAATAGATTTCTAAAGCTCTGTCCTTAAGCAACTTGAAACAATACTCAATTAAATCTAAAAATTTACACACGCAGAGTTTATAGTTCACTCTACTTATCTTAGCTATAATCTCATCTCAATTCAGTAGAATTACACACATACAAACCCAGATTTATTCACAGTTTTCATACCTCTAATTGCAGATCCAAAAACTCCTTCAATCCTTCACAATTTCCTTCCCTTTGCTACCGCTTATTCCACCTTTTACAAAGAGCCACTTCAAACGTGATTACCATTTGTTCTCCAATGTGATTCCATCAATTCAATTAAAGAAGAAGATAAAGAAGAAGGAGAGAATGAAGAACTCATCATTACCTGAATCACCCAACATCAAAACCCTATATTTCATCGACAATGGCATATTTTAGAATGGAAACAGAAGGAAAATGCCTGATTTTAGATAAAGAAAATCTGCCTTTTTTTTTTCCTTTGGGTGACTAGTTAACATGCAACCATTTACACCCCTCTTGAATCATTCTCTCACGTGAAAATTTTGGAGAGTCTAAGTGGAGTTAAAAATCCCACTTAGCTCCCTCAACTTTTTCCATATTAAAATTTTGCTTATCTATCTCTCTTTTCTTAATTTTATCCCCACGGCTTATTTCTTTTATTCTAATTACACCCTTAATTACTCTTGTGTTGTAATTACACACATATATAATATAATATAATATAATATAATATAATATAATATAATATAATATAATATAATATAATATAATATAATATAATATAATATAATATAATATAATATAATATAATATAATATAATATAAAATTACCAATTTACCCTTTAGGCCTTAATTAGAATTTAACAATTGATCCAACATTATTAACTTTAAAATTATCATTTGAATCATGCATAATCTCCTCAGGCCTATGTTGGGGCCTCACATTGTGCATGCAACTATTCACATTATGGCCAAATAAATGGAAAGTTAGACAAAAATTTATGCATGTAAAATTTGTCAAAGATATGGCCAATTTTATTGACTTTTCATGCATTGGAGTAGATAAAATTTTTATATAAATCTCATTTTTCTTTTAGTTGTGTGTTATACAATACTTAAGAATTCCAACACTAGAGAATTTTTTCTAGAAATTCTGTAATACTCTTATGTTGTATATTTGTAAGATTATTGGTTGTAATTGGGATGTGGATTAAGAGTTAAACATCAATTTGTATTCTTTTTTTTTGTTACCAAATTATTTCTCTTTTTTCTTTTGCTCATGAATGTAGGTAAAATCACTGAACTACGTAAATATCTGTGTCTCTTTATTCTATTTTGTCGTTATTAGTTTCACATAAATATTCTTCCGTAAATAAATTCCTAACAGATTTTATAATTTATTTGAATAATTAAATTTTAATAATAATTTATTAAGTATCCACATTTGTCAATTTTATTTAATAAATATAAATTTACAATGATTTAAAAATTGAAACTTGTGATATTTAATTACACTGATTTAAATTTTTCAAATAATGCATTCAAATTATTTACAATAAATGGTTTCTAATTGATATTCTTCGAAATTTTATTTTTAACCTTCTTTTGAGTTTGTAGAGATACTAACAAGGTGGCTCATTCTCTTGTAAGGACGGCTTTATTTCATGCTTTTTATACTTCTTGATTTCATACCCCTTCTTGTTTAGATGTTATTCTAGTTAATGACTGTTCTTCTTTTGCTAGCAATTAGAGGTGGTAATTGGGGCAGGTTGGTTGATTTTGGATCGAGCCATAAATGGGTAGGTCATAAATGGATAAAAAAATATGAGTTATAAATGGGCCAATATTCAATTGGGTTCGACAGGTTTGGATCGACTCATGGGTTTAATGCATGTTGGCCCATATAGGTCACATCTTTGGCCCAGATGGATCGCAACCTATTTTATCCATTTTTTAATGAAAATAATTGTTAATGGATGTATAAATTTTTTATTAATAAATTAATGAATCCGATGATAACAATATTCAATTTAATATTATATATGGTCAAATTAAAAATATAATATAACCAATACGTTGATATACGCAGAAAAAAATATTTCATTAATAATTTAATTTTACTCTAAAAATAGAATTCTACACAAATATTGAATATGCAAATAGTAAAAATTAATCTAAAAAAACAATAATATGCTAATCTATTTTTTACCTTCAACTGATGATAATTCCACACTTTGATTTGGTTTTGAAAATTTAATATATTTTCTCATGCTATCTTGAAACTCATTCTCAGCTGCAACAATATTAATATTCAATAAAAATATTATAAGAACGTGTAAACAACCTATATACACATGTTCAAGCATAGGTAGTTTGCATAAAGCTAATTTTTCATGAATTTATTGTGAAAATGAAGAAAAATTCTTAACAAACTTCACATATTTAAGATAATGAATATTAATGGATCAAGGTTGCAAAAATCTTTGAAGAAGCTATAATCAGAATAGGTATTGTACTCCGATATCATATTATTATATAAAATGTCATGCCTTAATTATTTACATTCTAGTGTGCTCTAAGTCAAAACATTCACTGATATCTTTAAGACAACTCTTTTACTTCTCAAAACATGAAGATCCATACAAATCTCCAAGCACTTCATACAAAAATCACATTATAATAGGAACCCAAATATTGAATAATTTTTCAACATATGACTTTACTATTGATTATATGTTAATGAATTCCAGCACATTCAATGTAAGAATTGCTCAAACAAATTTTCACAAATCCCTTCAGTCAAGGCTAGTGAACTCAAATGTTTCAAATTTTCACAAATTACAATAAGGATATATATAGCTACAGATAGTATACATACACATCAATGATCAATTGGGCTATAGAAAGACTAAAACAAAGACAAGAATTTGTAGTGTAATTGCTACAATATTGACTTAATCTACAGATGCTATGTACAACTCCTTCAACTGGCATGATTACAAACCCTTTGTTACTTTACAACATCTCTACATTTTAATTTTTAATCCAGAGCATAATAGATGAAAATATTAGTTAGAACAGAATAGAGAACATATCTTAACCTCTTATTGCTCTAAATAAAAGACAAGTACTTAAATATATAATTGGCACTGCAGCTTAGATTAAATATATAATTACATGAACAAGTAAATATTATGGAGCAACTTTTGTAATTAAGAGAATAGGGTCAAATCTTGGGTTCAGTTTTGAGTATAATCAATTCCTTGCACTAGAACAATTACTTATTAATAGAAACCATTTAACATAAAGCAAAAAAGCCAAATAAACTTGGTTGTCCCCAGAAAAAAAAAAAAGCCGAAGCAATTATCTATTATTAGCCCAAACAAAGATCTATCATCTATAAGTGTAAACAAGAATTCATTTAACAAAAAACAACATATGCAACCTAAACTGGTAAGGAAGCACAATGTAGTCATTCACCTTCAATGCGAAAATTTAAGGAATGAAAAAGAATTTAGACCCACTAGATAAAATAAAAAAAAGGGAATGAATCTACATACGAATCAATATGAATTTAATGAAATTAGACAATTACATTGGCTGATTAATGAAATTAGAAGACAGTGGAAAAAATGCTTAGAATTTTACTGGAGTATAGAACATGACAGCTGGTTGGCAACGGAGGCTGTGGACAACTGTAATGGCCTCAACACCGGCTTAGTCGTGAATAGTAAATTTCGGTGGTAAATAGAATTATCGGGCTGTGAATAGTATTCAGAACTGAAAAATATTTTATTTGATCATCGGAAAGTATTGGTCATGGTGAGTTCAAAGTTAAAATTTGAAGTAAAATTGAGATCAAATGGGCCTTCAAATGTTAAAAATACAAAAAAGGTAGCGAGTTAATTTCCCTAATAGGAAATGTGACTTAATTTTTCATAAATAATTAAAAATAGCAAATGAATTTCAAAAATTGCTATATTTTGTAGTTCTTCGTAAAATTTCTTGTAGAATATTTTGGTATAAAGAAATGAATTTTTCGGTGATTTCGACAGTTGTCGAATCAGACCGATTTGATTGAATAGGACCGAAAATGAACTCCGATTGAAGTGAAAATTTGTGTGCAACCTATTTTTGATGTTTTAAGAATGATGAAATTAAAATTGAAATAATTTTGAGTGAGTAAGTAGGATATTTCTTGTTGGACCTTTGAAAAATGAAAATTGGGCCTTAAGTAATTAGGTTAGGCCTATTGGATTTAGGCCCAACCTTTGGCCAAATTGAAAAGGTATAAAAGGGAGAGGAATCTACAAATTTTCAGTAGATTCCAGCTCCTTCTTCACCTCCTTCTTGGCCGAGACACCTTCCCTCTCCCTATCTCTCAAATTTCTTTAAATGTTACTTAATTTCTCTTGGAATTCAAACATCTTAACCCTAGTTCCATCTCTCTAGATGAGTAATCCAGCCTTAAACTTCTGATTTAAGGGATTAAAGTAAGGAATTTATAAGGAGAAAGATTAAGGTATCCATTTGAGGTAAATGAAAATCATGAGTTTAAATTGATTTCTTGGTATCTAAAGGTGTATTAAGATGTCTAGAGCTCATTTATGTAGTTATTTTGAGCAAATGAAGTCAAAAAATAAGGTTTCTTATGGTGATAAATTTGGCCATGGTAGGAAACAAAGAAGATCTTCAAGCTTCCAAGGTTAAAGGCAAGGAAAAGGAGGCTTAGGCAAGCCAAAGCTAGGAAAAAAGGTTAGTGACCAATAAATCCTACTATTTTCCTAATTTTTCTATGAATTTTCCTTTATGTAATTAGGGAAAACTTTGATATATATGTGTGAAATTTAAATTAATGTTATATTAATGCAATTAGACTTTAATTATGCATATTAGAATGCTTAAATGAATTTTTAAATGAATATATGCTAGAATTCCCTTGGTGGTCGAATTGAACTCTTAAGGAAAACAATGTGTATTTTAGGTTTTTTTATGAAATTATGTTTTTAAAAGGTATTAGAAATGAAATAATACATGTATGAATTTTTGTAGAATTTATAGAAATTATTAGAATATTTTTGAGATAAACTTTTGATTATGTAAATAGTGAAAATATGAAATTAGTAGAAATTATGGCATAATTTAGTGAGAAAATGATTTATTATAAAGAAATATGATGTAGTAATTCACAAAGTGTGTAAAAAGTTCGAATAAAAATTTAAGCATAATGAAATTATTAAAGAGATGTGAAATTTTGAATAAAAAAAATGAAAAGGGTGAATTATGGTGAGATAATTCACAATTTGTGTAAAAGGGTTTGAAAAAGTTTACTGTCAAAGGAATTAAGTTGAAAGAGAAATAAAAAGTATGGAAAGAAAAGAGTAACGGCTTAAGTTTAATGCTATTGTGCCCTTAGAAAATAGTCTAGCAGTAAAAACTAGCTTAGAATATAATTGGCTAGCCATAAGGATATCTGTACCGCAGTGCAAGTCATGGCGACTTGCTTTGCTATGGTAGGATCATTGATCTCCATAGTAATTATCTGTAACTGTTATCTGTTATGTGGAGAAATGGTCCATTGGGATAATTTTTCAGTCTGTTGTGGCCCTATGGGGTCCACATCCCGTATATCCAGTCTGAATATTTCTGTTGGCACTGTACTAGGGGCATTAATTGAAAAATAAAGCTAAAAGAGTGAAAAGAAGATAAAAATAAAGGTTTAAAGTGAAAAAGGACCTAAATGAAAGAAATTAAAAGTTTAGGGGTAAAATGATAATTTTACCAAAGTTATGGTTTAAAGGGTAAATTCGATAAAGAAATGAACAAGGGTAAAATGGTAATTCAGCAATCTAATGGTATAAAAATGACCTTTTTAAGACAAAAAGGACCAAAATTATAATTTTGTATCAAAAATGTTAAAATAAGATAAAATATGAAATTTGTAAGTAATTTAATGATTTAAAAGCAAAATAATGCAAAGGTAAGAGTATTTTTGTAATAATGTTTTAAAAAGAGCAAAATTATAATTATGGTATAATTTGGAGGACTTAATTGAAAAGTTAAAAAAATTTGTATATTAAGTATTAAGAAATATTATTAAAAGATACTTATGTGCATATTGCAATTAAAAGGAAATTAAGAAAGTTAAGAATTTTTAATTATTGTGAAACAATATATGTATATAATATAATATTTTAGCCAAGAAAAATTTTAGGATTGTTGGTCACCACTGGGCATAATTTATGATCAATACGTAGATTTTGCTGCGTACAGGTACAGAAGGCCAGAAGCAGTAATGCGCATTTGGAAGAAGAAGGAAAGTTGAATAATTGTTTTGTTTTTGGGACATGTATATATATGTATTAGTTGTGGATTTGTAAAATACTATGTTTAGGTTTATAACGATGAAATATGTAATAAGTAAAGAATTTGTTTGTTTGTGGCTTTGTGATGAGATGGATGGAATGATGATGGTATGTGATTGAAGAATTTATTATTTATCAATTGTGGTGCCTTTGAGGGGCTGTGTTTTGCTTGCTTTTTTCAGGGGGCTAGTCCATTTTATAGCCGTTATATTGCCCAAAATTTTGTAAAATGAATAGTAACTTTGAACAGTTATAGGTTTTCGGCAATATAACTTAAGAAATTGTTAAGACTCAAGTAAGGTTGTATGTTAGGTTCTGGTGAAAAAAAAAATTCCGACCAATAGTACTGTTCCGTTTGGTCTTTATGTTAAGGGTGTTACAACGATGGTCGGCCAAACAGAACTAAAGAGCTGAAGGCTGACGATGACTGGACGATGGAGAGGGATAGAGGCAGTGAGTAGGAGAACTGGATGGAGAGAGAGAAAGTCATTTTGTGACAAATCGTGATTTTGAGAGGGGATTGGAATGAGCAGGTTGGAATGAATTTGTAAGAGGCTTATTGGACACCTAGTACAAACCCAAACGAATTGAGGGTAAGATGGGCAATTTTTCAATTAGCTCAATGGCCATTTTTTTTGGTTGGATTTGATTTTGGTTATTTTTTTGGGCAGTTTTGGGCAAGGTTTTGGGTTTGAGCCAATTTTTCCATGCCTACTAGCAATAAGGAGGATGTTAGTTTCCGTTCATAGAGAGGAACCTATCGATTTAGGGATATATTCATCCTTTTTCTTCTTGCTATTTTTTGTTGTTTTGCTTGCTTCTATAAAGTTTGAGTTTTAAAAAATGAAAAACAAAAAAACTTTAAAACAATCCACATTGTGCAATTATATAGTAATAAAAACAAATGATCGTATATTAAATCATTATTAGAAATCTAACTTAGTTTTAAAAAATTTTCATAAATACGATACTATACCATTACTATTTTCTTAAATAAGTTATATCAAAATTAGGAATTGTAATTTAGAAAAATGTATTAATTTTAGGCCAAATACATAATTTAACACTCCAACTTGAATACTATTTTTATTTAAACACTTTTACTAACTCAATCACAAAATAAACATTTAATATGGGATATTGATGTATTTGTTAACCATTTTTTATTAAATAATACTGAGACTAAGGAGCGTGCATTTCACATGTGATGAAATGGTACTATGTCTAATAAGTTGGTGACACATGTCATTGCTTAACACCCCACCACCATACACGTTTCTTTCTTTCTCTTTTCTTCTTCTTCTTCTCTTTTTCTCTCTTAAATTCTTGTAGATTACCAAAGCTACACCAACTGGTGTGTCGCTGGCCGACGAAGTTACGTTGTCGGTCGCAGTTCTAGGTGCTACTAGTGATGCGACTGGCAGTGCTTTTGGCTGCTCGACTTTGGCATTGGTTAAATATGTTTGTTAGAGAGTTATATAATTTCTTTTGGTGCTTCGGTTGGATCTGCTTTTTCATGGCTTCTTGAATTTTATGTTTGATTTTTTTTTGGGATCTTTGATTTTTTTTTTTGAATCTTGAATTTCTTGGCCTTAGCATGTGTTTAAATCTATTTAATCCTGAATGAATACTGGATGCAGACCAAGTGCTCGACTAAATGTTTGAATAAAAATTCACCAATGTAACAATAAGGATTAATGGCCTCAATATCGGGTTGGCCGTGAACAGTAAGTTCCGACGATAAATAGTGTTTTCGGGCTGAAAATTATATTCAGAAGTGAAAAATATTTTATTTGATCATCGGAAAGTATTGGTCATGGTGAGTCCGGGGTTCAAATTTGAAGTGAAATTGAGATCAAATGGATCTCCAAAAGTCAAAAACATAAAAAAGCTAGCAAGTTAATTTCCCTTGTAGAAATGGTTGACTCGACTTTGACTGAATTTTTAAAACTAGTAAATGAACTCCAAAAATTGCCAAAATTTTCAAATCTTTAACGAAATTTCATGTAGAATATTTTGGTATAAAAAATAAAATTTTTGATGATACCGGTAGTTATCGAATCGGACCAATTTGATTAAATCGGACCAGTAACGGACTCCAATTGAGCCAAAATTTTGCGTTAAACCTATTTTTAATATGTTAAGAATGATGGAATCAAAATTGGAGTGAATTGAAGTTGAAAAGTGGGAGAAATTAATTACAAATTTTTATTGGGTAATTGATAGGCTTTGGTTTAATGGGTTAGGCCCATTAGCTTGGTCCAATTTTTGGCCCACTAAGAAAGGTATTTAAGGCTAAAAAATTTGCAAAATTCCAGCAACTTCCAGCCACATCCTCTTCCTCTTCTTGGCCAAACCATTCACTCTCATTTTCTCTCAAAATTTCTTCTTAATTCCTTTAATTTCTCCCTAAAATCAAGCATCCCAACTCTAATTATACTCCTCTTGATGTTTAATTAAGCCTTCATCACTTGATTTGAGCCAAGAAAGCAAAGGATTTCAAAGATTTAAGTTTAGGTGTCAAAAGAAGTAAGATGAAATTCTTGATATTAATTTGATTCTTAAGTGTTTTTAGATAATTTGTGATGCCTAGAATCCATTTTTGGTATCAATTTGAGCAAATAAGATAAAAAAGTTAAAGTTTCTAATGGTGAAAAATCCGGCCATCTTAGCTTCTCAAGAAGAAAATCAAGCTCTCAAGGCAAAGGAGAAGAAAAAGGAAGTCTAGGCAAGCTAGATCAAGGAAAAAACGTTAGTGACTAATGAATCCTATTATTTTCCTAAATTTTTAGTGATTTTTCCTTTATGTAACTTAGAAAAATTTGATAGAAATGCGTATAATTAAAATTAATGTCAGGATAATGTAATTAGACCTTGAATAAGCCTATTGGTATGCTTAATTTAATTTTTAAGTCATGGAATGATGGACTTCCTATGTTGGCTGAACCCTAATCTTAGGGGAATTGATGTTTAATTCATGTAGTTGAATGAAATTAATCCATGAAATTATTATAAAAATGAAATAACACACTCATGAATTTTTAAATAATTTATAAAAATTAAGTGAATATTTTAAAGACAATTTTGCTTATGTATGTAATAAAAATATTCACTACAAGAAACTGTTAAAATAGCAACAGAAAAATAGCAACGAAAATATTTTCGTTGCTAATTTAGCAACGAAATTCCATTTTTGTTGCTAATTAGCAACAGAAATCTAATTTTGTTGCTAAAATTCATTAAAATTTTTCTATTTAGCAACAAAAATAAAAATGGTTATTTTTCATTGCTAAATATGGAGGAAAATTTTAAATCTAAAACACAGCAACGGAAAGCCTATTCCGTTGCTAAATAAGACGGAAGTGTTTTCCATTGCTAATTTGGAAGTGAAAATTTTTAAGCTCCCCTAAATAGCAACCAAATATTTCTTCTGTTGCTAAAATAGCAACGAAAATCAAATTTAGTTGCTATTTGAGGCACCTTTAAAATTTGCAGTACAAAAATAGCAATGGAAACAAATTCCTTTACTAAAATAGCAATGGAATAAATTTTCGTTGCTATTTTTGCTACTGAAAATTTTTAAGGTCCCCTAAATAGCAACTGAATATATTTTTCGTTGCTAAAATAGCAACAAAAATGAAAATCGATTGCTATTTTAGGTAGCTTTAAAATTTTCAGTAGAAAAATAGCAACAAAAAGAAATTCATTTGCTATTTTAGCAACAGAATTTGTTTCCGTTACTATTTTTGTACTGCAAACCTTAAATAGCAACCGAATTTGATTTTCGTTGCTAAAATAGCAACGGAAATTAAATTCAGTTGCTATTTTAGGTACCTTTAAAATTTTTAGTAGAAAATAGCAACGAAATTAAATTCGGTTGCTAAAATAGCAACTGAAAAAAATTCGGTTGCTATTTTAGGTAGTTTTAAAATTTTCAATAGAAAAATAGCAACAAAAATCAATTTTGTTGCTAAAATAGCGACAAAAATTAAATTTGGTTGCTAAAATAGCAACGAAAAAAATTTGGTTGTTATTTTAGGTACCTTTAAAATTTTCAGTAGCAAAAATAGCAACAGAAACCTTTTAGCAATGGAAAAATAATTCCGTTGCTAAGGATTTTTTGTTGCTAATTCAAAACTGAAAATTTTTATTTTTATTGTTATTTTTTATTTAAAAAAATTCAAGACAATTAATATGATTGTAGTTGTGGGCCCGTTCCTCTATGAAACCGTTAACATAAATCATTTTTTAATAATAAATATAGGGAAGTGTAGATAAGAAAAACTCCTAAAAAGATAAGAAGTATGATTTACCATATTTTAAATTGTTGACTTGTTCTTTACGTCAATAGATTTTTCAAAAGTAAAATTCAACGGACTGTTTCTTTTTTCTGCTTTTAAATACAAATTAAATTTCCTTTAATAAAATAAAATATATATATTCAAAGTTTAAAATATAAATAAAATTATAAAATATATACAATTTAAAAAATTAGTAAAATTATTAGAATCTATGTTTTAATATCTTACATTCAAAAATGATGAAAATTTTTGTAAAAAAAGAAACAATAACCTTCACAATAAGATGAGAAATTTGCATAAAAAAATTTAATAATAATATTTTATGGTCAAACACTAAAAGCACCATTTTCTAACTTAATTAAATTTTTTTATTCAGTAAATAATTTATATAGGCCAAGTATAAAAAATATAATGTATTCGTTTTATAATTTTTGTTCACTTTTATTCTTTACATATATTAAGAAATTGTGTTTATTACTTATATATCCCTAGTGTTCTACTTATTTACATTTGTGCCATTCATTATAAATGACCTTAAGATAAACCCTAAACTTTTCATCTTCTCCTCTTCTGTCGTTCTTCAATTCTTCTCTTCTCCCTCACAGTGTGAGGCTCTCTCTCTCTCTCTCACTCATTCGATCTTTCCCTGCAGATCAAACAGACGGCGTGTTTCCCTCCCCTCTCTTTTCTTCTTTGGTTCTTCTCCTTTCTTTGGTTTCGGTTCCAGCTTTCTCCTCCTTACTCCGTCACTTCCATCAGCTGCGTTCTTCTCCTTACTCCGACAACTTCAAGTACGTGACAGGTTTGTATCCTTTTTTCGTTCTCTTTGTTTATAGAATTGAACGATTTGATAAATTATTACTATTTGCTGATTAAAATATTTGTTGGATCTTATAATGTATTCTTCTTAGCATTTTTTAAATTAGAATATTGAGTGCATATATGTTGATTATGGTTTGAGATGCTTATGAGGTGTAGTTTATCTAAGAAAACCTATGCAAAGCAATTTCTTTTTCTTTTGAGGTTTCAATGACTAAAATAGTAAGGTGTTGTTTATCAATATTAATTATTTTATGAAACTTGGCTATTAATTGTAACTATTGTAATGATAGGAGAAAATATAAGAGACTCTCACTCAAATGCGGTAGAGGTCTAAAAGTGTTGATGAGAGTCAGATATTTCTTGAAGTAGTTGGTGGTAAGAATAATCGTGGAAGGATTTTTAGTTTAGGTTTAATTGCAAGCAATTCCTATTCGAATATGTCTGCATCATCTATAGCTGTTTGTAGTAAGCGGTGTGAATCTTCTCAAAAAGTCATTCAGCTTGAGACCGCACTAACTATGTTGATGGATACTGTAACCCAGTTAAAGAATCGGGTTGAAGATTTGGAAACCAGGGGTGCTCAGTAGCCGGATCGTCCTCCTTCACCTTCACCACTTACTTAACTTAGATTTTTAATTTTTAGTTATTAATACATGACTTTATGTTATTTTTTTCATGGTTTTAATGGATTGTTACTTTACAGTAATCTAATATATTTTCAAGATTTTAATTATCGTGTAGTATAATTTTTATATTATATTATCAATAAGAATATTTTCTTAACTTTCATTATGAGTTTGAATTATATTTATTTATACATAAAAAAATTGGATTGAAAATAAAATATTATGTCAAGCTATCATAATTTTTGATGTAAAAAATAGCAACAGTAAGGGTTATTCCGTTGCTATTTTTAGCAACAAAAAAAATGATTCAATTGCTAAAAATAGGAACAAAAATTATATTATGTTGCTAATTTTGACCAATTCACTAAAATTACCTTGGTTAGATTTAGCAACGGAATTTATTTTTCGTTGCTAAATTTAGCAACGAAATTATTTTGGTTGCTAAAATAGCAACGAAAATTATATTCCATTGCTAATTTTGATCAATTCACCGAAATTACCTTGGTTGAATTTAGCAATAGAATTTGTATTCCGTTGCTAAATTTAGAAATGGAAATTGATTTGGTTGCTAAAAATAGTAACAAAAATATATTCCCTTGCTAATTTTGACCATTTGACCGAAATTATCTTGGTTAGATTTAGCAACGGAATTTGCATTTCGTTGCTAAATTTAGCAACAAAACTAGTATACTGTTGCTAAAAATCAACAACCGTCAAAATTGCAACCGAATTTTCCGTTCCTAATTTTTATTAGCAATGAAAATTCAACAAATTCGGTTGCTAATTTCCATTACTATTTTATAATTTTCTTCTAGTGCTTGGATTAATGAAAGATAATGCATAATTTGATGAGACATTGGTTAATCATGGTGAATTATAGTGAAATAATTCACAAGTTGTGTAAAAATATTAAAAGGGTTGACTGACAAATGCAGTAAGTGAAAATAAATAATAAAATGGTGGAAAATGGAATAATGAATTAAAATTTAACGAGATTGTGCCTTTAGTGATAGTCAGGTAGTCAAAACCTAGCTCAGGATATAATTGGCTAGTCATAAGGACATCTATACATCGGTGCAAGTCATGGTGACTTGCATTACTAAGGTAGAATCATTGATCTCCATAGCCTCTATCTATTCTAAAATCTGTTCTGTGAAAAATGGTCATTTAGGATCATTTCTCAGTGTGTATGTGGTCCTGTGGGATTTACGTTTCGTATATCTGGTCTGAAAGTTTTTGCTAAGATTATACTAGGGGCATTATAGTGAAAATAAGGTAAAAGTGTGAAAAAAAAGATGAAAATAAAGTTCAATGTGAAAAAAGGACCTAATTGAAAGGAAATAAAAAATTTAGGGAAAAAACGATAATTTTACCAAAGTTGATATTTAATGAGTAAATACGATTAAGAAATTGTTAATAAGGGTAAAATGATAATTTGATATCCCAACAGTGTCAAAATAATGTTTTATAAGACATAAGGATCAAAAATGTAATTTTACATGAAAACGTTAAAATAGGGAGTAATTTGAAATTTTTGAGTAAAGTTATAGGATAAAAATGAAATTAAATGAATATAATGGCAATTTTGTAAATATCGATCAAAAAGGGTAATTTTAGAAATAAATGTGATATTAGGGACCTAATTGAAAATTTAATCAAAGTTTAAATATTAAGTAAAAAGAGTTGTTAATAAATGATTAAAGTTGCTTTTGAAATGAAAATAGGGAAAATGTGTTTAATTGAAAATATTATTATACGTTTATTTGCTTTTTGTTTTATTTATAGAATAATAAATTGGTAAAGAAAAATATTTGGATTGTTAGTCACCGCTAGCTATAATTAATGCTCAGCACGTAAATTTTGCTGCGTGCAGGTTCTAGGGAGCAGTAGCAGTAATACACATCTAGAAAAGAAGTTTTGTTTAGACACATATTTTGGGATCATTTTGGCATGTATATATAAATATGTATGGATGTTGGATATTGTAATAAAAGATATTTGTTGTGCATGTATTGTAAATGCATAAAGATATATGTGAATATTAAGTTAATATGAGATGGATGGGTATGAATGGGACTGATTGATTATGAGATTGTAGAACGAGGTGTGAATATTGATTATAATTGATTTGTTGTACCTATGAGATGCTGTGATTTCGTTTGCATTTTAGGGGGGCTAGTTAGATTTATAGCCGTTATATTGCCAAATTTTCGTAAAATGAATAATAACATTGGACTATTATAGGCCAACGGCAATATAACTTAAGATTATAGTAATAGTTTTGAAAATAGAAATAAAGGTTAAGTTAATTAGAAAAAAAAACCGGCCTTTTGCATTGTTCCGATAGGTCTAAGTGATAAGGGTGTTACATTTAGTGGTATCAGAGCAAAAGTTTAAGCGGTTCTAAGATCGGAGTGGGTATTAACAATTGATTTATTTGTATATACATGCCAATTATTTTTGGGAGAAGGTGTTTTAGAATTAATGTGTACTTGCTCCTTTTTATTTTATAGTGAAAGGATGTCTACCGAACAAAGGCAACAGGCGGGTGATAACAGGAGTGAGGCATCGAGCAATGTTGGGCAACAAGAAGCCCCACAAAAGATTCCTCCACCTCTATCACTGCCTCCTCCTCCTCAGCCAGACTTCTTTAATTTCACGGTTGATTATATACAATACGAATTACAGACAACTCAGGCTCAAGTACAGCCTCAGCCAGCAGTGGTACAAATTCAACTAACTCCACCTAGATGGAAACCTATCTTGGAGCAGCTAAAGAGACTGGGGGCGGAAGATTTTGCTGGACGAGACCCTTTGACACCAGTATTAGCAGACGAATGGCTTTATAAGATAAAAAGATTATTTGAAATTATTCATAGCCCCTTGGAAGAAAAGTTTAAAGGTATAGTTACTTTACTTCAGGGCCCCGCTTTTATCTGGTGAGATTCAATCAGAAGGCATACTCCGGCAGATTAGTTAAACTGAAAACTCTTTGTTGATCAATTTGAGATGAAGTACATTGGGTCTGAGTATAAAGCTTTCATGCATGATGCCTTCTGGAGATTAAAGCAAGAAAATAAGACAGTAGCAGAATACAATCGAGAGTTTGAGCACTTATCTGGATGAGAGCCAGGCTACAGAAGATAAATTATATCACAGGTTTGAGAGGGGTTTGTATACAGAGCTCAGGCAAATTATTAGAGCTCATAAGTACCCTAATATGAGAGCTATGGTTAAAGCTGCTATTAAGTTAGAGACTACTTGGACAGAGCAAGCTGGCAGACAGTCCCGGTTCCAGTAAAAAAGAAAGCAGGGACAGTCCAGTGGTAAAGGGGGACAAAGAAAGAAGTCAAAGAGATTTCAAGCACCTTAAGGTCAGTCACCGACTTCAGTAGGCTGAGGTAAGGACAGTGCATCACGTGGCAGAGCTTCAATAGCGAGTACACCACAGGATGGAGGCAGTGGGTCAGTAGTGACTTGCAAGCATTGTGGTAAAACTCATCCTGGGGAGTGCAAATTTTTTACTGGAGCTTGTTTCAGGTGTAGGTCCAAAGACCACAGGATCAAGGATTGTCCTGTTATGCAGACTGCCTCAGTTACATCACCAGCATCAGGTTTTGGGTCCTTGACACCGAGAGGTCATGGTAGGGGAGCCGCCCCTAATACTTTAACTTTCATACCCACTGGTCAGGCATCTCAGGAACAGAGGCGAGCTTCTTGCCAGACTTATACTGTCAGAGCTAGAGAAGAGGAGGATGCTCCTAATGTGATTGTAGGTAAATTTTTTCTGTTATTTGATTCAGTACATGCTTTGATTGACCCAAGTTCCACACACTCCTATATTAGCACTGCTTTGGCACTGGATAAAGGGATGAAAGAGGCATGCTTAGACCAGGATATCTTGGTGAGTAATTTTCTGGAGCATAGTATAGTGGTAGACAAAGTGTATAAATAGCGTCCTATTAGTAGCCAGGGACATATATTCCTGGAAAACTTAATTGCATTACCTTTCCACGAATTTGATGTGATTTTAGGGATAGATTGGTTATCCGCCCACCAAGCGACTGTTGATTATAAAAGAAAGAGGGTTACCTTAAAGCTTGAAGATAACCGGGAGATTACATTGGTAGGTGTGAAAATTGATTTCTTAACTGATGTGATATCAGCTACTGCTGCTAAGAGGTTGATTAGAAAAGGGTGCGTAGCTTACATGTTCTATGCAGTGGAGGCAAAGAAAGTCAGTCCAAAGATATCAGAAGTGCCTATTGTCAGAGAGTTTCAGGATGTGTTTCCTGATGAGTTGCCAGGCTTACCACCTAACAAGGAGGTAGAGTTCTCCATTAATGTTGCCCCAAGTACTACCCCTATCTCCATTGCTCCCTATAGAATGGTACCTGCAGAATAAAAAGAACTAAAATTTCAGCTACAAGAACTGCTAGATAAGGGATTTATTAGACCTAGTATTTATTCTTGGGGAGCGCCAGTCCCATTTGTGAAGAAGAAAGATGATACACTCAGGTTGTGTGTTGACTTTAGACAGCTAAATAAAGTCACCATAAAGAACAAGTATCCTCTTCCTCATATTGAAGACTTGTTTGATCAACTTAAAGGAGCAGGTATTTTCTCAAAGATTGACCTGAGATCAAGCTACTACCAGATGGGAGTAAAGGAAGTAGATATGCCTAAGACGGCCTTTCGCACTAGGTATGGCCACTATGAGTTTTTTGTCATGCCCTTTGGACTCACAAATGCACTGGCTGCCTTCATGGACCTGATGAATAGGGTTTTTCACCCTTATTTAGATCAGTTTGTGGTAGTCTTTATTGATGACATTCTAGTCTACTCCATGACATCAGAAGAACATGATAAGCATTTGAGAATTGTTCTGCAGACTCTGAGAGAAAAGCAATTATTTGATAATGTAATTTCTGGTTAAATAAAGTGTCATTTCTGGGGCATTTGATATCTACAGAAGGTATAAAAGTAGATCCTTCGAAGATTGATGCAATTCTCCAATGGAAACCACCTAAAAATGTTACAGAAGTGAGGAGTTTTTTGGGATTAGCTGGGTATTATAGGAGATTCATAAAAGGCTTCTCTACTATTGTAATGCCTTTGACACGGTTACTATAGAAAAATACCAAATTTGTATGGACTGATGAATGCCAAAAGTGCTTTGAAAAGCTTAAAAGTATGCTGATAGAAGCTCATATTCTTACTCAACTCGAGTTAAGTAAGGATTTTGTGATCTACAGTGATGCTTTCAGGAATGGTTTAGGTTGTGTTCTAATACAGGAAGGCAATGTGATTGCTTATGCCTCCTGACAACTTAAGACTCATGAGAAGAATTATCCCACTCATGATTTAGAGTTAGCAGCCATTGTTTTTGCATTAAAGATTTGGAGGCATTACTTGTATGGAGAGAAATGTTATGTCTATTCAGATCACAAGAGTATCAAATATTTACTCACCCAGAGAGAACTCAATCTCATACAGAAACGTTGGTTAGAGTTGATTAAAGATTGTGATTCTTACATCGACTATCATGCAGGAAAAGCTAATGTAGTGGCTGATGCGCTTAGCAGGAAATTTATGTCAAGTGATATTAATGTTCTTAAGTAAATATGTATAAGTAATTGATATGTATCAGTGATTAATAGTATTGTTTATAGCTCTTCGAGCTATGAATGCCAATTTGAGTCTAGCATCAGATGGAGCTTTAGTAGCTGAATTACGAGTAAAGCCCGACTTTGTGTATCGGGTTAAAGTTGCTCAAAAGGAAGATGATCGACTGATGACTATTAGGAATAGGCTTCAGAGTGGCAGTGTAGAAGACTACTCTTTAAGTGATGATGGAAGCCTCTACTACAAGAAAAGGCTTTGTGTCCTAAACCAATAAGAATTGAAGAAGAATATTCTAACTGAAGCACATCATAGCAGTTATGCCATGCATCCTGGAGGTAACAAGATGTACCAGGACTTAAAAGCTTACTACTGGTGGCCAGGTATGAAACGAGATGTGACAGAATTTATGAGTAAATGTCTTATATGTCAACAAGTAAAAGTTAAGCACCAGGTTCCTTCAGGACTACTGCATCCTTTGTTAGTACCAGAATGGAAGTGGGATGAGGTAACCATAGATTTTGTGGCTGGCTTGTCTGTGACTCAGAAGAAGCATGATGCCATCTAGGTGATCATTGACCAACTTACTAAATCTGCTCATTCTCTGCTAGTACGGATGGATTATCCTTTGTCTAGGTTGGCAGAGATTTATGTTAATGAGATAGTAAAACTACATAGAGTGCCATCCTCCATTATTTCTGACAGGGATCCTAGATTCACTTCTCATTTCTGGCAAATTTTTCAAGATGCCTTGGGTATAAAGCTTCGCCTTAGCACAATATTTCACCCTCAGACTGATGGTCAGTCAGAGCAGGTAATTCAAACACTAGAAGACATGCTCAGATGCTGTGTCCTTGAATTCGGTAGCAACTGGGAAAAATACTTACCTTTGGCAGAGTTTGCCTATAATAGCAGCTACCAGTCTATTTTAAAAATGGCTCATTTTGAAGCCTTATATGGTAGAAAATACATAACTCCCCTGTGTTGGACTGAATTGAGTGAGAGAAAACTGATTGGTTCTGATTTGATTCGTGATTCTGAAGAAAAAGTACAAGTTATTAAAGGTAGATTGAAGGAAGTCATGGATCGTCAGAAGTCCTATGCAGATCTAAAGAGGAGAGATATAGAGTTTTAGTTTGAGGATCAAGTTTTTCTGAAGGTATCCCTGTGGAAAAAGATTCTGAGATTTAGTAAAAAGGACAAGTTAAGTCCGAGATTCATTGGCCCTTATAAGATATTTCAGAGAATGGGTCCCGTAGCTTATCGATTGAAATTGCCTTCGGAGTTAGAAAAGATACATGATGTGTTCCATGTGTCTATGCTCCGCAGATACAGGTCTGATCCTAGCCATGTGATCACACCAGAGGAGATTCAAGTACAAAATGACATGACTTATGAAGAGAAACCAGTGAAGATCTTAGCTAGGGAAATCCGATAGCTCAGGAATAAACAAGTCCCACTAGTGAAGGTATTGTGGTAACATCACAATGTGAAAGAAGCTACATGACAATCAGAGGCGACTATGAGACAACAGTATCCTCTACTTTTCAATACAGGTAAATTTTGAGGACAAATTTTTTTTAGTATGGGAGAATTATAATAGCCTTAATACCTGATTGGTCGTGAACAGTAAGTTCTGACGGTGAATAGTATTTTCGGGCTAAAAATTATATCCGAAAGTAAAAAATATTTTATTTAACTATCGAAAAGTATTGGTCATGGTGAGTCTGGGATTGAAATTTAAAGTGAAACCGATGTCAAATGATTCTTTAAAAGTCAAAAATGCAAAAAAACTAGCGAGTCAATTTCCATTATAGGAAGGGTTGACTCGACTTTGGCTGAATTTTTTAAAAATAGTAAGCGAACTCCAAAAATTGCTATATTTTGCTAATATTAACGAAATTTCATGTAGAATATTTTGGCATAAAAAATAAAATTTTCGATGATACCGATAGTTATCGAATCGGATAGATTTGATTGAATCAGACCGGTAACGGACTTTGATTGAGCCAAAATTTTGCGTACAACCTATTTTTAATATGTTAAGAATGATGGAATCAAAGTTGGAGTGAATTGGAGTTGAAAAGTGGGAGAAATTAATTAGAAATTTTTATTGGGTAATTAATGGGATTTGGTTTAATGGGTTAGGCCCATTAGCTTGGTCCAATTTTTGGCCCACTAACTGAAATATTTAAGGCTGAAAAATTTGCAAACTTTCAGCAACTTCTAGGTACCTCATCTTCCTCTTCTTGGCCGAACCATTCACTCTCCTTTTTTGTCAAAATTTCTTTTTAATTCCTTTAATTTCTCCCTAAAATCAAGCATCCCAACTCTAATTCTACTCCTCTTGATGTTTAATTAAGCCTCCATCACTTAATTTGAGCCAAAAAAGTAAAGGATTTCAAAGATTTAAGTTTAGGTGTCAAAAGAGATAAGATGAAATTCTTGATGTTAATTTAATTCTTAAGTATTTTTAACTAGTTTTTTAAGCCTAGAATCCATTTTTGGTGTCAATTTAAGCAAATAAGATAAAAAAAAAATTAGAGTTTCTAATGGTGAAAAATTCATCCATCTTAGGTTTTCAAGGAGAAAATCAAGCTTTCAAGGCAAAGGGGAAGGAAAAGGAAGTCTAGGCAAGCTAGACCAAGGAAAAAAGGTTAGTGACTAATGAATCCTATTATTTTCCTAAATTTCTAGTGATTTTTCCTTTATGTAACTTAGGAAAATTTGATAGAAATGTGTATAATTGAAATCGATGTTAGGATAATGTAATTAGACCTTGAATAAGCCTATTAGTATGCTTAATTTAATTTTTAAGCCATGGAATGGTGGACTTCCCATGTTGGTCGAACCCCAATCTTAGGGGAATTAATGTTTAATTTATGTATTTGAATAAAATTAAGCCATAAAATGATTATAAAAATGAAATAACACACCCATGAATTTTTATAGAATTTATAAAAATTAAGTGAATATTTTACAAATAATTTTGCTTATGTATGTAATGGAAATGTTGGATTAATGAAAGATAATGCATAATTTGATGAGACAATGGTTAATTATGGTGAATTATAGTGAAATAATTCACAAGTTGTGTAAAACGATTAAAAGGGTTGACTGACAATTGTAGTAAGTGAAAATAAATAAGAAAATGGTGGGAAAATAGAATAATGAATTGAAATTTAACGAGATTGTGCCCTTAGTGATAGTCAGGCAGTCAAAATCTAGCTCAGGATATAATTGATTTGCCATAGAGACATCTATACCGCGGTGCAAGTCATGGTGACTTACTTTGCTATAGTATGACCATTGATCTCCATAGCCTCTATCTGTCCTGAAATTTATTCTGTGAGAAATTATCCTTTAAAATCATTTCTCAGTCTGTATGTGGTCCTATGGGGTCCACATCCTGTATATCCGGTCTGAGAGTTTCTGTTGAGATTATACTAGGGGCATTATAGTGAAAATAAGGTAAAAGTGTGAAAAGAAAGATGAAAAGAAGGTTTAATGTGAAAAAAAGACCTAATTGAAAGGAAATAAAAAAAATTTAGAGGCAAAACGATAATTTTATCAAAGTTGGTGTTTAATGAATAAATATGATTAAAAGATGATTAATAAGGTTTAAATGGTAATTTGGTGTCCCAACAGTGTCAAAATGAAGTTTTATAAGACATAAGGATCAAAAATATAATTTTACATGAAAACGTTAAAATAGGGAGTAATTTAAAATTTTTGAGTAAAGTTATAGGGTAAAAATGAAATTAAATGAATATAATGGCAATTTTGTAAATATTGGTCAAAAAAGGCAATTTTGAAAATAAATGTGATATTAGGGACCTAATTGAAAATTTAATCAAAGTTTAAATATTAAGTAAAAATAGTTGCTAATAAATGATTAAAGTTGCTTTTGAAATGAAAATAGGGAAAATGTGTTTAATTGGAAATATTATTATAAGTTTATTTGCTTTTTGTTTTATTTATAGAATAATAAATTGATAAAGGAAAATATTAGAATTGTTAGTCACCGCTAGGCATAATTAATGCTCAGCACGTAGATTTTGCTGCGTACAGATTTTGGGGAGCAGGAGCAGTAATACACATCCGGGAAAGAAGTTTTGTTTAGACACATATTTTGGGATCATTTTGGCATGTATATATAAATATGTATGGATGTTGGAGATTGTAATAAAAGATATTTGTTGTGCATGTATTGTAAATGCATAAAGATATATGTGACTATTAAGTTAATATGAAATGGATTGGTATGAATGAGACTGATTGATTATGAGATTGTAGAACGATGTGTGAATATTGATTTATTGTGCCTTTGAGAGGCTATGGTTTCGTTTGTGTTTTAGGAGGCTAGTTAGATTTATAGCCATTATGTTACCGAATTTTCATAAAATAAATAGTAACATTGGACTATTATAGGTCAGTGGCAATATAACTTAAGATTATAGTAATTGTTTCGAAAATATAAATAAAGGTTAAGTTAACTGGGCAAAAAAAATTCGGCCTTTTGCATTGTTCCGGTAGGTCTAAGTGATAAGGGTGTTACAAAGGAGATTTGTTTCACCCATCAAAGTAGACATGGGGCCAGATGATTATGCTTATTATTTTAGAACAGAGTTATCATACCAAATTGGATTGTCTCAAAAACCCAATAATTCTCTCCTTCTTGCCAATTATACTATATTCCTTAACCTTGTTGCACATGATTATGATAGGTATAAATCTACACCAAATTTTCCTTGAACTCTTTGCATTCTTGGCCAATGACATTACATTTTACGAGTCAAAAGTAAAATCTTTAGCAATGTGTGAGGGGATTAGTTAGAAAAAATAATATCTCATTGGTTTATTCTTACAGCTAATAAAGAATACAACTTTTCAGAATTTGACTTGTCTTTATGCATAAATTTGATTCTGGATATGTTAAATCTTTGAAATAAAATATGTGGTTTAGTTTTCTTTGAAGGGTGAAAATATCTTCAACTGGGGTTGGGTCAAATATTGTGCTTTGGTTGTGTATTGAAAGATCTTCAGCTTACATGTCCGTCTAATTATGTTTTAATGTGTTGTGTGAACAGAGTAAAAGAGTACTTTAAAAAAGCAATAGGAGTGGAAGCGGCAGATGTAGAAGCATACAGCAAATACACAAACTTTCTATAGAGAGTAAGAAATGATTTGTGGGCAGCAGAAGAAACTTTCTTGGAAGCCATTAATGTTAATCCTTCAAACTCATATTATGCAACCAATTGTGCTCATTTCTTATGGAATACTGGCAAAGAAGACACTTGTTTCCCTCTTACCTCTCAAGATAACACTAAATAAGCTTAATACACTTTAATCCCAAATCAAAAAATATATATAAAAAACTATGTTTTTGTAACACTCATATACCGTAAATACCACAATGTAATATAACAGTAATTTTAGTGTAATACACATATAAAATACAATCCTACTCATATATGCCACATACCAAAATAGAATAAAATTGTTTGCTTCAGTGTGCATTTTTGCCCTAGTCCAACGCCTGTCTCTTCGAGCGTGCATAGTAAATAGTTACGCGCTAAGCATATAATGCTTAATGGTGGATACCTAACTAATAAATTCTACAATTATAATTACACATATTTAAATTTTTTCATTTTTCTAAATATCATCTAATATTCTAGTACATTTGAATTGATTGTTTCATTTTTAGTCTCATATTTCTTTTTCTCTATTCCATTTATCGATTTTCAATTGCTTCATTATTAATTATTTTTCTCATCTTTAGTTGACAATTACGTTTTTGTAATTCCCCAAAGCTTGAGTTATCCAAGAATTTGATATTATGTTAATGGGTATTAGTTTGGAGGCTTTTAAATTAATAATTTTAAACAAGGTGCAATATTAGAAATTAATAATAATAATAATAATAATAATAATAATATATTATTATTATTATTATTATTATTATTATTATTATTATTATTATTATTATGATAGTGGTAAGTCATTAGAATTTTTCAAACTAACCATCATAACCATAAAAAAAGAGAGAAAAAGGGAAAAGAAAGGGAGAGAGAGAAGGGGGATCGAAGAAAGAGAAAGGGAAGCAGGGAGGGGAAGGCGCCCTACTGGCGATCGCTAACACCGTTGCTATCTCTCCGTTGTGGGCTTTGCCGTTCCTCATGGCTTCATGTTCTTTCCTCCTATCTATTTGTTCTTTCTCGCTCTCCTAGCTGAAGTGACTTCCTCTCCTTCCTCTAGCGAGTTACAGCGGCTACCAATGACATACAAGGCCCCAATTTTTTGTCACGGGTAAGGTGATCGCCCGCCTTTTCTCCTCCCCAATCGTCGGTGATGGAAATATCGAGAAACAAGAAAGCGGCCGATCTTATGTGTTGTATGGTCAAACCAACCAGCCTTAAGGTGCATGAAACCCACTGTGGATTCCTTGGGCTCTAATCTCTGTGGCTGTATCATTGGCGCATCTCCAATAAAGCTCCCGCGACCGGTTCGAAGAGCACAGGGACGGATAGGATAGAGAAAAAAATGCGGGATTTCAACTTTGATTGGTATGAGACTACTAAATTTCACTATAAATTGAGGTAGATATAGAATTTTAGATTGAGAAACCAATGAGTATTTGGTATTATGGTTTTAATTTTTTTTCTATTATGTTGAACATGGGAAATTAATTATGAAATTGAAATTGAAATTTGTTGAGTTAACAAAGGGATTAGCTAAGAGAAAACTAAAAATGAATGAATAAATGTATGATTGAGACTAGATGGAGTTTTAATTTTGTTGATTAAATATAGTTGGACAAAATGACGGTTAAGTTAATTCATGGGTTTTTCATAGTTTAAATTATCCTTGTTAAGTTTACTGCCTTGTTAAATTGTTTTGGGGTTAACAAGTTAAATTGCACATTTAATTAGCTTACTATTTAATAATTAGGGGAAGGATAGTTATAGGGATAAAAATGAGATAAAATCATGACTTAAGCTATTTGAAATCATAATTATAAATTCAAGCAGTGATAGAGTTACAGAGAAATGTAGTTATGTTGAATTTTTAGATATATAAATCTTATTTTCCTTGAAATTGATGCATTATCTTAAATACAAAATTTCTTATACACTTAATTTAGCTAGACAACGATCGCGATTGAATGACACTTGTCAAATTTGGGAACTAACTAAGATATATAACTTTGAAAGACATATATATATATATATATATATATATATATATATATATATATATATATATATATATATATATATATATATATATATATATATATATATATATATATATATATATATGTTTGGGGTTAGAAAGTACTTGTATGACTTAAATGGAAACATGAGGAACTGACCAAATGCCCTTAAAGATGGGTTAAGCATGCAATTTGATGATAAAAGAAATAAGGTAATTTTAACTTGTGTGTTAATTAATTACAAGGTTTAAATCAATTGAATTCCATCCAAGTAGACTAGTTTAGGTTATTCATTGGAGTTGGGTTGTGAAATTAGTTAGATGTATTAGGCTAAAGATTTATTTTCCCCCTATGCTTAACCTAATTGGTAAATTAGAATAATTGACAAGCTCTTGACAAAATAGGAAATAAATTAGAATATGTAGTTATCAATATATATATATATATATATATATATATATATATATATATATATATATATATATATATATATATATATATATATATATTAAATCAAGGAATACATGCATAATTTAAACAAGAAACTTGGAAAATTGGCCATAGGCACTTATTGGCCGATTAGGCATACAACTAAAAGCTAAAAGGAACAAAATGGTTTACCTTTGGTGAGCCTACAAAATACAAGGTTTAATTAGTTAAACTTCACTTAATAAACCGGTTTGTGTTAATTACTTAGTTTGATTTATGAAGTTTAATAGACTTAAATTGAGTTGTGGGTTGGATGGCTCTGAGAGCTCGATCCATAAGTACCCGCGTCTTGATGTGTATTACTAGATTGAATGACTTCAAGAGCTCTTCCGGTAAAGGTGATTAAATTGAGTTATGGGCTGGATGGCTCCGAGAGCTCGATCCATAGGTGTATATAAATATATATGTATTAATTGGTGGGTTTTATGGTTCCAAAAACTCGGTCCACATATGTATGTATGTGTATATATATATATATATAGTGATAAAGTTATGAATATCAAAACAAGAAAATAACATTGAGTGGACCGTATGGTTTTGAGAACTCGGTCCTGTGTTTAAATTTCGTTTATCCAGCTCGATGCAATTTTACTTGATATACTAGGGGAAAATGTAATAATTAAATAAGAAAATAAAATTTTAATCAAGTATTTTAACAAATGTTAGTAGATGGATTATAGAATTTGTACCGTGATTAATTGTGCATTACATAATCTGGAATAATTTGATGTAATTAGGGATGTGTATATGTGTGTGTGTGTGTGTGTGTGTGAGTGTTTGAGATATTATATTCATACCAACCCGAATTACTTATTTAAACTACTATGTTAAACTTCGGAATTGAAGAACTACATGGATCTGATTCCCTAAACGGGATACGTAGGAAGTTTGAGAATTAATATCTCAAGTACGAACCAAATTGTATTCATATGATTATGCACATTTTGATATGTACACTGAATCCTGATGACACAAATCTCATATACATAATTGTGTATATGAGTAAATGTTTATGATTACGGTAAAATAAGTTTTTATTTTGAAGCTAAATATATAAATTGTAATTGATTATTTGAGGTTGTGGAAGTAGTTATATGATTTTAAAAGTATTTTGGTAAAATTTTTCCGTAAGAGGTTATCAATAATTAAGGGAGGTTCTGCTGAAATTTTTTTTATAAATAAATAGTATGTTAAGTTAATAAGGTTTTTAAAAAAGTAGAATTTAATGATTGACCCTTAAAAAAAGCTAAGCCCAGCCGTGACATCCGGTATCCAGATCTTATAACTGACCGGATGTAGGGTGTTACAATTTTAGTTCCTAAATTTCATGTCATCACACGGTTCTCTAATTATAAGACCAATTTATCCTTTTTATTCTATTTATATTCCTTATCACATTTAAACTTCTTAAATTATGTTTTAATCCTTAATACTTTCTTATACAATGGTAAATTATCATTTAGTCCCCTCTAATTTTATTTTTCTTATGTTTCCATCCTTTTTTGCCCTTAATTATTTAATATTATGATTTATTTTAGAATTCCTCCTTTAATTCATCAAATTACTATTTACTCCCTATTTCTACTTGTTTATGCTTTTTCTCACTTATTTTCCAAGTTAGGGTGAAATTTTCAATTTAGTCATAAAACTTTTTTTAACACATATTTGATTATTCCTTACTAATTTCACTACTTTTTGCTTTCCTTTGGTCTTTACTCCATTTTAGTCCCATAATTTACATTTTAGACCTTATAATTTTCCTCTGTAGTGGCAAATTACAATTTCATTCCTGAAACGTTCCTTAATTGCATTTTTACCCTTTGGACCACTTGAACTCTCGTAACCATATTTTTAATGTAAATTTACACTTTTACCCATAATTTCTTACGCAGTTACATATTTGCCCATATTAATCTCTTAATCGAACAGAAATCAAGAGCTGCAACCAAGGAAGAGCCGGTGTTGGGTGAGGGAAATGTGAACAGAGTACAAAAATGGTGAAAAAGAGAACACCTTGTGATAACAGGGAAACCTTTAGGCTTCACACGCTTCAATTTGAGTTTAATTCACACACGCTGCCATGTCATCAATTTGTATTTAAAAATATCAAAATTGAATGGTTGAGGTGTTTATTTGATCGTTTCTTGAGTTTAGGTATTTAAATGAAAAATGGTGTCAAGTTGAAGTGTTAATTTATATATTTGGCCTAATTTTTATTTAAGTATGAAAATATTATATGGTTTTATTATTATAGGTTATTGTGGATGCAAATAATCAATTACTATTTGCTCCTAATTAAGTAATAAAAGTATAAAATATAAACCCGGGGGATGTGGTTGAGTGGTAAGGACTCATCCACCCTTAACCAAAGGTCCAAGGCTTAATCCTTGGCTTGGATATGGAGCAATCTTAAATCTTCAGGCCAGCTATCCCACCCTTCAAGGTGCCTACAATCAGCAAATGGGGATTAGTCTGAGTGTGGTATGGCTTAAAGGTGCCTTCCGTCTGCGTACGGACCCGCTTAGGATACCTCATGTCGAGAGATAAAAAAAAAATATATATAAAATATATCTTATCTGAAAAATTATTGCGTTAACGAATTCTGTTGGGCCTTTATATATTTTTAGTTTCCTTTTAGATAATAAAAAAAAAGGTCTTGGAAGTGTTTTTCCTTCTTGGTTTTCTTAATTAATTAATGGTTAGGCATGAGACATGAGTGGAAAACAATATGTGCAAACATAGATAGGACCAATTGTCCACTAACATGCACTACACACTTAGAATTAAGGTTGACTAATTAAAATATTTAATAGCAAACAGATACAGTAATTATGGCTTAACTTAATGGATATTTGTGACGCACCGTAACCACCACTAATCCTTAATTTTCGTATTATTGACAGTTTCATGGGCCATCTTATTATCTTATCATGTTTGTTGTTGTTAAGCTAACTTTTGTTATAAACTAATACGAGGCAACTTCCCCATCCACATTATTTATATTTCGTAATTAATTTATTTTATTTCTTATACATATATACTAACCTTTTTTGTTGCTCAAGATATGTATTCAGTTTAAATACATTTTTTTCTTAACGGTATGTTGGCTTAAATTTAAGAGAGAAATATCAACTTTAATGAGAGCAAAGACAAATTATATTTCATACAAAAATAATTAAAAAAAAAAAGAATTAGGCAAACTGTAGTTTTCGTCATTATCCATAATGTATTAATGGAAGGAGGAGGATATGAATTATACAATACAAATAATAATTCAATATTCTTATGACGTGGAGGTCGTTTGGATCAGATACATTTACTCCTATTTCACCAACCCTTAATTGAAAATAATTTGGCTTTTTTATTTAAAATAATACTCTTATTTTTACTAAAATTAAAAAATAATCAATAAATTTAAATTTAATATTAAATTATATAATTAAAATTAAATTATTAAATCTAATTAATTCTAAATTTATTGAAAAAATAAATTAAATTATATTAAAAGTGTAAAATTGATAGTTAAATAAAAGTTAAATTTTATTTAAAAATAATATGTAAAAGAGAATGGAGAGAGTAATAATTTGGCTTTTTCAAGGTAAGACTCAAGAATGAAAAAATGATTTAAACAAAAACTAATTTGACCTAATTTATAATGTAAAAAAGCCAAAAATTTGAACATGTTTGAATATTTAAGTTTTGAAATATGTCTTCACAGTTTATGAGAGGCCAACCAATCATGAAATAATGTTCGATTATTATTACATTACATTTTAATTTTTAGTTTTTTATTTTGTTCTTTAACAATGGACCAACTGATGCACTGATGGCTTTTTGTTTTTCTTTCTAAAAAAAGAATTATTTAACTGTTGGAAACAGTTGAGTATAGTAACATCTTTTTCTAAACTGCATTGAATGATTTTTTTTAAGCAAGTCCGTACTGACGATAGATAATTTTAAGTTATATTATATTCAGATTAATCTTTACTTAAAATATTATTAAATACAATTATGAAGATTTCTTTCAACGAAATTCGCTGCATCCATCAGAATTCAAATTTAAAATCACTTGCTTAAACGATCACAGCTATTTTCATTTAAATCAACTTTGGTTTGCACCGAAAGATATTAGCTGCTCTTGCAACAATGCGAATGCTAATAGCACCCCAACATTGTAGGACCCCAACATGTCCTCAAAGTAATAGTAAAAATTACACCTCGTGTTTAACGAATTAGTCTCTATTCATACTTTCCAACCAAATCCCCACTTTTCCTGCCTTTTTTCATTCCTTCACTTCCCAATTTTCCACTAATTTAGCAAAAATGGAATTTCTGTTCTTCCCTTCATTCCACTTGTAATTTAATATTCTTCTTCTGTTCAATGTATCCTGTTAGTTTAGTACATTCGATATTATGAATACCAACACACACATACGTTGAATTTTTTTTTTTTAATTTTAGTGCAAACTTTTAGGTTTTAGAGACTTCATGTGTGGTTTTTTTATAAATATTTTGGATCTTAAATTTGAAGAGTAATGATGCTTTGTAAATTGTGCTGGATTTAAGGTGAAAATGATCCCTTCTTGGAGACATAATGATTTTCCCGGTATTCTAAATAAATTTTGGGAAAAGTACAGAAATTTATTTGTTCTCAAAATTCTTTTCGTTTGACACTGCAAAAATTAGATTGATGGGTAACATTTCGAAGCGTTTAGAGTATTTTCTAAATATACAAAATTTGGAACATTTTTTTTAAATAATGTGTTTTAAAAAATAATTTACAAAAATAAAATATATTAAAAAATATTTATGGATTTATAATAAAGTATAAAACCGTTGCGTCATATAGCAGTTTTAGATGTAAAATTCATAGGAAAATTTTGATTTTTTTTTTTTGAAATGGCAGCATTTTCAAAAGTGTCATTTTTATTATTAAATTAATAAAAATAATGAAAATTAATATAAGTTGTTACTCGTAGTCCAATTAGTATGCACTTTTTCTAAATTTGTAGGAGGTTGTAGGTTCAAATCCCACTATCAATTTTTATTTATTCATTTTAGTAGATTTTAGATATTACTTCCTCCATTTTTAAATAATTGTCGTTTAAGGTTATTTGTCAAAACCAATAATCTATTAAATAAGCTATGTAAATGACTAATTTATCCTTATTAATCTCCTCATAAAACTCTATTTCTCACATTAATATTCTCTCTTCCTAATTATATGGCTTAATTATAACTTTTCCATTAATACTAATTATTATCCTAATGCACAATTCTGGAGCCATGAATGAACTTGTTTTACTGCCAAAAAGTTCCTTGAATACAGTGTTAATTTAATATCAACAAATTAATTAAGGATAAATATGGGATAAATTAACCAAAAGCATATCTAAAGCCCAAAACATCAATTATAGAGGAATTTTTTTATCTAACCTTAAATGTAAATCTTTTAAAAATGGAGGGAGTATTAAATATTAAAAATAAATATCTAAGTTATATTTACTATCCTAATGGAAAAAGTAAATTCAAAATATAAGGAAGTCAAAGGTTAAAATTCTATAACCTATCATACTTTTTCTTATTTTTTTCTTTATTCTAGATTAATTTACTATAAACATTTAAAATAATAAATATTATTTTTTTATTTTTTAGAAAATCAGATGGCTTCATGTATCCGATGGAAAGTGTATATAGGGTTATGCATAGAATTGCATCAATTTTATTCCTACATTAGCAATATTGCATCGAAATAAATTATAAAAATAATATTGTACCTAATTATAAAATAATATTGTTATTTCTTTGGGAGAAATAAAATGCTAACTAGACTCTAATTGTGTCAAGAAAATTAAATGAAATCATCATTACTATCAATTAACTGGAGGAAACCAATGGAAATCAATTAATCAAAATAAAATACTTACAAATTGAAATTAAATAATTTTAATGTTAAAAATCATAAGTTGAAAAAACTATTGTACAAATTACGATGAGTTTAGTAATGGACCGAAAAAGTTTGGATCCTAATTTTACATAAATTCTTTTGATTTCTTTTTTTTTTTAATTTTGCCTTCAATGTTTTTTTATTTTCATTTATATTATATTTTGGCTTCTTTTTTTTTCTCTTCTTTTTTGCTTTTTTTTAGTCTTAAAATATTTTCTCCCACTTGATTTTTTTTATTTAGTAACTAATTTTAAAATAAAAAACCTCGAGTTTGTTATTAACTAATTTTTTAAAAATTGACTAGAATTTTCCCAATCACTATGTGGACTCAGGATTTTTTTTAGGATGATATTGCCTTTTGTGTGGTGACCTAGCATATTTTTTAAATCCAAATAATAACTTTTGATTTTTTTAAAAATAGATTGATAATATTTATTATTTTTAATGTTTATTATCCAGCTATAAATTGATTGATCATATTTATTATTTAAATGTTTATTTTAGTAAATTTACCTAGAATAAAGAAAAAAATATGGTAAGATAGAGGATTTGAACCCATTAACTCCTTATATTTTGAATTTACTTTTGTCATTGGGATAGTATGTATAACTTGATATTTATTTTTAATATTTAATAATATCTAAAATCTACTAAAATAAATAAATAAAAGCTGAAATAAATAAAAGCTGGTGGTGGTATTTGAACCCACAACCTCCTGCAAATTCAAAAAGGGTACATACCAATTGGATTACAAGGGACATCCAATATTAATTTTCATTATTTTTATTAATTTAATAATAAAAATGACAAAAAATGGCATTTCTAAAATCTCTACAGACTTTAAAACTACTGCAGTTTGTAGTGATTTTAAACAAAAAAATCAAAATTTTCCTGTGAATCTCATGTCTAAAACCGTTATCTGACACAATAATTTTGTAGTCCACCCCAAATCTATAAATATTTTCTAACTTACCCTATTTTTGTAAGTTCTTTTTAAAAACACATTATTTAAAAAAAATTTGCCAAAAAATCTTTATAGCAAATAAATTACTACGTCCAAACAGTGGCGCAGCCACATGTATGGAAAAGGGGGCAATTACCCCTCTTATTTTTGAAAAGTTTTTAGTATATATATATATATATTCCTTAATTGTAAATTCTAATTTCATCACTGTGTCCAAACATGATATCATTTATACATGTTAATAGAAAAAAATTGAATTATATCTTTTTAGTGAATTCTATGTGAATAAAAATAAAAAATTAGAATAAAAGTAGTAATTTATGGTAAAAATATTATACGTCGCTAAATTCTGAGATATCATGGCTAAAAATTGATCTTTGTCATTCTAAAATTTGAAAATCATTTCGCTGCTAAAATTAAATAAATATGTGGGTACATTTTGCTAATTAGGGACGGTTTTTGGGGCATTGTTGATATTTATTTATTTATTGCAGCGTATATACAATTGCATGCTATTTTGCTGATTCAGCAACCACATCCTTTTTCTTCCGAATAGTAGACATCCTATTCTAAATAATTTGAAGATTTAAGTTCATCTATTTTATGATTCTGTTCCATCTATACCCTTGGATATATGGGAATAAATTCCGACACCTGGATCACCAGATGAGCTATTATTTTTATATTTAAAATGTTTTTCAACTATTATGTTAAAACTATATATATATATATATATAATCAGATTCTAGAATTATCAGATCATAATTGAATTATTAATTTAATATTTGTAATCAATTAAAAAATAATTATTGAATGAATTGTAATTATTTTGAATTTGGAATTTTCTAAAGGAGATTAAGATATTATGAGAAGGAGCGTTATGCATTTTCGTGTGAAATAAGAAAAACAAAACATGTTAAAGAAAAGATGAAGGGGTGGGGGAGACCACTTTGATATTTCTGTATAATCGTGTAAGCACCAATTATAGGACGAACAAAATATATTCATAGGATTCTTCATTTTCTATTTAAATTTCCAGTTTGAGACGCTGATGATGATATGGTTCAAATCTCTTTTGCCTCGAATAATTCCTCAGCATCATCATTTTCCACGCGTTAATTGAAATGAAATGCCTACTCATATTACGCAATTGATTTTTTTGAATAATGAAAAGGTGATAAAGAAAATATAATATATGCTAAGGAATATTGTAATTTGAGATTTCAATTCTCTTTTTTTTTTTTTTTTTGAGAGATTGAGATTTGAATTCTGATTTCTAAGCAAAGAATAACGTTGATATAATTATTTGTGACTCTTTTATTTCAAATATCTTTTTTAAAAGAAAAGGGAAAAGAAAATTCAACGTCATAAAGACATTGTAAACATGACTACCTATATAAGAAAATCAGCCCATTAGACCCAACCCATTTCCAACTAAGTTCACAAATCCAGCACTGACACCCTTTTCACACCAAAAGGTAGGGAAAAAATCATCGTTTTTGCACCCAGTGAAGGAAGAGTAATTCCAACCATTCAGCATATATTCAAATTCCTAATAAGAAGTAATTTGTAGTTCAAAATCAACTTCGGCATTAAAATAAATTAAATAAACAGAGAACTAAATTAGATAATATTATACAATTAATCGAAGTAGAACCAATACAGAAATCAAGCCAGATCAAACTGAAATGTTCAATTAGGTTTTGTTTGGTTGATTTTGGATCCCTATAGTGAACCTTCTATTTCTAGCTCTTTTTTTTTTTTAATAACTCAACTGATATATTATTGATAAAAAAAAAAAAGCACAAGAAAACAGTGGGGCCAAAAAAAATTAAGACAACCATGCAATTAGTTATTTATTTATTACAAGACAAGATACAGACATCAAATTCTTTGTTGTTTATGATAATTAAGAGTGTTCGAAATGGGTGAAACTTTTATATAAATTTCATGGAGATAACCACTGGTTAATTAATAATATATATGCATCCCTACAAATTTTGAAATATTCATGTGAAGACGTTTTAATCAAATCACTCCATGAAGACTTCAGCTGTTTGATCTTTCAATAAAAGATAAATCTAGACCCTTTCGAATAGCACCAATACGTTTGACCATAGAAAATTCCACAAATCCAACGGTTCACATAATTTAGATGCCGCTTCTCGAACGTTTAATTGATTAAGCTGATCTCCCTCCAACTTTGGTTCATATATTAATATTACCGAAAACAAGGAAGCTCTTTATATTTCCATTTTATCTCTAAAAATTTAAAATTTGTTAACTGTATTGCTTAGTTAAATGACAGTTTATACTAGAATGTAATGGGGACTTTTTTATAAATAACGATTTTGAGGAAATTATTTAGATTTTTGAGGTAGTTTTCAAACTATTTGAAAAATTGGAGTTTTTAACACTTTTACTGAAACTTTTTGTAGAAATGGCATGTGAGATTCACGGCATGTTGGGCTGATGTGATTTCATTTCTGCAGAATTTTTTTTGTAGAAATGGACAATGAGGCTAATTTTAAAATGTTCATCAAAATTTTAAAATAAAATAAAATTTCAACATAAATACTAAAAAAAAACTAAAACAGAAAAAAATATCCATCTATAACTTAATTTAACAAATAAAGAAAAAAGGTAATGAATTCTTTTCCTCTTTTCTATAAAATCCTTGCTCTTAATTTATTTCCTGATATTTATCCAAAAGAAAACTTCTCAATTTCTTTATAATTTCAATCTTGAAACCTAAATTTTTTCCAAATTGCATCCCTCACCTTACTCGGTTCCCTGACTTTCAAAGTCCTCCTTACTCCTTCGTGCACAAAAAACAATACAATCCTCATCCTCATTGCTAGGAACTCATAAGGCAGAACTCTTAGATTATCTAAACAATCTTCACATTCACTTCATCATCAGGACGAGAATAGTATTGTTTTCTATCCACGAAGGAGTAGGGAGAACGCAATTTGGAATAAAACTAAATTTTAAGACTGAAATTATAAAGAAATTGAGGATATTTTTTTTTTTGGATAAATATAAAAAAAATTAACAGAGAGGATTTTACAGAGAAAAAGAAATGAATTCATTACTGCAAGTTTTTTTTTATTTGTTAGAGTAAGTTATAGATGATTTTTTTTTCTATTTTAGTTTTTTTTAATATTTGGATTGACATTTTATTTTATATTAAAATTTTGATGAACATTTCAAAACTGGTCTAACTATCCATTTTCGCAAAAATTTTATGTGAAAATGAAGTCACATCAGCCCAACACCCCGTAATCTCTCACATACCATTTCAGCAAAAAGTTTTAGCGGAAGTGTTAAAAACTCTAATTTCCCAAATAGTTTGAAAAACGTCCCAAAAATCCAAATAATTTTTTTCAAAAATATTATTTATAAAAAAAGTCCCAAGTAATGAGAGTACAGCCATGATTTCCATTTCCAAATTCTTGCTTCAACAAGTTTATTGATAATTGTATTTTAGTTTAATTTTAAGGAATACGTAGTGGTTATGTCGTGGTAAATCGAAATCACTTATTTGAAAAAAAAACAAATAGTGACAATGTGGCAGAAATATATAAAATATTTTTTAATTAGAATATATTGGCCTCAAATTGATTTTTAAGGATTTATTTAGCGTAATTTTAATTTTTTAAAAATAAAATTGGTCTAATCAAATAAAGAATTTAATTATATCACTAGGGCAAATTTGGAAGATGCATTAAAGTTTTAACCTCAAGCCAAACGACATGTGATTGGTTTTGTAATAACATGCCGCTTGGCGTTTGTCAAGCTACCAAATCTCCCATTTCCTACTTTCTCATTTGAAAAAAATTCTTTTTTAATATATTGACTATTCATTATTTCCTTCCTTCCGTTAATTGCGATAATTTTATTTTTTATTCGACATAATAATTTCTAAATTTTAAAAAAGTATTTAATTATATATTTTTTATTTTAATCTTTTAATATATATATATATATATATATATAATTAATAAAACAAAATTATAAATAATGAATGAAAAAAATATTTTAATAAATTAAAAAGAATATAAATTGAATTGATGATGATTAAATATTTTCTTAATTTATGTGAAAGGCTGAAAGTTATTTTATTTAATAGAATATGGAGGGTTTTAAGTTTTAACATATTTCAATTCCTTTATTTTACATGATATTTTTTATTAATTTAGTTTATAGATTTGTGAGGTTGGTATTGTTGTCTTTTTCTTTTTTATATGAAGCTTCGGTGATGAAATAGTCAACAAATCAAACGGTTGGAAATTAATAATGTTGTTGACGAAATCAGTCTTGGGTTTTGACGGTGAAAGAAGAAAGGTCCACGCGAAACACCCAAACAGTGAAACTTCCAAGCACCAACACGATTCATCATATATAAACCTTGCTTGGCATCAACAGTTATTTGTAAATCCAACTGTCATACCAACTCTCTTCTTCTCTCTCTCTCTCTCTCTCTCAATTAGTTCTTGCGCGCATAATTTTTCTTTGAAGAAAATCTTCGAATTTCTGAAGGTAATATATCAGTGTTAGAGAAGGATCACTTTTGCTTTCTTAATCTTTACTTCTCCTTTGCTTTTTCTACTTTTTTTTTATATTTTTATTTTTTTTTTCAGTAACAATATAATGAAGAATATTTTATCTTGTTTTTCTCTCCAAAATTTCCGACGCCTCTTTCACCAGGTTTGTTTATATATATATATACACACACACAAATAGATATTTGTTTTAAATATTAATTATCCGGGTTTAGTGCGGCTGTATTATTATTATTTGAAAAATTAAAAGGCAGTTTTTATCAACATCTAATTATTATTATTAATTACCTTTCTTGCTGTTTTATTATCTATACATAAGCAAAATGATCTAGTGGAAAGCATAGTTATTAAAACCGGACCGGGCCGTCCGGTTGAACCGTTTAATAACGAACCGGTTGGTTTAATTATTGAAAATTGAATTGGTAAAAAATCGAATTGAACAAAAAAAATTAGGTTGAATCGAAAAATCAGAGAACCGGATAAAACCAAAATTTTTGCTAAAAAGTGTAAAAAATCTTTTTTTTTATATAATTTCACCCACCCATATATATATATATATATATATATATATATATTCAAAAATACATAATTAATCACTTGTAATAATAAAATTAAAATTATATTTTGTAACTTATTATTAGAATATTTGTGATATATATTTAATATTTGATGAATGTTTTTTTTAATTTTTATACAATAGTATTTAAAAAATTATAATAATTATAATATTTTAAAAATAGAAAAAAATTCGATCGAATTCGATTGAACCAATCGAATCATGAATCCCTATTCTTACCGATTTTTTATCCAACCCAATTTTAATAACATTGATGGAAAGGCAAACGATGCCATTTTGGTATTTTCTTTTTCTTAATTTCCATATGAAAGGTTGCCATTGTTGACTTGGGACGTCATGTGTGCATCAGGACTCTTTTTATTTAAATATTTTAAAGGGATTTTTGGCTTTGGAGCTACAACTGTACACTATGGGTAAGAATTAATAATATCTTCTCCATCAAAAATAAATTTGTTAGGACGATCAACAAACTATTAGAAAATCATGGACATATCATTTCAACAATTTTCTCCACGTTTTTGGTTTAATTTTGAACTCAAATTACCTTTTCTTTTTATCTCTCTATATATAAAAAAATTCATATTTTCTATTTTGGTTGGAAAATCTCATTTTCATAAATTCATTTATCATGTAATTAATAAGTCAATCATTTCATAAAAGGCCAAAAACAATAATGTGGGTCACAATTAAAGATATTAATGAAGTGATTAATTAACCTAATAACCTTCACATTCACCTGTGGTGACAACAAGATGAGTTGCACTATCCCACCCAACAAAACCCACCAATCTCCTTTTGTTCTAGTTGATGTTAAGACTGTTTTAGATCAGTTTCTAAAGAATTAACACTGTGTGTTTTGATTACTTGATAATTAGGAGAGGAGAATGATGGAGGTGGATCTGGGGGCTCATACAATCAGATCTCATGGAACAAAACTTGCGAAGAATCATATGCATGACTGGCTTATATTAGCTCTACTTGGTGTTATTGAAATTGTTTTGAATATTATTCATCCTTTTCATCGATTCGTGGGTAGGGATATGATGAATGATCTTAAATATCCGTTCAACGATAATACAGTTCCTATTTGGTCTGTCCCGGTACGTTTTTATTTTTTATTAAATACATTTTATTAAGGATGATATTTATATGATTATTATTGTGATCAGTTGTATGCAGTTCTGTTGCCTATTGCTATATTTGTTTTCTACTATATACGAAGGAGAGATGTTTATGATCTGCATCATAGCATTTTAGGTACGTATTTGGATTTATTTGAATGAATTTTTTGGATTTGGAATTCAATTGATGATAATGAATTAATTTAATTAGTTTGTAAAATATGATGAACATGCAGGTCTATTATTTTCTGTGCTGATAACTGCAGTGATTACGGATGCAATCAAGAACGCAGTGGGTCGGCCACGTCCTAATTTCTTTTGGCGTTGCTTTCCTGATGGAAAAGAAGTAAGTTATACTTTTCTTGTTTCTTAATTCAAATTCATCATGCTTTTCAATAATAATTCTTTTTCTATATTTTTTTTAATTGCGTAGTTTTATGATATCTGGGGAGATGTAATTTGTCATGGCAAGGATGGTGATATTAAGGAAGGACATAAAAGTTTCCCCAGTGGTCACACTTCATGTAAGCAAATTAATAATTCTATGTATTTATATGGAATATAGTTAATTTTAATTTTTATAGAAATGAGAGGATTTAATTGGTGCAGGGTCATTTGCTGGGCTAGGATTTTTATCATTGTATTTAGCAGGAAAAATAAAAGTATTTGATAGAAGAGGGCATGTGGCAAAACTGTGCGTTGTGCTTCTTCCTCTACTTGGTGCTGCTCTTGTTGGCATTTCTAGGGTAGATGATTACTGGCATCATTGGCAGGATGTCTTTGCTGGAGCTCTTATAGGTTTGTTTTTCTATCTTTTTTTTTTTTTTAATTGTTATTATAACCAAAAGCTGAATATGTCCTTCGAAATCTCGCATTTGTAGGTCTTGTTGTTTCAACATTTTGCTACATGCAATTCTTTCCAGCCCCATATCATGATGACGGTAATTCTTTTTTATTTGAGTGCAAAATTAAGCAGCATTAATTATATTAATTAGGATGGTGATTCTTGTACGCAAAGTATTTATTCTGAGGTGAGGTGTATTTTTGGATACTTAATTTAGGATGGGGACCTTATGCATATTTCCAAGCATTGGAGGAGTCACGTTCTAATTCTAATTTTAATACAAGTCATCAAGGGCAGGCAGCAAATGCACTTAATGTGCAAGCCATGGATGTAGAAATCGTGAACTTACAGCTCAGCCAAAACGACGACCGATTTGCTTCCTTGGATCAATTGGAATCTGGAAGGAGATGATGAATCTGTGTATATAATATTTTGTGATTGTTTAGATTGTGTCCATGTGTTATAGCCACTTTTGTTTTTCTAGTGAGACCAGAGATAAGAGATAGGCCCAAATTCCTTTGGAATCTCAGTTCAGTTCTTTTATTATTTTGTTCAATTTACTAAAAGTGCACAACATTTTTCCAAGTTATATAAGTAATTTTTATCAATTTTGAATTAACGACGTTAAATTTTTATCACTTAAATGATATTAATATTGCAAAACGTGCCATATTTTACCAAGTTAATAAATAAATTTTTAATTGGTAAATTTTTATTACTAATTTCAAATACGATAAGAACATTTTTATTTCAAAATAAATGATTAAAGTATTTTAATATAAAAAAAGTCGTATTTTTGTATTTTTTTTTTGCTAAAAATGCTACATATTTTCCTTCATGTAATAAGTTGGTTAACTTTTTTAAAAATCATATGAACAAAATTGTTGTTTAACTTTTTAACTTGGTAATAGTGAAAAGAAAGAAATCACTTGCCAACAAAAAAAAAAAAAAAAAAGAGAAGATTGGTTTGCATCTCGCATGCTCTCGGTTTGAGACAGTTCCCGGTCACCAGCAAGTTCAAAAAAGGTCAGAAGGTTCAAGCCGGGAAAGTCCAAGTAGGGAAGGTCCTGTACGGACACTCATATACTTAATTTAAATTTTCAATAATTTGCGGGTTAACTAATATAATTACAAGTAAAAATTAAAGAGAAGAAAAATAATACAAGATTCGGTAAGTATATAATAATTTCACAGTGACGCGAGAGAACTTTTATTTCTACTAATTTGATGTTCTCACTATAATTTCTATATTTTAAATCCCTTAATCTTTTGTGTATAGGTCTCAAAATTATCTCAATTATACTAGAATTAGCAAATACCAATCATATTAATTTGTAATATGAGTTGCCTTTTCCAATAGAACTAGAATCCTAATTCTAATCTGAATCTTTTAGAATACCAATTAAATTCAAGTCATTTCAACAAATTTTCCCCTTAATTTGGATTCCCTCAATCAACTTAGGGATCACCTTGTCTTGCACACATTGCCCTCGCAAGGGCACTACCGAGTACCACATAAACCAATCAAGTCTAAACAATGCCTAAACGTTTTGTTGGAATTGTCTGGGTCATCATATCTGCTGAATTATCATGTAGACATTTTCTTCATATCAATAGTGCCCTATGATATAATATTTTGAATAAAGTGATTGTAACAACCTCATATCTCCTAAAAAGAATATGAGAGCGCTGCGAAATCTAATTATTCACTAATATTACATTCAATGCACTTATATTCATATAATTTGTATACATTTTAAAGTAGGCCACAATATAAGGTTCGCTTAAGTATTTAAGCATAACAATCTCCCACACTTAGATTAGAAACTCAGTCATAAGTACAATAAATTCAACCTAACTGGATTGATTGCAATCCGACCGGGTAAGGGAAATTTCCAGGTGACCTAATTGGATTGATTTTCAATTCAGTTGGGTCAGTAGTCGTAATTCAATCCGGAAGGCAAGGCATCCAACTAGATCGATAGTCAATCCAGCTGGGTAACATGCCAAAATCAGTCCAGAAGCATTAGCACTCTGTTGAATTGGCAACAATCCAATTGGGTTAATTCTGAAAACCAGTCTTTCTAGTACTATACTGACCGGTGTCTAGCAAATATACTAAATTAGTTAAGTAATATAGGATAATATATTTAAGACCTCAAAAATATTGAACTTAAGGGAAGAGGAATTGCTAAGTAAAATATCTATAATTGAGCGAAATTAATATGAGATTATCCCCAAGTTTTTGAATTAAAAAGAGTTCTAAACTAGACAGGAAAATAAATTTGAGAAATAACAACTAAACTAAAACAAGGTTATCAAGGGAATCAACAAAATTGAAATTAATGCTTAGGAAATTCTATCCTCATAAATGTGATTGGAAACAAGTAAAACAATATTAAAATGAATATCTAAAAAAATCTAACTCAAAACATATCTCTTACTTAGAATACCATTCTAGATTACTAGGCTCTCTAATTAAGAATAACCTAATAACTAGCATCAGCTCAGGTTCATAAATTCCTAGATCTCAAATCAATTTTCTCTAGGAACACCCATTTAAAAATTCATCTATTCCCCAATACACTTGAACTAAATATAATCCACACATAGGAATCAAAACCTCCTTTCAAAACATAAAGATAACTAGATGCAAAAAATAAAAGAACAAGGCATAAACACATACAATTAATATTCAGATTTAATAATTAACCATCTCTCAATATATTAAAAATCAAAACCAAATATCAACATAAATACAAAATTAATCATAAGGAAAATAGAAGAAAACACAAAAATATTCATTAAACTAAAAATTTCCAATACAATTATGGTTCAAGAATTCCTAATCAAGAAAAATTACTCTAACATCAAGAATATAATCATAGTATATAAAGATGAAGTTAGAATATGTCCTTGATGAAGAGAAAATAAAACTTGAAGTTCTTTCTTCTTCATCCTTGAATTCTTCCTTAAATCCCAAAATTAAACCTAAACTAAAAAAAGAAAATAAAACCTTAATTTACAAAGGCTAAAAGAAAGAATTAAAAACTCATCAAAATCGTCCTCTTATTGCTCTTTTTATATCAATACTTGAAAGACCCTAAGCAGGAGAAGTTCTGTTGCCACCAAACATCCTAAAATAGAGAAAAGAAGACTTTTATCATAATTCTTGAAAATCAACCCAATCGAGTTGATAAATGCTGCTTGAAGGTGGACAAGTGACTCGGTAGGATTGAAAATCAACCCCAACTAAGTTGACTACCATTGAAACTCCACAGACAAATTTGCTCCTTAAGTAACTCGGTTGGGTTGATTTTCAACCCTACCGAGTTGATTCACCAATTTCTTCAACAACTCCCTGCAAAACACATAAAACACAATTAAACAAACTCAAAATAAAGAATTAAAAATTTAAACATAAAACCAATTAATTCAACACTGAAAAACTCTTAAACACACTAAAAACACATTAACAATTATAATTATAATTATAATTCAAAGCTATCATCCATTCTCTGATCTATTTTGCACAACTAATCTGACTAAGTAAACATAATTTTTAGAACAAGTTGCCTTCTAATCAAATGTCACTTAATGTATGTAATTTTCATGGGAGTAAAAATCAATTCATTAGGATGTCTAGATCAAGAGTTACCATCAAAATTATCCAAATTGTTCTAGTTTATAGTTTCACAGCCAACACCTTATTTTAAACTCATTTTCCCTTATCTTAAAGATGAAATCATATTTTAGCCTTTTCATACTAATTGAGGTATGAAAGTATAGTTTATGCTTCCTTTGGTATCATTCTGATTGGAGTTCTTTAATTCCAGTTATAACCAAAACAAACTCAGTAGGTTAAAGGCTTCCTACCACAATTTCCACCCTCTAACCTCCTTCTCTCACCAATTTCCTAATTACTTATGCACATTTTCACCCTTAACACACATCCAAATATCATTTAAACATTTGAACATATATATCAACAACAAAATCAAGCAAACACACATACATACAAAAACTCCCTTACCTCTTAAAGCTTGTTTTTCTTCTTCAAGCTTTATATTTTTTTCTTGCCTTTACCCTTCAGTTGTTTTTCAGCTAGTATCAAGAACCCTAATAAACAAACATTCAAAAATCTATTATATTCTTTTCAAATTACATTTATAAAGGGAATAACAAGGAAGAAAATATTTTCTTCTCATACAAATTCCATCATATGCTTCTAACTAGGGGTGTACATAAATTATGATCTTCCTGTACCGAACCAAAATACCAAATAAAAATATCTGAATCTGAACTGTACCATTAACTTGTTTACCAGAACCAAACTGAATTATATCATTGACTTTATTTAAAACGGATCTGCATATTTTATTTAGAACCGGATTGAGAACTGTATTAAACTGTACTGAATTGTTCTAGAATCGAATTGTACTAAAAGAACCGATATTTATTAATTATTATATATAATACTAATAATTTATATATAAATATTATTTATAATTTCTATTATATTTATATTATATAAATTTAAATTCATAATTATTTGCATTATCTATTTTAATAAATTAAAATAATAATTAATTAATAAATTAAACTAAATATCTTAATTATTAATAAGATAAATTTAATTATTATAATAATTATTGTATTTATATAAATATGAATATGTAACTAAAATAATTTGTATTTAATTTAATTTATATTTAATGTCACTAAACTACTACTTAATTTTTATTTTTGATTAAATATCTATATAGATATGTAAGCTAAGTGTTGGGTTTCATGCACACAAATATACATTAATACAATAATCGATAGTATATATATTTACCTCTTGTAGCATAGAAACCATTGAGAAAAGTGAAAACACGGAATCTCTTGTTTTTACGTCATTGGTTAGGTCTTTAACCACAAACAATTATGCTGGAAAAAAGACAACGAATCCACAGTCTAAAAGCCCTTTGGAGAAATCGAGAAAAACAATGGGAGAAAAAGATTTTGATATGTAAACCAAAAATTTACTATAGTTTCAGTAACTCCAAATAAGTTTTCTAATCTCCTTTATATATAGGTTTTCTAGAGTCGCAACTCTAGTAGAATTCTAATTCCATTTTGAATTTTGGAATTGATTTTCCTCAACTGATTAGGATAAACATAACAAAGTTATGGGCTTATCCAAACTCTATCACTAAACAATTTATCATATAAATATATTACAAATTAATTACATTTATTTCTAATGTCACTCTACGAGTGTTCATCTATTTTTTGTACAATAACTATATGAGAATGTAAATTAAAATTGTAATTGTATATAGTTATTATTTATAATGGAATTTTATTGATTAATGTAAATATATAAGTATATAATTATCTTACCAATAATTTCATTTACTTTTAGCATCACTCAATTAGTACTTATTTATTTTTGACATCATAGTTATATGATTAATCAAGTATATAAATTAATAATGTAATTTTATACAATTATTATATGAATAATCAAGTACGTAAATTAATATTGTAATTATATACAATTAATAAATATAATGAAATTTACCAATTCGTATAGTTATATTTGTATATAATCGTCTTGTTAATTAATTTTATTTACTCTTAATATTACTTAATTAGTACTTATCTATTTTTAGCACAATACCTATATAAGTATGTAAATGAATAATGTAATTATATATAGTATATAATCACCTTATCAATTCATTTTGTTTACTTTTAGCGTCACTTAACTAGTATTCATTTACTTTTGACACAATATCTATATGAGTAATCAATTATTTACATAAACTAATCCATGCTTATCCTTACATTTCACCACTTTGCTCTATCTCTCACCACCGCGCTCCACCTTTGGCCAGTGCCATCAACCTCTCGCCACTGCCTATCTTTTATTCTCCTTGGTGACCGGTGCATCTTCTCCATTCTTCATTGCCAAATTTAAGCTAGTAAATTAGCTTTGTCTCTTTCCATTGCCATCCAAATATAGCTGAAATTCTCATTTATTTTCAAAATTGGTTGAAATCAGCTATTTTTTTGGCTTCAAAGACATCAATTGAAAATTTTGAAAAGTTTGAACCGGATAACTACTATAATCGCGTAAATTATTAAATTTTATATTTAATATTTAAATATTTTGTGGTATAATTATTTCAAATGTGTGTTATTATTTTTAGATATTGCTTAAAATTTTTAAATCAGTGCCAATATAGTGTAGAAAAAGATTTGTTGAATGTTAATTTTTAAATTTTATGTTTTGACTTAAATTTTAATTGCACTTATTCAGATACTTAATTATATTTGTATTTATTGTTGTATGATTTTTTTTGTAAATTTTTAAAAATATTGAATTATTCGAAATACCAAATTGTATTATTTAGTAACGAAAGAATTGAAGTATCAAACCTAACTGTACCGAATTTTGATAAGAATTGTACTGAATTGTCCTAAATTTTCAAGACAATAACAATACTTAATTTTTAAAACATCTAAAATTTCAACACAATATAGAGATTTACAAATATATGGATTATACCATACTACGTACACCCCTACTTCTAACCCATTTTTTTCTCTCTCTAACCTCCAACATAAAGTAGAAATTTGGAAAAAGTTCAAGTAAGAAGAAAGGAGCAAGAAAGAGCCAAAATTTTCCCCTTTCTAACATGGCCAACCACTCTTCCTTCTAGAGTTGATATTTTCTGCCTTATTTAATGAGGTAAAGCTCTTGAACAAGGCATGTTGTCAACATTTTATAGGTACAATAATTTTGATCCTTAGTTAATTTGAATTTATTCATTCTTTTTTATTAACATTACTACATGTATAGTTTTTCACTTCTTCCTTCAATTTTATCCTTACTTACATGTTTAAGTCAAAGATTATGTAATTTCTTGAATACTTTTGATAAATACAATAATTTTATTTACGTCCTTAATAACCATTTATGCACTTATACATTAAATCCCAATTCACTCTTGCTAATTATATATTTAATTATATTCTAATCCTACTACGACACACTTTGGGGCCTCATAGTGATGTTCGATATTAATATGCTTTGTGTGCTTATGGAACAATAAAACAAGAAGACTCAATATTAAAAATAAAAAGAAAAGAGTCATTAACCCCTGCAATTTCTTTAAAATCCCTGAGATTCAAAATGAAGTGCCAAGTTATCCTAGTCTAAAGTGAGGTGATGAGTTGTACCTGAATCTATTAACTAATTTTGATTATAAGTTAAAGTTCAGGTTTTATTTGAAGTTGGCTTAGAGTTGTATTGCATATGTGTTGAAGGATAAACATTTTTTAAATGACTCAAGACATGACAATTGTAAAAAGTAATATATTCCATATTAACACAATTAGAATTGGAATGTATTTTGGTGTTTGATTGATTATAACTGGACCGTACTAGATAAATTGAATTCCTTTTCCTCCTATAAGTGAATTTCCAGTAGTATAACCACGCCTCTTGAGGACTATGTCCTCCACCTTGAAAATTGGCTTGATGGCAAGAAGAAAATTGTATTGTATAAGTAACTAAAGGACTTAATTCAATTGCAATATCATTTGCTAATTGCCTTTCTTTTTGTTAATAGTAAACCATGCACAAAGATAATCAAATTTAATAGTTTTAATATATGCTTCCAAAGCACATACAAAATTTTTACAGATATAACCAAGACCATTGAGAATTAATTAAACTAAACAATTTCCTAAAATAGAATATTCAAGTGTAGCTGATTGGTCAAAAATATTTTTGGCCTTCAAAACATAAACAATTATACTATTATTATCATGATGTAAATTATAAAGTTGAGATTTTAATTCATAAATTTGGGGTTCAAACCTATATGCATAGGCTTGAACAAGACAATTCCAAGTTGCAAATATAGTCTCAACACTAACAATTTGTTGTAAAACCACTTCGAAAATGGAAGCCACAATCCAAGTTAGAATTAATTGATCTTCTTGCTCTCACTTTAGGTAAACACAATTAATTTGATTGTCATATGCGGTATTTGCTGGCTGATGGAGTTATTAAGATGATCAATGAGTCCACATCCTTTAAACATTAGAAGTAATTGAGTTTTTTAGAGAAGAAAATTGGTGAAAGTCAATTTGATAAGTAGTTGGTGAATAAGGTTAAACATGGTGTTGGGTTCTTATCATTTTACAATGAAAACTAAACATGGTGGAACATTACTATAATATTAAATGACACTAAAAATTCATTAAGGATCCACGATTTTAATTAATTTGATAAAAAGGGTTGTGATGATTGATAGTTTCAACAAATTTCATGAGTTGATGGATGAATCAAACAATAAGTGATGCTCAATAGACCACCATCTTCTACTAGTATCCACATTGTACATGAACGATTGTTGGATGCTAACTTCTTTGCCAATCTTTTTGCTTGCTGCTAAGGTTTTATTTCTTTCTCTTTTTTTCTTTTCCTAAAAAAATAGAAGATATTATTTATGTTTCTTAAGGCTTTACGTAATGAAGTATACACACACGTATATATATATACTTACATGTTAACCCTAACTGTAATGCCCCTTAGTGTACCCTAGAAGAATTAACACTAATTAATTATTAGTGTCCATGTTTAATTGTGTGTATGTATGTATTGAAGGACTTAATTGAAAAGCAAAAGAGTAAGTTTTGGGGCATTATTAGAAATAAAGAAAAGTTGAGAGACTAAATGGCAACTTTGACCTAAACTTGACATTTGGATCAATTGGAAATTAAAGTGAGGTAGATATTTGTGATGAAGGAGGGCCGGCCAACTCATGGTCTTCACTCTCCATCTTCATCTTCTCTATCTCCTAAACTCTAAACTCTCTCTCATCCTCTCTCTCTCTAGATTTCTTGGAATTTTTGAGAAAGAAGTAAAGGTTTACTTGGTTTTGGGGGTTAAGGTAACTTGCTTCTCCTTTAATGTAAGTGATTCTTTGTATAGCTTGTTAGATTTTCATAGAAGTGTTTTATGTGTTTTAGAAGGAGAAACAAGTAAAAGAAAGGGGAAGGAGACTCTTCAAGGTTGAAGAGAAAGGAAGAGTTATAACAAGGTATGGGAACTTAGAATTTTGTATGTGTATTTATATGTATATTGATTTGTCATGAGAGAGATTTTGAGTGCCTCTCTCATGTGTGTTATGGATGATTTAAAGCTTAGAAAGGGTTTAAAGTTGGAAGTAGGTGAGTTTTGGGTGGAAGCATGAAAATCTGTTTTTAAAGATCATTTGACTAGTCTGTACACTTTTGCTCATATCTTGAGATATAATTGCTCAAATGATGAAATTTCAGTTGCTATAGAAATTAGACTTGTATGTCTTGATTTTGTTAGAAGAAACTGAAATCTGATTTTCACTGCATGATAGTGAAAATCGGTATTGAAATCTGATTGTGGTTGTGATTTCTGCCTTTGTGAACAGTCTGTGGTTTTTATTGAATAACCGGAGTTTTACAGGTCCTATTGAGGAGATTTTTAGTGTTTTGAAAACTAGAATTGTAAACCTAAAACTTTGTAGAAGATAGTGTTTTCTGAAAAATCCATTTGGTATGTCAAAATTGAGATGCAATCGGAGTTTTTACATTAATTTACAGGATTTTTGAACAATAATCACTATAAGGCGGTTGCCCCGTCGTTTTTTGTCGCGAGCGCGACATCAAACGGAAGCCTTGTGTCGCGAGCGCGACTTATGCCACGAGCGCGACATCAAGAAATGCTTATTTAGGCCATTGCCGTCTGTCGCGAGCGCGACATTAAAGAGTGATTCCAGGCCATTGTTCTCTGTCGCGAGCACGATTGTCGCCGCGGCCGCGGCATTCGTCGCGAGCGCGACAATATTCCTTTATGTTGTATTTTTTTCCGACTTCTATTGGGATTTAAAATTTGCCTAAACCCTTCTAAGCTTACAAATCATCCTGAATTACAAGTTACAGTAAGGCATCTCTTTAATTACCAGATTCGCTAATAACAAAAAGGTATGTTTTATTACCTTAAATGAGTTTATGCAAGCGTTATTCCCTTGTAATACAAATAAATGATTATTTTGACAATAAAGAATAGTAATAAATGATAGTAAAGTTTTCTTGCATTTATTAATGCTATAATGGCATCTGTTGATGCAATGTCACATAATATGAAAAGTAATCGAATTAGGCCTGCACTTAAAGACTTGGTAGTGGATAGATAGGCATGCCTATAGGGTTATCGCAGCTGCTTCTGTTTGACTCTTATGAGTCTTCTGTTTGTCTCTACATGAGACTTCTGTTCGGATACCTACGTGTATCCTTTTGTTTAGATACCTACGGGTATCCTTCTATTTTGATACCTTCGGGTATCCATTGCACCCGTTATCCACACCCACATGGAATTGTAAGCAGGCCATTTGTGCAAATACATTATAAAGTATGTTATTGTTCTGATTATATGATACTGTTATATCTTGATTAATCTTGTAAGGCTTTGTATTTCTATCATTATTGAATGATTGGAAATAGCTACTGTAAGTAGTTATCTGCATGTTATTAGCTGTCCCCCACTAAGCTTTATAGCTTAGCACGGGTGTTTATCCGTGTAGGTTTGCAAGGTAGATCGTGTGTTCAGGGACAAAGCCAACAATCTCACAAGTCAACACAAGATTAGAAGTAGCATAAATGTTTGAGATTGATTTTTGTATCTCTTTTGGTTACATCTAAGGCATTTGTATACGTATAAAGGCATGTAATTATAAAGTTATGTAAAAAATACTCTGCAACAAGTGAAAGTATAAGTACATGATCATGCATGATGTGCATAGAATGTATGTATGTATGTATGTATGTTTATATATGCATCATTAACAGATAAGTTATAGCATTGATAGAATTAATGAATGTAATTAGTAACAGTAATTAGGATTATCTAGTATAGTCATTACATTTTTGGTATCAGAGCGCCTTGGTTTAGGCGGTTCTGGCCAATAGGAATTTCAAGTGTCTTAGATATAGAATTTTGTTGTTGTTGGCTGATTGTGGCTGTCCCTGTGTTTCTTTGTTATAATAATAGATGGAAAGGTATCGTGAAGTTGTAGATGAGTCGGCTGAAAGTAATCTGCTGGGTCAATCGAATCCTTCTTAGCCAGAATCTTCTGCATCTACTAGAGGTGGTGCAACTGCTATTGAGTCTGGGGAAGCTTTGTTGAAGATTTCCCAGGATATGGCTCAGATTTTACATAGGATGACTGCACCAAAGGCTCCAATTTCTGAGATTAGAAAGCATGGTGTAGAAGAGTTTCTAGGCTCTACTTGGGAAGAGTCTGAGAAAGCTAAGCTGTGACTTGAAAGAGTAGAAAGGGTTTTTACCGAAGTTCAGTGCCCCGCCAGTCAAAAGGTGACTTGTGCTGTGTCCTTACTTCAGGGAGCAGCTTATGACTGGTGGAAACTGGTTCTGACTCAACCTCAGCTACCTGATTCCCTCTCTTGGGAATTCTTTGTAGCTGAGTTTAAAAGGAGATATGTGACAGAAGCTTATAAAGATGAAAAGTTGAAGCAGTTTCTGAATCTTAAGCAAAGAGGTATGTCAGTGGCTGAATATGAAGCCGAATTCAATCGCTTGAGCAAGTATGCACCAAAACCAATGTTAACTTGGACTTTCAAGTGTCGCCAGTTCGAAGATGGATTAAATGATCAGATTCGAGATCATTTGATAGGGCCTATTTCTCTCCATCCTGTGGATTATCATCAGCTGGTTCAAGCAGCTATCCGGGTTGAGAAGGAAGAAAATGTGAAAAGAGAAAGAGAGCAAAGAAGAAGAAGTTTTTCTCGGGGTGGTTCCACATCCGGGAAAAGATCGAGGTTGACTCAAGGAGATCAACCATTGCCATTTGGCAATTACCCTGCATCTAGAGGTAGACAGCAGGGGACTTTTTCTACAGCTGGCTCAGGTAGAGGTGTTGTATCAGGACAAGGCAGAGGCCAAGCTCCAGAATGCACCTATTGTTTTAGGCGACATTGGGGCACTTGTAGAATGCTCACCGGTGGTTGCTTCAGATGTGGCAGCACGGAGCATTTTATAGCTAATTGTCCTATGCCGCAGGATCAAGTTTCGAGTCGACAGAGTAACCGAGGAGCTTCTAATGCACCCTCTTTTGGTAGAGGTCGTGGTAGAGGCAGAGGTGGATCGGGCCAGTTTAGAGCCCAGTCCAGGAATGTTTCTGAGTCGGTAGATCGACCTTTTGCTCCTACACCTCCCATTCGAGCTTATGCTATGAAAGGTCGAGAAGATGCTGATGCTCCTGAGGTCATAGCTGGTACATTCTCCCTCTTTGATACTGATGTGCATGTGCTTATAGACCCGTAATCTACACATTCTTATATTTGTAATGGGGAGCTGGGTAGAAATGTGTCTGTTGTTGACCATATGACTTATGATATATGTGTAATTAGTCCTTTGGGCCATAGTATTCATGTAAATGAAGTTTATAGAAATTGCCCTATTAGAATTCAAGAGAGAGAGTTCCCAGCTGACCTAATTGTTTTGCCTTTTCATGAGTTTGATGTAATCCTGGGTATGGATTGGCTGTCTAGATATCATGCCATAGTGGACTGTAAAGCTAAAACAGTATTGATTAAAAGTGATGGGGAAGTAGAGACATTGATTCAGGGTATTAAGTCAAAACCCTTAACCAACGTTATCACTGCTATGAAAGCAAAAAGATTTCTTAGAAAAGGATGCGAAGCGTATCTATCTTTGGTTTTTGATTCTAAGAGAGAAACAGTCGATCTTCAAAATGTTCCTGTGATTAATGAGTTTTCTGATGTGTTTCCTGAGGAACTTCCGGGTTTGCCGCCCGAGAGAGAAGTTGAGCTATCTATTGAGACTTTTCCTGGAACTGCTCCCATCTCTAGAGCACCCTACAGAATGGCACCAATAGAATTGAAAGAATTAAAAGTTCAGCTGCAAGAATTGTTAGATAAAGGCTTCATTAAGCCTAGTGTGTCACCCTGGGGCGCACCTGTGTTATTTGTTAAAAAGAAGGATAGTACCTTGAGAATGTGTATTGACTACAGACAACTTAACAAAGTGACAGTGAAGAACAAGTATCCTTTACCTCGGATTGAGGATCTCTTTGATCAGTTAAGGGGTGCAGGAGTGTTTTCTAAAATTGACCTGAGGTCGGGATACTATCAACTTCGGGTCAAAGATATGGATGTGCAAAAGACTACTTTTAGAACTCGATATGGTCATTACGAATTCTTAGTAATGCCTTTCGGGTTGACTAATGCACCTGCAGCTTTCATGGATTTGATGAATAGGGTGTTCAGACCCTATTTAGATCAATTTGTCATGGTGTTTATAGATGACATTTTAGTCTATTCTCGTGATGAAGCGGAGCATGCTGAGCATTTGAGAATAGTGTTACAGACCTTGAGAGAGCAACAGCTTTATGCCAAGTTAAGCAAATGTGAATTCTGGCTTAAAGAAGTTTCTTTCCTTGGGCACGTGGTGTCTTCAGAAGGCATCAGGGTGGACCCTAGGAAGATTGAGGCTATAGTAAACTGGAGACCGCCTAAAAATGTGCTAGAAGTCCGAAGTTTCTTGGGCTTAGCTGGCTATTATAGGCGGTTTGTGAAAGGTTTTTCAGTTATTGCCTCTCCGCTCACCAAGTTACTTCGGAAAGAAGCTAGATTTGAGTGGACAGATCGTTGTCAAGCCAGTTTTGATCAGTTAAAAAGGATGTTAACGGAAGCTCCAGTTCTTACTCAACCAACAACGGGTAGAGAATATGCTATGTATAGTGATGCATCGAGTAATGGTTTGGGATGTGTGTTGATGCAAGAAGGTAAAGTAGTGGCTTATGCATCCAGACAGTTGAAGCCTCATGAACAGAATTATCCGATTCATGATTTGGAATTGGCCGCAGTTGTGTTTGCTTTAAAGATTTGGCGGCATTACCTGTATGGTGAGAAGTGCAGAATCTATACGGATCATAAGAGTCTTAAATACTTGCTTTCTCAGCGAGATCTCAATTTAAGACAACGCAGATGGTTAGAATTGTTCAAGGACTATGATTGTATCATTGATTACCACCCAGGAAAGGCTAATGTGGTAGCTGATGCTTTGAGCCGAAAGATGGTGGCAGCTATGCTATTGCAAGGTTATAGATGGAAATTTGCATCCGATGGGGCTTTGTTAGCTCAATTGCGAGCTCGCCCTAATCTCAGGCAGACAGTTCTTGATGCACAATCAGATGATGTTAAGTTACAGCAGTTGGCTTAAACAGTTCATGCAGGAGGTCCGATAGAATATTCTATTGGACTAGATGGTGGTTTATATTATCGAAATCGGTTATGTGTACCAAATGTTAAAGAATTGAAGGAAGCATTATTGCAAGAAGCCCATAGCACCGTATTTACCATGCATCCTGGTAACAACAAGATGTATAGAGATTTGAAACAATTCTATTGGTGGCCATGAATGAAAAGAGATGTGACTGAGTATGTTTCTAAGTGCCTAACATGTCAGCAAGTAAAAGCAGAGCATCAACTTCCTTCGGGATTACTGAACCCTCTTCCCATTCCTCAATGGAAGTGGGACAATGTTACTATGGATTTTTTTACAGGTCTACCCACTACTCAAAGGAAACATGATGCTGTGTGGGTCATAGTAGACAAATTAACCAAGGTGGCTCATTTTGTACCGGTTCGAACCAATTACTCAATTGATAAGTTAGCTGAGTTGTATATTGATCAGATTGTTAGACTGCATGGGGTACCAATCTCAATTGTTTCAGATTGGGATCCGAGGTTCACATCCAGATTTTGGAAAAGTCTACAGCAAGCTTTAGGTACAAAGCTTCTTCTTAGTACTGCTTTTCATCCTCAGACTGATGGGCAGTCAGAGAGAATCATTCAGGTGTTAGAGGATATGTTAAGAGGCTGTGTTTTAGATTTTCCAGGAAGTTGGGACAAATATGTGACTTTGATGGAGTTTGCATATAACAATGGCTATCAAACTAGCATTGGTATGCCACCATATGAAGCTCTCTATTGTAGAAAATGCAGAACTCCTTCCTGTTGGATGGAATTAGCTGAAAATAAGTTGTCAGGTCCTGACATTGTTAAAGATACTGAAGAAAAGATCCAACTTGTCAAGCAACGATTGAAAGAAGCCAGTGATAGACAGAAATCATATGCAGATCTGAAAAGAAAAGACATTGAGTATCAAGTTGATGATAAAGTGTTTCTAAAAGTGTCCCCATGGAGAAAAGTACTGCGGTTCGGAAAGAAAGGAAAACTCAGTCCCCGATTTATTGGTCCTTACAGAATCCTAGAAAGGATTGGACCGGTAGCATATCGATTAGATCTTCCTAATGATCTATCAAAGTTGCATAATGTTTTTCATGTTTCGATGCTCCGGCGATATCGATCTGATGAGTCACATATCATACCAGTGCAAGATATCAGTGTCAGAACTGATTATACGTATGATGAAGAGCCTAAACAGATTTTAGCCAGGGAAGTTAAACAGTTAAGGAACAAAGAAATCCCTCTAGTCAAAGTGTTATGGCAACATCATGGAATACAAGAAGCGACTTGGGAACCTGAAGCAGCTATGCGGGCTCAATACCCTCAGCTCTTCAGTACAGGTATAATTTCGAGGACGAAATTCTTTTAGGGGGAGAGAGTTGTAATGCCCCTCAGTGTACCCTAGAAGAATTAACACTAATTAATTATTAGTGTCCATGTTTAATTGTGTGTATGTATGTATTGAAGGACTTAATTGAAAAGCAAAAGAGTAAGTTTTGGGGCATTATTAGAAATAAAGAAAAGTTGAGAGACTAAATGGCAACTTTGACCCAAACTTGACATTTGGACCAATTGGAAATTAAAGTGAGGTAGATATTTGTGATGAAGGAGGGCCAGCCAACTCATGGTCTTCACTCTCCATCTTCATCTTCTCTATCTCCTAAACTCTAAACTCTCTCTCATCCTCTCTCTCTCTCTAGATTTCTTGGAATTTTTGAGAAAGAAGTAAAGGTTTACTTGATTTTGGGGGTTAAGGTAACTTACTTCTCCTTTAATGTAAGTGATTCTTTGTATAGCTTGTTAGATTTTCATAGAAGTGTTTTATGTGTTTTAGAAGGAGAAACAAGTAAAAGAAAGGGGAAGGAGACTCTTCAAGGTTGAAGAGAAAGGAAGAGTTATAACAAGGTATGGGAACTTAGAATTTTGTATGTGTATTTATATGTATATTGATTTGTCATGAGAGAGATTTTGAGTGCCTCTCTCATGTGTGTTATGGATGATTTAAAGCTTAGAAAGGGTTTAAAGTTGGAAGTAGGTGAGTTTTGGGTGGAAGCATGAAAATCTGTTTTTAAAGATCATTTGACTAGTCTGTACACTTTTGCTCACATCTTGAGATATAATTGCTCAAATGATGAAATTTCAGTTGCTATAGAAATTAGACTTGCATGTCTTGATTTTGTTAGAAGAAACTAAAATCTGATTTTCACTGCATGATAGTGAAAATCGGTATTGAAATCTGATTGTGGTTGTGATTTCTGCCTTTGTGAACAGTTTGTGGTTTTTATTGAATAACTGGAGTTTTACAGGTCCTATTGAGGAGATTTTTAGTGTTTTGAAAACTAGAATTGTAAACCTAAAACTTTGTAGAAGATAGTGTTTTCTGAAAAATCCATTTGGTATGTCGAAATTGAGATGCAATCGGAGTTTTTACATTAATTTACAGGATTTTTGAACAATAATCACTATAAGGCGGTTGCCCCGTCGTTTTTTGTCGCGAGCGCGACATCAAACGGAAGCCTTGTGTCGCGAGCGCGACTTATGCCGCGAGCGCGACATCAAGAAATGCTTATTTAGGCCATTGCCGTCTGTCGCGAGCGCGACATTAAAGAGTGATTTCAGGCCATTGTTCTCTGTCGCAAGCGCGATTGTCGCCGCGGCCGCGACATTCGTTGCTAGCGCGACAATATGCCTTTATGTTGTATTTTTTTTCGACTTCTATTGGGATTAAAAATTTGCCTAAACCCTTCTAAGCTTACAAATCATCCTGAATTACAAGTTACAGTAAGGCATCTCTTTAATTACCAGATTCGCTAATAACAAAAAGGTATGTTTTATTACCTTAAATGAGTTTATGCAAGCGTTATTCCCTTGTAATACAAATAAATGATTACTTTGACAATAAAGAATAGTAATAAATGATAGTAAAGTTTTCTTGCATTTATTAATGCTATAATGGTATATGTTGATGCAATGTCACATAATATGAAAAGTAATCGAATTAGGCCTGCACTTAAAGACTTGGTAGTGGATAGGTATGCATGCCTATAGGGTTATCGCAGCTGCTTCTGTTTGACTCTTATGAGTCTTCTGTTTGTCTCTACATGAGACTTCTGTTCGGATACCTACGTGTATCCTTCTATTTAGATACCTATGGGTATCCTTCTGTTTTGATACCTTCGTGTATCCATTGCACCCGTTATCCACACCCACATGGAATTGTAAGCAGGCCATTTGTGCAAATACATTATAAAGTATGTTATTATTCTGATTATATGATACTGTTATATCTTGATTAATCTTGTAAGGCTTTGTATTTCTATCATTATTGAATGATTGGAAATAGCTACTGTAAGTAGTTATCTGCATGTTATTAGCTGTTCCCCACTAAGCTTTATAGCTTAGCACGGGTGTTTATCCGTGTAGGTTTGCAAGGTAGATCGTGTGTTCAGGGACAAAGCCAACAATCTCATAAGTCAACACAAGATTAGAAGTAGCATAAATGTTTGAGATTGATTTTTGTATCTCTTTTGGTTACATCTAAGGCATTTGTATACGTATAAAGGCATGTAATTATAAAGTTATGTAAATAATACTCTGCAGCAAGTGAAAGTATAAGTACATGATCATGCATGATGTGCATAGAATGTATGTATGTATGTTTATATATGCATCATTAACAGATAAGTTATAGCATTGATAGAATTAATGAATGTAATTAGTAACAGTAATTAGGATTATCTAGTATAGTCATTACACTAACTCAACAGATTGAGTTGATAACGTGTATTAGTTGTTAAGACCCATTAAACCCTATCTCGTTCATTATGTTCTAGATGTGCAATCAAATAAGCTCATATTACATTAATAATGGATTTAATTCTATAATAAACCTATAACTCATAAGCGATTTCTAACAGATATTATAACTATCCAAGTAATACGAAATTAATGGTTCAATGCTAATTTCATCAATAGAATACATTTTAAATACATGTGTGTGTGTGTGTGTGTGTGTATAATCCTATATTGTGAAGGATGTTAGATTAATTTAATTAATAATAAAAGTTAGTCCATATTACTTAGGTTGATTCTAATATAAGGTGAATTCAAGATAATGATTATTAGGCCTATAGAAAATTTTAGAGTCACTAGGGTTTTAGTATAAATAGAAAAAACCCTTCCCTCTCCCTACATATAATTTATGGTTACTAAACCTAAAAGAAAATGTGTTCTACACCATTGAAAAAAATGACGAAAGGAAAAGGCGAGAGAGGATAAATTCTTTGTGTAGATAAATTATTTTGCAATCATGGATCAATATTGGTATCTCATTTTTTCTCTTATAGATCGAATTATAATTTAATAGATTGAATCAATTGTATCATAATAGATTTTTGGTGAATTCTAGACTTGTAATGTTATTTAGAATATCAATATTATTTTACATATGGTATCAGAGTGGATTATAATACTTTGATTCACATTAAAGTTAAATTTATGGTTCACAATATAGAATAAAATTAATATTATTTTATTATTTTTGCTATAATTTTACATGATTTAACAATTAATTAAATTGATATTATTTTATTTGTGAAATATAGAATTGGTATTTTGCCTAAAATTTAATTAATAGTTTGGTTTGAAAATTGTTAGTTTGCTGGAAATCATCCTTTTGATTTTGTTGGAATTGATTTACATTGGGTTGTTTTACCTATTAATTAATTTTGGTTGAAAAGAATTAAATTTTGATAATTGCTGGAAATTGTCAATTTTTTTTTGTCAGGAAAAATGTTGGAATGTCCTAAAAGCTATTTCGTCCATTTTTAGTTTTGCTGCAATTGATTTTTGAAACAAAAATCAAAGCTTGAAGATGGCAAATTACATTTTGGTTATTATAATTTTTAGACCATTACAAAGTTTTGGACTTTAAAGTATGATATTTCAACATTATAGTTAAATTTCCAAATTTATCTATTCTTACTTAAATAAATGTTTATTGTATAGAAATATTGTTAGTTACCAAAGTGACTTTGCTTGAAAAGATAATTAGACATTTAATTATTCATTATCTCGATTATTTATATTATATGATACTAATCAACGACTTAAATAATGAACTGGACAATTGAGTTTATTAATTATAATGCTAGGAGATCACCCAAAGGTGGATCATTGCTTATAATTAATAATATTAAAGAGACTTATTGCCATGCTTGGTGAAAATATTTGTATATCCAAAGATAACATGTATACTAGCTTGAGTATATATATGTATGCATGTTTGTTAGCATCATTACGGTTTTAGGATATGTATTTAAATATCACCTAAAGGTGAACTAAATATATATATATATATATATATTAAAGATTATTATTGTCTAAATCTATTAATTTTACTTAAAGCATTCAAGTGTGAGTTTGTATTATGTTTGTAGCTTTTAATAATTTGTTAATTATAGGCAATGGTTTGATCAATTAATAATTTGTTAACCATAGGCAATGGTTTGATCAAGTTCAATGGGTTAAACTATATCGATTGGTCTGAGCAAATCCAATTTTAGTTGGGTATTATGGATAAAGACCTGACATCAGTTACTAAGAAACCTACAACCATTACTGATAATAGTACACAAGCTGAAATGAGATATTTTAAGGCTTGGCAAACGTCTAATAGGCTGAATTTGAACTTCATGCGATTGACAATGGCTAAAAATGTTAAGCCATCAATGCCCAATACGAATAATACAAGGGAATTCATGATAAAATTTAAGGAGTACTCACAATCAAAACAATCAAACATAACTAACAAGTCTATTATAAGAAACTTGATGAGTGAACTGACAACCAAAAAGTTTGATTGGTCTCAACTTATCCATGATCATGTAATAGGTATGTCAAATCTGGCTACAAAGCTAAAATCAATGGGCATGAGTGGAGTAAATCCTTTCTAATATAGTTTATTATCAACTCACTTCCTCCTAAATTTGGCCAATTTCAAGTGAATTATAACACTTTTAAGGACAAATGTAACCTTCAAGAAATTAAGGTCATATTGGTGTAAGAGAAAGGGAGGTTAAAGAAAATGAAAGAATATTTTATCTATTTTACAGTACATATTGAAGTTAGCAGCAAAAAGGAAGGACAAGAAAGAAGAACAATAAGAAGGACAAAGCCTAATAAAAGGTTAATGAGAGCCAAATCCATAAAGAGCAGCGTTGTTTCTTCTATAAGAAAATTGGTCACCTCAAGAAGGATTGCTTTAAAAGAAAGGCTTGGTTCGAAAAGAAAGCTAAGTACTATGTATCAATTTGTTTTAAATCAAACCTTATTAAGGTGCCCAATAATACCTGATGGTTAGATTCAGGTGCAATGACTAATGTGTCACATGTTATGCAGAGATTTTTTTCAATCCAAACCATAACCAAAACTGAAGAGTTCTTACATATGGGCAACAGAATGAAGGCATGAATAGAAGGAATGGGACATACATATTGATTCTAGACACCGGTTGTAGTCTAAATCTTAAAAAGTGTCCTTATATTTTTGGATGTGCTAGAAATTTAGTATATTTTAGTAAGTTGGATAAGAGATGTTTTAATTTTGATGTTGGAAAAATATTTTTTCTTTATATAAATGACAGTATTATTATAGTTTTGGTATATTAATGGATGTTTTATATTGTTTTAAATTTGATATTAATTTTTCTAAATCCCTATTTCATGTTGAACAAAATATTAGTAATAAACGTAGTGCACATAATAAACACTCTACTTACTTGTAACATCAAATGCTAGGCCATATATTTAGAGAAAGGGTAATGAGATTAGTGAAAAATGAAATCTTACCTCAACTAAATTTTACTAATTGGGATGTTTGTGTGGATTGCATTAAATGCAAGCAAACCAAACATATATCTAAGAATTCAGCTATGAGAAGTATTAAGTTACTTGAATTGATACACATTAATATATGTGGTCCATTTCATATTCCCTCTTAGAGCGGTAAAAAGTATTTTATCACCTGTATTGATGACTATTCACATTATTATTTTCTCTATTTATTGCTTAAAAATCTCAATTAATAAACATTCTTGAGATGTTCATTAATGAGGTGAAAAGGCAGTTAGATAGAAAAGTAAAAGTAGTAAAGCCTAATAGAGGTGGTGAATATTATGGTAAATATAATAATAATGGACAGTGTCCTAAAAATAATAAGAATGGACACTGTACAGGTCCATTTGCAAAACTTCTTCAAAGTCAGGCATTTGTGCATGGCATACAATGCTCGGTATACCACAACAAAATGGTGTAGCTGAAAGGCAGAATCATACTCTTATAGACACAGTTAGGAGTATGTTAAGTTGTACTAATGTATCTTTATCCTTATAGATGTATGCATTAAAGACAGCCGCTGATCGATGTCTAGCAAGTGTACTAGATCGGTTAGTAATATAGGAAAATATAGATTAAGACCCTATGTAACAACCTTAAAATCGGGTTAGCTGTGAACAGTATTTTTCGACAGTAAATAGTATTTTTCGGACCGAAAAGTACACCCGAAAATCAAAAATATTGTATTGGACCATCGAAAAGTATTGGTCATGATGAGTTCGGGATTAAAATTTGAAGTGAAACCAGGGTCAAATAGATCTTGAAAAGTCAAAAATATGAAAAAGGTAACGAATCAATTTCCTTGGTAAGAAATAGGACTTGATTTTGTGTAAATTGTAAAAATAGTAAATGAACTCTGAATATTGCCATATTTTGAAGGTCTTCATGAATTTTTATGTAGAATATTTTAGTAACGAGAATTGAATTTTTTTGTGACACTGGTAGTTAACGAATCGGACTGATAAATTTAAATCGGACCGATAACGGACTTCGATTAAGTCAAAAATTTATATCTCATCTATTTTTGATATGATAAAAATTATGAAATTAATTTTAAAATAAATAGGTGCTTTTAAAGTGAGAGAATAAGTTTCGGGGGCCTAAATGCTAAAATTATGGATAAATATATAAGTATATATATAAACAAATAATAAATAAAAAGAAAAAAAAAAAGATAAAAAGAAAGGAAAGTCGGTTGGTTTTGGCCAAAACACTATGGCCACCAACTGAGTAAAAAACAAGTAAAGAAAGAAAAAAAACCAAAGATGCAGTAGAACGGCGACCTAAGAAAAAAAGAAAGAAAAAGAGAAAGAGAAAGAAGAGAGAAAGGGGGGGTCACCGACCGCCCTTCACGCCGACCACCACCATGACGGCAACGAGCGGCGTGCCATCTCCCTCTCACCAGCGTTCGGCCTCTGTTGTGGTGGTCCAATCGTCGAGTTTTTCTATTTTTGTTTTAAATGGATTTTTTTTCGTTCTGGCGACGGGGACAACACCACCACCGATCAACTCCCGACGACGAGGTAAGTCTTTTTGTGTATTCAATCGCTCCTCAAATGCCGGCGACTGGTAGATCGAAAATGGGTTTGGCGGATTATTCAAGTGAAGATTTCGGCCAACCAAGAAAGAATTTGGACGCTTGACCACCAGAAAATGAATGAGGGGATCTCAAGCTACAAGGTGGCAGTGTCGGATTGTCACCGGCGAGCCTCCGGCAATCGGTCTGGTGAGCAAATTATTAAGCAAATCGAAGCGAATTCGATCGTTATGGTATGTGACTACGAAATCTTTTAATTTTTCCTTAATTTGTTAAATTTTCCTTTAAATTTATTAAGGAAAAATATTGAATTATTGATTGAAATTGAAATTAAATGTTATGATTGTTCAATTAAATTTTAATTAAACTTAATATAGTGTATAAATTGTGTTAAGAAAATTTATTAAGAAATGTCCTTTATGAATTCAAATTTCCTTTTTAAAGAAATGAATTATTGTGTTGTAAATTAATGAAATTAAGTCTTAATTTGATAGAAAATGAAATAATATATATATCCATAAAGTGTTATGGAATTTATAGAAATTTATATGACTATTTTGGAATATTTATTGAATAATGTAATTGATAAAATAGAGAATTTTTGTTGATTATGTTATATAATGATAATAAGCATAAAATAAATTGCCTATAATTTTTTTTATGAAATTTACGAAAATTTAGAGAATTGTTAAGTGTATGTATATATCGTATATGATGAATTATGTTAAAATAATTCATAAAAAAGAAAATATGACAATAATTGAAGATCAATGTTCACATAATTTTTTATGAAATTAATGTGACGTATGGATGAATTTAGAAAATAAATATGGAATATACTTAATTGAAATATTGAATTATTAAAAAATAATCCAATAAACAATTAAAATTTGGTAATTTAATGTAAAATGTACACTTCGTATAAGGAAAATGAAGAGATTAAATGATAAATTTTTAGAAAATAAAAAGTATAGTGAATAAATTAACCGTATTGAATTCTTACCAAATAATTCATAATTTGAATAAAAATGGTGAATTATTGTAAATAATTCACAATCTTTATAAAAGTATTTCAATTCCCGAACAATTGTTAAATTCAGACCGATAAAATAAATATAAAAGTAAAGTATTGAATTATACTGCGATAATTCATAAAGTGTAAAGTGTTAAAGAAAAAGAATGAATGTTGAAGTATAACAAAATAATTCACCAAGGGTATCAAAGTATGAAAAATATATTTATCTAAAAGTAAGTGAATAATTTTAAACTCTTTAATTTCATGTATATTTAATTAGAAAAAAAATAGTTTAATTATGGATTAAATATAAAATTAAACTTAGAATTGAGAAATTGGAAGTCAAATTAATGGAATTGCGAAATAATTAGTGTTTTGGATGAAATATACTAAAATTACCGTATTTGTGAATACTAACCGTATTATGAATAGTAAATGATTTGTGAATAGTAATCGTATAAATGAATAGTAATCGTATAAGTGAACATTACCCAAAGGAAAAATCTGAGAGTGAAAAGAAAAAGTAACCAAAAAGACAGTTATTGAATAGTCGAAAACACTAAAAAGAGTGCGATTGACAAAATGCATTGTTTTAAGCAAAATAAAAAAAATTAAAATTATTGAAGTTTGAAAATTATTCAGAAAGTTTTTGACTGTTTTTGTCCTTAGTAATAGTCAGGTAGTGATATTCTTATTCGGGATATAATTGGCTAGCTATAGGGACACCTTATACCACGGTGCAAGTTATGGTGACTTGCTTTGCTATGGGTAGGATCTTTGATCTCCAAAGCTTCAGTGAAAAGTGAAAGTGAAAGTGCATCTGTTTTCTGCTCTGTGAGACTTGATCTTCTAAGATCATTTCTCTATCTGTTTAGTGGGACCTTTGGGTCCATGTCCCACATATCTTTTTCGAGATCCTGTCATATTGCATTAGGAGCATATTGAAAAGAATAAATCAGAAGTGTGAAAGTAATTGAATGCAAATGTTATAAATGAAAAAGAACTTGATTGAAAGGAAATGAAAACTTTGGGATAAAACTAAAATTGTTTCCAAATGTTGTAATTAATAAGCAAGAATGAAAATAAAATGCTTATAAGAATAAAATGTGTTTATGAAAAGACCCATGAGAATGAATTGGTAATTTGTGTACCAATTGTCATTTTAAAAAAAGAAAGAATAAAAAGGTCGAAAAATAGTGCTAATTATGTATTTAAAGTCAAAAATGGCAATACTATATTTAGGTATAAAAATATGACTAAATAATAAAATTCTAAAAGTAAAGGTTAAATAAAAAGTAACGTGATCAAAAGACAAACAATTGTTCAGTTAAAATGAAATAGGTTCACTTGTAAAAAGAAAAGAAAATAAAGATTATAAGCTTTGGGATTTCTCGCGCGAATTATTGAAAGATTAAAGTGAATTAAAAGAATAAATAGTGAAAATTGTATTCGAATTACCTAATGGAAATAGGAATAGAAAAATTGTCATTAAAGATATGAGTATCCATGTAACTCGTTAAATAAAATGACAATTGCATCAATGATTCAAAAGTATAGGATAAAGGATAAGTAAAGGTAGAAGTAAGAAACATAAAAGTAGTGTAAAGTAAATTAAAAAGTATAAGAATTAATGTAAAAAGATTTTCAAAATGTTGATAAACAATAAAAATAGTACTGCAAGAATTAAAGGCAATTTCTGATAAGATATAAATAAATATTTGCATAATATACGTAATTATGCTTTAATTGGGAAATTCTTGGATTAGTAGTCACCACTGAGCATATGTAGTGCTCAGCACGTAGTGTTTATAGTGTGCAGGTATTGAAGTATTGTGGGAGCTCGGTATATGAAAAAGTAGAATTTGAAGATGAAGAAAAGTTATTCGTAATTTTATTGCTAGTATTTGTGGCATGTATATATATTTAGACAGTAAGAGTATAGAACTAACCTATATTAAAGGTAATGTTTGTTAAATTATAAATATTGTTACTATTCTGATAATGTCAGTTAATGAGTTGTAAATGACTACCATTGATATGTGATTTGTTGTACCTCTGATAGGCTGTATGGATTGTTTGAATTTTTTAGGAGGCTAGTAAGTTCTAGCCATTGTGCTGCCGAAATTTCGAAAATTGAATAAAATATTAAATTGTATCAAAGTTGTTTGGCAGTGATTGAAGTTTGAAAAAAGCTTTTACCGTTTACCGCTAAGTTTCGCATAAAAAAATATTGTTCTGATAAAGGTGTTACATTTAGTGGTATCAGAGCAAATATTTAAGCGGTTCTAAGATTGGAGTGGGATAAGGTTAAGTGATGGGTTTGTCTGTATATACATGCTAGTTATAGGTGGATAAGTGTTTGCAATCTGACGTGTACGTCCTCCCCTCTTTGTTTCAAATGTGAAAAGTTGATGTTTGATCGAGATTGTCGAATGTGAAAGGATTGATTCTGTACAGTAAAGACAGTAGTGAGTGAGAATTAAAGTATTACTGCTTGAGGCTTCTTGGAGGTCAAAGCAGAAAAATGAAGTATTGACTGAAACTAAATGTAAATGTGAGAATTTAAGTGCCTATGTGGATGAGAAACAATCCAAAGAAGGAAAAAATAAAGAATATGCCAGGAAGTTAAAAAGGAATTGTATATTGGGTTCAGATAAATGGTACAGGATACAGAGATACCTTGACTGGATTGTCATGATTTAAAAATGTCATTAAGTAAAGTGATAAAAAGTTGAGGTTGTTTAAGATGCTTTATATACCTATCAGTGATTCCTTTATAGATGTGTGGATTTGATTGCACATTACATAGTATGGTGATGGGCTATAACATTTGCATCATATGAGAATACATGACAGTATTTTATTGCATATATGGAATCATACATTCATTGCATATCATTTCATCTTGTTTGACAATATCTGATCTGCATCATACCGTGTGTATAGGCCCTATTTGATAGGATGAAACTGACAAGGGATATGATGAGCATAGGGACAACCTAAGAATGAGACGAGAAATTGTGTACTCAAGATTATTTTTTGTATCTAATGTGGCCCTTATAAGTTATTGGCCGTGTTAGTTAGATTTGCTAACGCACCGACCACCTTTGTGACTTGATAGGAAAGAGTTATTTTCATGGATGTGAGTAATCACCATCTGGTATGTTTTGAGATACAGAAAGAATATGATAAGTATTTGAGAATTGTTCTGCAAGTATTGAAGGAAAAGCAACTATTTGCTCAGTTTAGTGAATGTAACCTATGGTTAAATGTGGAATTCCTGAATTTAGTCAGGTACTATCAAAAAGTTAATGAAGTGGCTGAAACCCTCAGCAAAGGAATCGTATGTGATAAGGTGAATGCACTTAAATGAATATGTATAATTGAATAAGGAGTAAGAATGATTAATGATAATGTTTTCGATTCTTCAAGCCGTGAATGTCAATTTAAGTATGGTTCCAGATAGGGTATTCTTAGTTAAATTATAAGTGAAACCGATATTGTACATCGGATGAGAATAATGGATCAGAAAGAGAATGTTTGATCAATAGTCATTGTGAATAAATTAAAAGATTCTTACTGAAGCCCACTAAGATAGTAATACTTTGCATCCTGAAAATTATCAGATTTACCAAGATTACAAGCTTAGTATTGAAAATCGGGTTGAAAGTGTAATGTGACAGGTATTGTAAGTGAATGTTTGATGTGTCAGCAAATGAAAGCAAAGTATTAGATTCCTTCAGGAATTGCTTCGACTTATAATGATATCTAATTCAAAATGGAGCAATGTGATCAGAGATCCTGTTATCGAATTGTCTTTGCTTCAAAACGAAAAGATTTTATATAAGAGATTAGTGATAATCTCAACATTAGCACAGTGATCTACCCTTGTACTAATGGTCAGTCAGAGTGGATAATTTAGATAATAAAAGAATGATTGTGAAAAGTATCTGCTCTTAGTAGAGTCTGTATGTGACAAGAATATCAAGTTCAAGAGAAATCTGATTCTTATTGAGGCATTGTCAGAAAGAAAATGTCGAATCCTTTATGTTGGACTTAATTAAATGTAAGGAAGTCAGCAAGAGTTAATTTGATTTGAAATATGAAAGAAATTTGCAGACAGGGTTATATGACATGTGGAAAAAGACTGATAAAGATTTTTGATAACGAGATTGGTTAGCTTAAACATAAGCGGGTTTCATTAGCAAAAATGTTTTAGAACCATTGAATGTTAAAGAAGTTTTGATAAGACAACTGTATAGTATCCTCTACTCTTTAATATAAGTAAATTTCGAGGACGAAATTTTTTTTAGTAGAGGAGAATTGTAACGACCTTAACACCGGGTTAGCCGCGAACAATATTTTTCAACAGTAAATAGTATTTTTTGGACCGAAAATCAAAAATATCGTATTGGACCATCGAAAAGTATTGGTCGTAGTGAGTCTGGGGTTAAAATTTAAAGTGAAACCGAGGTCAAATCGATCTCGAAAAAATAAAAAATATAAAAAAAGGTAGCAGTTCAATTTCCTTGGTAGGGAATGTGACTTAATTTTGTGTAAATTATAAAAATAGTAAATGAACTTTGAATATTGCCATATTTTGAAGGTCTTCATGAATTTTTATGTAGAATATTTTAGTAACGAGAATTGAATTTTTTTGTGACACTGGTAGTTATCGAATCGGACTGATAAATTTAAATCGGACTGATAACGGACTCCGATTGAGTCAAAAATTTATATCTCATCTATTTTTGATATGATAAAATTATGGAATTAATTTTAAAATAAATAGGAGCTTTTAAAGTGAGAGAATAAGTTTCGGGGGCCTAAATGCTAAAATTATGGATAAATATATAAGTATATATATAAACAAATAATAAATAAAAAGAAAAAGAGAAAAAGAGAAAAAGAAAAAAGAAAGGAAAGTCGGTTGGTTTTGGACAAAACACTATGGCCACCAACTGAGTAAAAAACAAGTAAAGAAAGAAAAAAAAAAACCAAAGATGCAGTGGAATGACGACCCAAGAAAAAAAGAAAGAAAAAGAAAAAGAAGAGAGAAAAGGGGGGTCACCGGCCGCCTTTCACGCCGACCACCACCGCAACGGCTACGAGCGGCGTGCCCTCTCCCTCTCACCGGCGTCCGGCCTCCGTTGTGGTGGTCCGATCGTCGAGTTTTTCTATTTTTGTTTTAAATGGATTTTTTTTTCGTTCCGGCGAATCAAGGCGGCGGACAGGGACACCACCACCACCGATCAACTCCCGACGATGAGGCAAGTCTTTCAGTATATTCCATCGCTCCTCAAACGCCGACGATCGGTAAATCGAAAATGGATTTGGTGGGTTATTCAAGTGAAGATTCCTGCCAACCAAGGAAGAATTTGGGTGCATGACCACCAGAAAATGAATGAGGGAATCTCGAGCTACAAGGTGGCAGTGACGGATTGTCACTAGCGAGATTCCGATGACCGGTCCGGTGAGCAAATTATTAAGCAAATCAAAGCGAAAATGATCGTTATGGTATGTAACTACGAAATCTTTTAATTTTTCCTTAATTTGTTGAATTTTCCTTTAAATTTATTAAGGAAAAATATTAAATTATTGATTAAAATTGAAATTAAATGTTATGATTGTTCAATTAAATTTTAATTAAGCTTAATATAGTGTATAAATTGTCTTAAGAAAATTTATTAAGAAATGTCCTTTATGAATCCAAATTTCCTTTTTAAAGAAATAAATTATTGTGTTGTAAATTAATAAAATTAAGTCTTAATTTGATAGAAAATGAAATAATATATATATCCATAAAGTGTTATGGAATTTAAAGAAATTTATATGACTATTTTGGAATATTGATTGAATAATGTAATTGATAAAATAGAGAATTTTTGTTGATTATATTATATAATGATAATAAGCATAAAATAAATTGCCTATAATTTTTTTTTTATGAAATTTACGAAAATTTAGAGAATTGTTAAGTGTATGTATATATCGTATATGATGAATTATGTTAAAATAATTCATAAAATAAGAAAATATGACAATAATTGAAGATCAATGTTCACATAAATTTTTATGAAATTAATGTGACGTATAGTTGAATTTAAAAAATAAATATTGAATATGCTTAATTGAAATATTGAATTATTAAAAAATAATCCAATAAACAATTAAAATTTGGTAATTTAATGTACACTTCGTAAAATAAAAATGAAGAGATTAAGTGATAAATTTTCAGAAAATAAAAAGTATAGTGAATAAATTAACCGTATTGAATTCTTACCAAATAATTCATAATTTAAATAAAAATGGTGAATTATTGTAAATAATTCACAGTCTTTATAAAAGTATTTCGAATCCTGAACAATTGTCAAATTCAGACCGATAAAATAAATATAAAAGTAAAGTATTGAATTATACTGCGATAATTCATAAAGTGTAAAGTGTTAAAGAAAAAGAATGAATGTTGAATTATAACAAAATAATTCACCAAGGGTATCAAAATATGAAAAAAATATTTATCTAAAAGTAAGTGAATAATTTTAAACCCTTTAATTTCATGTATATTTAATTAGAAAAAAAATTAGTTTAATTATGGATTAAATATAAAATTAAACTTAAAATTGAGAAATTGGAAGTCAAATTAATGAAATTGTGAAATAATTAGTATTTTGGGTGAAATATACTAAAATTACCGTATTTGTGAATAGTAAATGATTTGTGAATAATAATCATATACGTGAATAGTAATCATATACATGAACAGTACCCAAAGAAAAAATCTAAGAGTGAAAAGAAAAAGTAACCGAAAAGACAATTATTGAATAGTCGAAAGCACTAAAAAGAGTGCGATTGACAAAATGTATTGTTTTAAGCAAAATAAAAGAAATTAAAATTATTGAAGTTTGAAAATTATTCAGAAAGTTTTTGACTGTTTTTGCCCTTAGCAATAGTCAGGTAGTGATATTCTTATTCAGGATATAATTGGCTAGCCATAGGGATACCTTATACCGCAGTGCAAGTCATGGCGACTTGCTTTGCTATGAGTAGGATCTTTGATCTCCATAGCTTGAGTGAAAAGTGAAAGTGAAAGTGCATCTATTTTCTGCTCTGTGAGACTTGATCTTTCGAGATCATTTCTCTATCTATTTAGTGGGACCTTTGGGTTCATGTCCCGCATATCCTTTTTGAGATCATGTCATATTGCATTAGGGGCATATTGAAAAGAATAAATTAAAAGTGTGAAAGTAATTGAATGCAAATGTTATAAATGAAAAATAACTTGATTGAAAGGAAATGAAAACTTTGGGATAAAACTAAAATTGTTTCCAAATGTTGTAATTAATAAGCAAGAATGAAAATAAAATGCTTATAATAATAAAATGTATTTATGAAAAGACCCATGAGAATGAATTGGTAATTTGTGTACCAATTATTATTTAAAAAAAGAATAAATAAAAAGGTCGAAAAATAGTGCTAATTATGTATTTAAAGTTAAAAACGACAATACTGTATGTAAGTATAAAAATATGACTAAATAATAAAATTTTGGAAGTAAAGGTTAAATAAAAAAGTAAAATGATCAAAAGACAAACGATTGTTCAGTTAAAATGAAAAAGGTTCACTTGTAAAAAGAAAAGAAAATAAAGATTATAAGCTTTGGGATTTCTCGCACGAATTATTGAAAGATTAAAGTGAATTAAAAGAATAAATAGTGGAAATTGTATTTGAATTACCTAATGAAACTAGGAACAGAAAAATTGTCATTAAAGACATGAGTATCCATGTAACTTGTTAAATAAAACGACAATTGCATTAGTGATTCAAAAGTATATGACAAAGGATAAGTAAAGGTAGAAGTAAGAAACATAAAATTAGTGTAAAGTAAATTAAAAAGTATAAGAATCAATGTAAAAAGATTTTCAAAATGTTGATAAACAATAAAAATAGTACTGCAAGAATTAAAGGTAATTTCTGATAAGATATAAATAAATATTTGCATAATATACGTAATTATGCTTTAATTGGGAAATTCTTGGATTAGTAGTCACCACTGAGCATATCTAGTGCTCAGCACGTAGTGTTTACTGCATGCAGGTACTGAAGTATTGTGGGAGCTCGGTACACGGAGAAGTAAAATTCAAAGATGAAGAAAAGTTAGTCGTAATTTTATTGCTAGTATTTGTGGTATGTATAAATATTTAGACAGTGAGAGTATAGAACTAACCTGTATTAAAGGTAATGTTTGTTAAATGATAAATATTGTTACTATTCTGATAATGTCAGTTAATGAGTTGTAAATGACTATCATTGATATGTGATTTGTTGTGCCTCTGAGAGGCTGTGTGGATTATTTGAATTTTTCAGGAGGCTAGTAAGTTCTAGCCATTGTGCTGCCAAAATTTCGTAAATTGAATAAAATATTAAATTGTATCAAAGTTGTTTGGCAGTGATTGAAGTTTGAAAAAAAATTTTACCGTTTACCGCTAAGTTTCACATCGAAAAATATTGTTCTGATAAGGGTGTTACATCCCAAATATCGTACCTAAAGGAATATGGATTGCTAAGGATAATATCTATGTATCAATTAAATTTAACCTGAGATTGTTTCCTAAATATTTTTTATTTAAAAGAAAAAATTAAATAAAATAAACAATGAAACAAAATAAAAACTAAAATTAAACTAACATGAATTAAAAAAATAATAATAACTAAAATTCTTATGCTAAAGAAACTATCAACCTTAACTTTCATTGTAATGACTTAATTAAAAGAGAAACACAAGTAATTATGAAGAATTCAGATGAATAAAATCAGATAATTTTACTCAAGATTATCATTCCAAATATTAAAATTTCCTTATTCAGAACAATCTAACACTTAGCATAGAAATCTGAATTAATCCTCCTAGATGTTTATTAAATCATTTCTCAAGTAATTTAACTTTCACCTATTCTTAGTTACACTTTTTCTTAATCTTAACTTACCTTAATTAACATAAAATTATCTCTTATTTAAAACATAATCATGCATCAACCCATGCAAACTATCCTAAGAACATGCATATCAATGATCAAACCAAAAGTCAATTATTAACCAATAATTAATCAAGCTAACAACCAAACTTTAGTTAAATAATGATAAGAATATGCTTAAGAACTAAAAAATAATCAAAATTGTATTAAAATTAAGCACAAGCTTAAGTCATAACAATAAAAGTTAAGGATTCAAGTATCCTCTAGCAAAAGTTAAAGGAAACTACTCATTAGACATGTTTAAAACCAAAACAAAGCTTTAAGAAAACAATAAAAATAGAGAAAATAGAAAACAACGTAAAAAAAAAAGAAAACTAAAAACTAATGAATTCTTGATAACTAATGGTTCATGCCTTTGGTGTTAGAGTCTTCTATTTATAGGCAAAATATGTTGTAAAAGTTTTCTAAACTTCCTCAATTGGAATAGGAAAAGAATCCTTCTTGAATTGAAAAATTTGGAAATCCTTCATAGCATGGGAAAGAAAATACATGGCCACTTGATTTTTCTCTTTAGTGGATGCACTGTCATGTATCCTTTATTTTGGGATACACGACCACTTGATCTCCTTTGAAAAGTCACATAAGGCCACTCATCTTCTTTGAGCAAAATTGATACATGGCCACTCATTTTTCCAACCTATGCATCACAAGGCCACTTATCTCCAAATCTTCAATGCACGGCCACTTGAGTTTTCAAGCAATGAAATACACGATCACTTATGAGTCTTTTAGACTTCACATCTAATATCTTGCATGAATTTTCTAAATTTACAGTTTTGGCCCAAATCTTATTGCCTTTTTGCAATTAAGTCATTTTTCTTGCAAAATAACTCTGAAAAATACCAACATTCACAATTAACTCTAAAAACATAAAATTTTACCAATTAAACTCAAATTCAACCTAATTAACACAAAATTAACTCAATTAAACACCTAAAAATATATTAAAAATATAATATAAATCACCATTATTAGCTGCATATCTATTTAACAGGGTTCTTAGTAAATCAATTCTTGTGACACTTTGTGAATTATAAACAGAAAGGAAACCTAGCTTGAGGCACCTGCATATTTGGTGTTGCGCAATGGAAATAAATATTTATAATATTTATGAAAAGAAACTTGATGTAAGTACCATTAGTAGTTACTTCATTAGTTATCCAAAAAAGTCCAGAGGGAACACATTTTATTGTCTTAACCATAGTACAAGAATTATTGAGTTTGGTAATGCTAGGTCTGGAGAAAATGGAAAAATCAGTAGGAGTGGGGAACCACAAAAGGTGGATATTCAAGATATTCAGGTAGAAAAGTCTTCATCTAATGTCTCTTCTCAAGTTATTGTTTCTTTTGTTGCATTACAGCCACGCAACATACGGGAGCAATAAGTTGATATTCCAAACCCACAAAAAAAGAATATCAATAATGAACTAGTAAATGATATGCAAGTCACAAATGATCAGTGAGACCATAAAAACAATATTATAAAGGTCTATAAAGGAGAAAAGACCAACCATAACTGATGACTATATGGTATATTCACTTAAGCATGAATGTGACTTAAATATTGATAAATATCCAGTCTCATTTAAAGAATCCATAAAATGTAAAAATTTCAAAAAGTGGTTCAATGTTATGAAATAAAAGTTAAAATCTATAAATGATAATCAAGTCTGGGAACTAGTTGAGTTACCTAAAGGCTCAAAGCAAATGGATCTTTAAGACCAAAAGGTAATATTAAAAGGTAAAAAGCTAGACTTATAGCCAAAGGTTATACTAAAAAAAATGGTATTGACTTTAAAGAGACATTCTCTTCGATTTTAAAGAATGTCTCTTTGAGAATTGTTATGGCATTGGTAGCTCATTATGATTTAGAGCATCATTAAATGGATGTAAAGACCATTTTTCTGAATGGTGACTTAGAAGAAGAGGTTTATATGGACCAACCAAAAATTTTTGTGACTGCAAAAAAAAGAAAACATGGTGTGTAAGTTAAAAAAGTCAATATATGATTTGAAAAAAAACTTTTCGACAGTGGTATCTCAAGTTTAATGATATCATTACCATGTATGGTTTTATAGAGAACACTATTAATAGGTGTATCTATAACACCCCGAATGAGAGGGCCCTAAAGTTTTCTAAGATATGAGTGTGGGCCATAAAAAATAAGGGAAAGTTAAAAAAAATAAATGATAATACATAAAATATCTTTAGCCCAATTGAATATGGGCCATAAGAAATAAAAGAAGAAGAAAACAAAAGATGGAAAAGGAGGAGAGGACATGAAGGTAGATCGGGAAGAAGGGAAAGGAGTAGATGGTGGAGGCAGAGAGCAATGAGCAACTCACCAGCGTTGGATACAACCCGATGCCATCTCCACCGTGCTGGCTAACCATCATCCCCTCTCCAGTAAGCCACCATTTGCTCTTTGTTTTTCCTTTACTTTTTCTTTGAAACCCGATGGCTTTTCCTTGTGATTCTAGTTAGCTCCGACGTCGAATGGCGATATAAGAACCACTATTAGACTAGTCAAGATAAGATGCTTCTTTCCATACCCATTGATCATCCCCACTCACCGGAGGTAAGGAGATTAAAGATGGGTATAACAAGAGCTTTCGACAAGGATTTTAGCCAACCCATACCATATCAGGGTGCATGACCATTGGCGATAGATCCCTAGCACTCTGGGCTTGACGATGGTAGTGGTGGTGTATCTCCGGTGAAGCTCCGATGACTGGTGACCGGCGAGAATAGTGTGGTCATAACGGAAAAATGAGTTATAAAAAATGCAAATTTTGACTTCAAATAGTAAGTATTCCACTAAAATTGCTTTTTCCTTAATTGTTATATCTATATGAGTTAAGAGTAGTGAATTGATAAATAATTAATTTGTTAGTAAGGGGGGATTAAATGTGTTAAATTTGATATTATGTTAATTAAATTGCATAATTAATTGGTTAGTTAAATTTATATAACTTACTTTGCTAATTTAAATATATTATTAGGGTTGAATATCCTACTTTCGACCTTGAAAATACTAGGATTGCCTTTAAGCTTAGAAAAGACAAGTATACATCTATTCCTTTTACATTATGATAATTATAATAAAATGGTACGATAATTAATTTGTTGTTTAGAATTATATGCATAATAGGTAGCAGTTAAGATATATATTGATCAAATAAAAAGTAAAAGAGCAAGCTAACAAACAACTAAATAAGTAGGTGCCAAAAAAAATTGCAACTATTTGAACCAACTTAGAATTTTAGACCTTTGAAAAGTGGTCCTAATTGAAAATATTTATTTTCTAGGAAATGTTAGATTAATTGGTCAATCTAAATGATAAACTCAATTCTAAAGTTATAATAAGATAAATATAATATATAAATGAACCAAAAATTTGGAACTTGTAGTGTATGTTTAAATGAAAATATATTAAAATTGGTATAACTAGTTCAGCCAAGTATAAATTTGAAGCTATTATTGTGTTGATAACAAAACTTGTATAATTAAATTATCAGCTAAAATGCTAGGCTTGATTGTTTAGTTAGAAATGTTAGTGTAGGAGCTATCAATTTAATCGATTATCGCTTGTTTGTTATGAAAGTAACAAACAAAATGTTATATTTAAGAACTTGCATGAGAATGCTTATATATGTAGTTACGATCAAATGTATAATTGATGTCAAAATGACCTTGACTATGACTACATGTGTGTAATGTATAGTTGAATTTAATAATAAACAGTAAATAATGTGAGATCAAGAAGATGATAAGAAAGACACTCTGGTATCATGAATAAAGTTTGTATATAAAGAGAAAAATTGACATTAAATTGGCATGTGTTCATACAAATCTATTTTTGCTTAAATTTTTGCATTATGTCGGTTAGAATTTTTGAAATGTAAATTAGGATTTCATGACATTGGCACTAGAACTAGTTAATTAGATGCTAAATGAAGTTGCACATGTGATAAATTTTAATTTTTGAATTATAATTTAAATTTACTTTAATTAGCATATACTGAATAAATTCTTAAAGTTCTAATTTTCAAGATAAATTGTTTGAAAGGCTTGATTAATACACTTGGATGAATTTAAATTTTTTGTAATAATATTTAATTGTAAAAGAGTGAATATGTGCATATTAGAATTGACTTTGGACTAAATGTACAATAAGTATAAATGAACTGCGTAGTTGCTTAGATGAGGAAAAATTTGTTATGTTCAAATCATTATAATGATTTTAAGGGAGTAATTTTAAATAATGATGTTAGTTAGCTAAATTGTAGGAAATGTACCTATTGAAATGCTTATTTGGATTCTTAAAGGATGAGATGAACTAGCAAAATCCTTAAGGAAGAAAGAATAATGAAGGAAAAATAATAACCTTATGACTACTTAAAAAGGGAATTCAAAACTAGAGTTTAGCTAATTAAATCTGAATAACATGCAGTGATTATATACATGAACTTGAAATTTATTATATTTGCTCTTCGTAAAACTAGACAGAAATTGGACTAATAGAATAAAGTTGGCATGCCAATTAGGGAAGTCTAACAATATTGCGTCTTAATGTGATTATTAGATTGAATGGCTTTGAGAGCTCTTCCGATAAATGTAATTAATTTGAGTTTTAGACTGAATGACTCCGAGAGCTTGGTCTACATATGCATGTATAGGTGTGTGTGTGTGTGTGTGTGTGTGTATAATAATAATAATAATAATAATAATAATAATAATAATAATAATAATAATAATAATATGAATGTCAATAATGAGAAGAATTTGAATGGACTAAATGGTTTCAAGAACTCAATCCCATATTTAAATCTCATTTATTTAGCTTGACGCAATTTCGCTGGATTTTATTTAGGAAAAATATCTGAAATGAATAAATGAATAAAATATTAAAAAAATATTTTAATGAATATTAGTAATTAGCTTGTAAAATTTAGACAGTGATTAATTGAGCATTTCATAAATTGGTATAATGTAATATATTTAGGCATGTGCATATTATATATATATGTATACACATATATGTACAAATACGTGAATGTTTAAGACTTGATGTCCATATCTAACTTGTAATATTTAACGAATAAGTTATGCCAATTAAAGTGTCAATTTTGAAAATGAAAATGAAAATTGGATTTCACATAAATTATTTGTGTGATTAAATAATTCTTATATTAGTTCATCAGTAAGGCGACTATATTGTATAATCTTACCTTTATAGTTAAAAAGGGCAAGTCCGGATGGTAATATTTGATGTAGTTGTAAATTATAATTCTCTTGCTTATTCGATGTTTATGATACATCTTGCTTGCACAAATTTAAATTGTCTTGTAAAGTGGGATTGAAGGTGTACATAATCTATTTGATATTTTTTTATGTTAATATTATGCCTGCAATTGTGATATTAAAGAATAAAAGTAAATTTAGTGGAGTACTCTCACTAAACTGTAAGCATAGCGCATGGTTGTTTTTTGCGCGCAAGTTTAAGGATAGTATTCTTAAGATTGAGGAAAAAGGGCTAACAGTCTTGTTGATTCTTGAAGAATACCAAGATGAGAAATTTCTAAAGGGATTTTCAGTGTGATTTTGGCATGTATATTAGATAGATAATTTAAAAAGTTATTGTAAATGTGAGTTTTGTATCAATTAATTGAAATTAAGTTATGTATGTAGATTTATAACTTGTGTATATAAGAACATCATGTATGGTTATATTTTGAACTTTGATTAAAATGAGTTGAAATATTAAGGAGGACGGGCTAATTATTCTGTGAAAGGAGTTTGTTTTGGTGATTCTGAAGTTAGTAGTGTGATTTTAGAAGAGTAAATAAAGTTTCCTTGCAGGAGCTTTTAACAAATACAGGAGAAACTCTGTCTAAATTTTTATAAATGGAATAGTATTTGTAACGGTGATAAGTTTTTTTATGGAAAATTCGGTAATTAGTCATATTAAGGAGGTTTGATTCGTGTGTGATATCTGATATCAAAGTCTTTTAATGGACCGGATATATGGTGTTACAATATTTATATGAAGGTCAGTGGGAGTAAGTTCATTATTTTTGGTGTTGTATTTTGACTATATTCTTTTAGCTATTAATGATTTTGGCTTATTATATGATGTAAAGAAATTTCTCTCTAATAACTTTGAAACAAAAGAAATGGGTGATGCATCTTGTTTGATTGAAATAGAAATATTCCATGATAGGGCATAACGATTGTTAAGGTTATCTTAGAAAGGATATATAGTAAAGTATTAAGAAATTTAGGATGGAAAATTGCTCAGCAAGGGTAATTTCAATTAAAAAAGGGGATACATTTAGTGAGATGTAATGTCCTAAGAATGATTTGGATTGAAGGAAATTGAATCTATTCCCTATGCATTTGCAGTTAGGAATCCATTGTATATTCAGACTTTGTACTTGACTAGATATCAATTTTGTAGTTGGAATGTTGGGGTCGATATCAAAGTAATCCTAGAATGTATCATTGAAAAGCTATAAAGAAAGTATTTAGATATTTATAAGGCATAAAGGATTACATGCTCACAATAGGAAATTAAATCACCCAAAAGTGATTGATTATTCAGATTCAGACTATATTGGTTATGTAGACTTAAAGAAATCTACTTTCGATTATTTATTCCAACTAGTAGGAGAGGCAATTTCTTGGAAGAGTGAAAAATAGTTTGTCATTACTAATTCCATTATGGAGGCTGAATTTGTGCCATGCTTTGAAGCCATTATTCAAGTATTGTGGTTGCAAAACTTTATCATAGGATTAGGTATTATTGACAGCATAGCTAAACCATTAAGAATTTATTGTGATGATTTTGTAATTGTCTTCTTCTCTAAAAATGACAAGTATTCTAAGGTTCTAAACATATAGATTTGAAATACTTATCAGTCAAAGAAAAAGTGGAAAAACATAAAGTGTCAATTGGGCATATTGGAAACAATATAATGGTAACAGATCTGTTAACAAAAGGATTACTGCCTAAAATATTTACTGCCCATGTTGAATGGATGGGCATTATAGATAAGTCATTGTTAGCATGAGATCACGTTATGTATATACATATGTTTGGTTATTTGTTATTATTGTTTTGACACTTATAAATTCAATTAAAGTTATATTTTTGCTTATTTGTTTAGTTGCCACATTATATTATGTACACGCATTATTTTATTATGATGACAAATTATGTTTTGAGAAAAGATTAAAGTCGAGAATTACAATATTTCTTGATTACAGTTATTATGAGTTGAGTTGATTGTGTGATACATAGAAGGAATCATATCGTTAGATGACTTATGACAACAATTATCCCGTCATTTCAGTTCATTCAAGTTTGATGACTTGATATAGTCAGCATATGATGTGCGCTTAAAGTATATTGCTAGATCATCAAGTTATAACATGGGCCAAGTGGGAGATTGTTAGATTAATTTAATTAATCATAAAAGTGTGGCCTATATTACTTGGATTGAATTTAATATAAGGTGGATTGAAGATAATGGTCATTGGATCTGTAGAAAATTTTAAAGTCGCTAGCATTTTAGTATAAATAGAAAAAAAATCCTTCCCTCTCCCTACACATAATTTATAGTTACCAAACCTAAAACAAAATACGTTTTGCACTATTGAAAAGAACGATGCCAGGAGAAGGCAAGAAAAGATAAATCTCTTGTGTAGAGAAATCATTTTGCAATCATTGATCAAGGTTAATTAGTTTCTATTTTTTTCTTATAAATTGAATCCTAATTTAATGGATTGAATCAATTGTGTCATAATAGATATTGGGTAAATTCTAGACTTGTTTATAATATCAGTATTATTTTACAAAGAAAGTCTGCATAAATACAAACATAATAAATGCTATATTTAGGGGTGAGAAAAAAATCAAAAATATGGTAAATCGCAAAATCGATCCGAAATTGAATCAATTTTTACTGTTAACTGATATGATGGACTTAGTTACAGATTTTAATTTTTACATTTTTGATTAATAATTATAATTTAGGTTTTTAATAACCGGTTAACCGTTAGTCTACAATATATATATATATATATATATATATATATATATATAATTTTTATAACTTAGTTTTTTTTTATATTTTTCTATAAAATTTATATAATACTTTAAATTAAATTTATATTATGTCATTTTCTTTAATGATATAGTAATATTTATATATAGTATTCGATTAACTTTTATATATGTTATTTTTTTATTATATATTGGTGTTTACATTTTATTTAATAGTATTTAATTACATTTTCTTATATTTTAGAGTGTATGTTATAACATTTGATATTATTTAATTTTTTTTATTTAGAATCAAGCACATTAATTTTTAACAAATGTTAAATCTATTTTATAATATTAGCTATTAATTTATAAAATATAAATTTTATCTAGTAAATTATGTTTATTTCATAATTTTTATATTAAATTACTTTTCATGTTTGGAATTGAATTGAACTTTGTTGATTTTTTATATTATTTTATGCTATAAATTTTAATGGTTAATTAAAAAATATTAATTAACTAAACTGAAAAATCGAAATCGATAAATAGATTAACCAAATATAATAAATTTATTAATGATTAATAATTTTAAAAAATTAATATTAATATATTGATTAATTTTTTTTATTTATGAAGTGATTAACCGATTTATACTCACTTCTATCCAAATGTAGCCATTTTAACTCTTTTATTGGTTGCTTGAGTAAAATCATTATTGCGAATTGGAAAATCCCAATTATCCTTACACTTTGCTATCCTCAGCATTTAGGCTAGTGGACAGTTGTAATCTCTATTTTTTTTCTTATTAATTATATCTTTAGAGTAGGGATGCTAATCAATTACTAGAATATAAATACTATTAAATTAAAAAAGTACCAGCATTTTAAGTAATAGAGAGTTTTGATAATTATTTCAATTGATTAAAATTTAATATCTATTCCTCGCACCTAGGAAATGTACTATTTATTAAAAAAATTAGTAAATTAAAATTTATTAGGAAGACCTATTGGGATTTTGAGTTTTCAGATCTTTTACAAAACATTGGCCTGCTGCATAGCATTAGTGAACTGCTCCATTATTTCATAGAAAGAAAGCATGCTTTTAGAACATTATTAGAGCATGTGGTGCCAAATTTAACGGGACAAAATTTTGTAGGAAAAGCGGCCCACAGCGTCGGCACTCTCACATTATTGGTATTTTCTTGATAACTCTATTTTATTCTTTATTTTTTTAATAACTTTTTGTTTTCAACCTTTCAATTGTATATTTAAACATTTATTTATTTACGGACAAAATTTTGTATATAAAACCTTTGATGGTTTTAAATCTCAGCGAGTATAGCCATACGTCTAAATCAGGTGTCTCAAAGTAGTTTTAAGATTAATTTATAAAATTATATTTTCTTGAGCTGGCTATGAATTTAAGAAATCAGAACCCCACTGCAATAAGTATTTATTTATCATCGCTGCAGTCCTTGACTAAAAATAGAAATTTTTATCTAATATGTATTGATGTGGACCATTAAAAATATCTTCAATATAATATATATATTTTTTTATTTTTACAACATTAAAATATCTAAACATAACATATAAATTTTTCCTAAACTATTTTTATTTATCGAATTTTTTTCTAAACTAATTATATATTGGATTATCTCTTAAATTTATTAACAATATCATATTAGCCATTCAATTTTTTTTTTAAAATTTAAGAAATACACTCTATATTATTCAAAATATTATATTATCATCCTAAAACTTATTAAAAATATCAAATTATTCACTATTATTATTTGATACGTATTTTTTATACTTTTTTGTCGACTGATATGTACTTTATATGTGATAATATAATATTTTTAATAAGTTGAAGGAGTAATCTGATATGTAATTAATTTAAAAAAATATGATAAATGGTGATAATTTAGGAAAAAATTTATATATTAACCTAATTATCCGAGGAAAACAAAAATATTCCTGAAAAGAGAGCAATCAGCCAAAAACGTAAGACCTTCCAAATATATAATAATTCAAAAACGAAAAAACTTGAACTTCCAAGAAAAGGTTAAAGATTGAATAGGCGCTATTTTCTTTACTTTTAAAATCCTCCACTTTTGCTTTCTCTTTTCAATTTCCTAATTTCTCTTCTTCACTTCAGGTCAGTTCTTCTTTCACTTTTCTCTGTTTTTTACTTCTTTCTGCGCTTCCCTCTCTATTCTTTATCATTTCTTTTTATATTTATAAATTACTCAAATTCTGTTTGGTTTCTCAGAAAACTTGGCCCCGATTCTGTACCCACTCTTGTTGCATTTCTTTCAAAAGTTCAAAGATAACTGAAATTCGGCTTTGATTTTTAAGGATTATTGCACTGGAGTTTTCTCTTTTTCTAGTCTTAGTGTGTGTGTTTGTATATTTATATATTGGCTCTAGCACTTTCCTGCTATTTCTTTGCAGCCAAACTCATTGTTGATTCGAGAGAAAGTGCTTCAAGAATTTTAGGCCGGTATATCCATCTGCTTCTAATTTGGTTCATGCAAAATGCTTAAACTTAAGTTTGGACGCTTACCGGCTGGGCTTAGAGTCTTCATGGCTTAGAGTCTTCATGGAACTAAAAATTATATATGTACATACGTGAACAAGCATGCGGTATCTTCATATTAATGAGTTTTTATTTTATTTTATTTTTTATTTTTTTTTATAAGTTTGTGTGATTGGGACATTAATGTATTGAATTTAATTTAGATAGTTTTCCAAGTTAATGTTGTGATGGAAGCTTGAAAACTAATAGTGTAGAACTCTTCTATTTTGAACAATCATGCTTTTTGAGAACAGCAGAGTTGCTTAAACCATATTGAATTTTGGGCAATTTTCATTTCAAAGAACCTAGTTTTCAGGTGATAGTCAATTAATTAATTAATTTTAGAAACTAAGGAATCATATAGAATTATTTTGGTCTTAGAGCTTGAAACGATGGTTGGATCCATGAATAGATTATACCTTCTTTGTGGAATCACTGGGTTTTTTTGAAAGGGAAATTTCTTGTGCTTCTTATAATATTTTTTTTTTCTTCTCTATGAGATTTTGGATGAGTGCTGTGGTAAAGTGGTGCTATGCACTCTCTCTGAAAGGCCATCTTTTCAAGAATTTATAAATGCCCGGCATACTTTTTTCAGATGGTCTATTATACTATATTAAACTATAACAAGAATACCATGTGCTTGTTTCTCCACTTTCTGACCTTCAGTTAATTAGCAAAATAGAAGGTGACATGCATTATAAGTTTACATTAGATTCCCCTTTGGCAAACCCTTTGTCTCTTCAGTTATCTTGATACTATTAATCCAAACTCGACTACAATTCTGTATGTATCTTTGTAATTTAGGCTAATTATGGTTGTTGCTGACATATTCTGGAATGATTGACTAAAGTTTTTGTTTTTGCTGGGATGTTAAATTAATTGTGTTCTCCATAGATTCTTCATCATTTCTGAGAAAAGACCATGCTATTTTGCATTCTAGAGAGAAAAGAGATGCTAGATACACTTGTCTTTCTTTATTGACATGCTAAGGCCTTCACATTCTTATTTAGTTAGTGACTCATTCTAATTTTCTTTTCAAATCCTTATCCAGTGAATGATTTGTTTTGATATTCATCTGCATTCTTTAGAGCAGATTTTAGCGGGTGCTTACACAACATTTTTCAATTTTTTTTTTAAATTTTTTTTAAATGTCATTGCTGTAATTATTGTAATGCACCTGTCACCGCTGCAACAACAGTGTTGATCATGCTATTAACTGATGAAGAATATTTTTTCTGTGCTTTCTCGTTTAGAGTTGCAATCCTGAACATACGATGTATGCCTGCCTGTACATGTATTTTCTTTTCTTCCTTGTTATGATTTTTGAGTGATTATGAACATAAGATTTTGTTATTATTTCATCAGCTGACCTTTTAATTTAAATCAAATCAGCGACAAAATGCCAGAGATTCAGTTGGGTACCCACACCATAAGATCCCATGGAACTACAGTTGCCAGGATGCATATGCATGACTGGCTGATTCTTTTACTTCTTGTGGCAATAGATATCAGTTTGAACGTTATCGAACCATTTCACCGTTTTGTTGGAAGGGATATGATGACAGACCTTTCATACCCACTGCAAGATAATACTGTTCCCTTTTGGGCTGTTCCAGTATGTTGCAACTTTAACACATAATTTTTATGATTTTTTTTTCTTTTTTAAGTTTTTATCAGATTTTGATTGTAATTTGTTACTGACAGACATTACTTTTGCTGTTTTCTTCTCTCTACCAATAGATGGTTGCAATATTGCTGCCGTTTGCCATCATTAGTGTCTACTATTTCATCAGAAGGGATGTCTATGACTTGCACCATGCCATTCTGGGTAGCTCTCAGTCCCTTACACTCATGCTCGTGGTTCTTGTTCCAGCTGTTTATATGTTCTGTTTTGATGTGGTAACAAATTAAACTGGACATCAGGCCTTCTGTTCTCTGTGCTTATTACTGGAGTTATAACTGATGCAATTAAAGATGCTGTTGGCCGTCCTAGACCTGACTTCTTTTGGCGTTGTTTCCCAGATGGCAAAGGGGTAAGTTTCTTATTTTAGTAGTTTCCCTGATTATTCTTAAGATTTTTTAACCCAGCATTTGTAACTGAGTTCTTGCTTGTGGTCTTATCTGTACTTACCCAATTTACATTCAATGTATGGCCAGGTGTTTAATAATGTCACAAGTGGTGTTATGTGCACTGGAGATAAGGGTGTCATCAAGGAAGGACACAAAAGTTTCCCTAGTGGACATACTTCTTGTAAGTTGTGCTATTAGTTCTAGGAACTACATGTTATATATGGGATTTTCTACTTTAATATGCTGTATTTTCCCTCTTTTTTTTGTTTTTTTTATTTTCTATTTGCATCATTTTCTTAGCCTGTCTGTCAGCTCATATTCTAGTAGTTATTTAATAGAAGATTGCTGTTTAGGCTTTATCGTGCTCTGTTCCAGATTCTCTCTCTCTCTCTGTCTTCTTTCTTATTATTTTATAGGCTTTGTGGAATGTATCTGGTTTCAGTAATGATATTTGCTTCCCGAAAAATTTCTGCAGTCTCCTAGATGATAATTTCACTATTCATTGCTTCTTCTTCGTATGATTGAACTGCAGTGGAGATGAATTTGTCAATGCCGTTTAACAAAATGGAGCAATTGGTCATGAAACTGCACAAATATGACTCAAGCTCCAGCTTTGGTCTCATGGAGTTCTTTATATTGCAAATTGACCATTCTAATAAAGAAAAAGGTAGAAACCATAATGAGGGGGAAAAAGAAACTGAGGGGTTCTTAGCTGCTTCTTGACACCCCTAGGGACACAGAAGTTTTAAATTTGTCCCTTTTTTTTTTTTAATTTTTCATCTACTGGTGGTCTTTTCATGTTGCACCCGCATAAACTTTTTTGTTTAAATTTCTTGAGGCTCAAGGCCTATAACATAAAATAGGGAGCTATTTTTATGTTGTATTGTCATATGTTTCCTCTACTCTCCACACGCTAATATTCTTTCTAATAAAAGATTAGTTTTGGGAAGAAAAGTATCTTTATTGCCTGTATATCTTTGGGCCTTTAGAGACCTTGATGCTACAGTTCCTTTTTTGCAGGATCTGTGATGCTGCAAATGCTTTAAATTAACAATCAGATGTTAGCTAAGAAAAATTCTGCATTGATATGCAGGGTCCTTTGCAGGTCTTGGTTTTACAGCATTGTACTTGTCTGCGAAAATCAGGGCTTTTGATCGTAAGGGCCATGTTGCAAAGCTCTGTATAGTTTTCCTACCCTTACTTGTTGCAGCTCTTGTAGGAATTTCTCGGGTTGATGACTATTGGCATCACTGGCAAGATGTATTTGCTGGAGGTCTCATAGGTAGACCAGCATTAACTTTCCAGAATCTGCATTAGATGATTGTTACATTGAAACCTGTGTCATTCCATTGTTAAATTTGTGTGCAGGGTTGACAGTTGCTTCATTTTGTTACTTGCAATTTTTTCCACCTCCGTATGATATAGATGGTATATTCTTCCTTTCTCTTCCTCCAATTTGCTATTTATGTCTTATTCTGCATATTATGATTAGATTATTTGTATATTGATATCTAAAAATCCGTTAACTTGGAGTTTTAAGAACTTCTGAACAAATATATCCATGCATCTGCTTTCAAAATTTAATTAAATGGGAAAAAGAGGAGGATAAGAGTGTAATACGCTATGGATTTGTGTGAGGGATGTCAAAATACTCCATGATAAGTTGTTGGAAATCAGAAATGCAACTGAGGACAAAACTAATGTTAAAATTGAAAAGGGGAGATGAAAATTATCCCAGGAAATCTCCTAGGACCACTTTAGTAAGATCCATTAGGCTATTTGCTAGAACTGAAATGCATAAATTTAATGAGGCAACTTTTAGTCTAAGAACTTGTAGCAATTATTTGATTTGAGTGTTTGTTTGAAGTGAATATAATGAAAAATGTGTCATCAAGTCTTTGAATTTTGTAAACAGTGTTGGAAAAGATGAACCACTTTGAATTTTTATTGCCAAAAAGCTTTCCTACACACAAAAGTGTACACATCCCCCTCTCAGTTTTACATAAAAGTAGGATCTACTTGATGTGAGCGCTTACAAATACACCCAGAGCGCTTACAAATACACCCTAGTATAACTTTCATTATTAAACCCTCTTTGAATATACATCTCTTCACTTTTCGTTTATTTGGATGAACTGAAACATAAAGTTGAAACAATTTATCTGTTTATTTTCTTTTCTTCCAAAAGGAATAATTTGTTATTACAATCATTTTATGCCATCTAAGATCTTAAAGTAGTTAGAAAATGCCATTGAACTTTCTCTCTCTCTCTCTCTCTCTCTTTAATTAAACTTTAAAGTTTCAAAATAGAGATATTTTGCTCTAATACTTTTCAAAATAGGTAATTTTTGCTCTGAACTTATCGAAATTGATATATTTTGCTTTTAAAAAAATGGAAGATACGTGATATTATGTGATTGGTTATCATATGAGATAAGATCATTTTGTCTTATTTTGAAACTTTATGGACAAAAGGAACAACAAAAAAGTTCAGTAGCATGTTTTAACCATTTCGAAAAGTTTGATGGTAATATATGACTTTAACCCTAAAAAAATGGACTTATATCTTGCTAAAAAGCTAGTGGACAGAAGTGCATTTATTGTGAAATATGTAGTGCTCTGCTATATGATGGATGGTTCTTGCATCTTGCAGCAGGTCTTTTATCATGCAGATAAGTTTGCAATGGCTAATGCAGATAAGTTTGCAATTGCTAACGCAAATAGGCCAGTCTGGCAGGTCTTTTATCATGATTAAATAGTATTGACGATACATTTTGTTTTGTTTTTTGTTTTTATTTATTTATTTATTTAATTTTTTATGCATAAATTTGTTATTTGTGACTGGTTGGGCAGGTTGGGGACCTCATGCGTATTTTCAAATGTTGGCGGAATCTAGGAATGGTGCACAGGCTTCCAGTAACACGAATTGTCTCAACATCCGGCAATCAGAGCTTCAAAGTGTCTATATTGATTCTCCGCAGCAGAGTGTAATTAGCAGGGACACCAGCCCCATCTTAGATGGAATAGAAAGCCAGGGAGGGCCCCGACTTTAGGCTTCTGATCTTACAAAAATAGGGATACATTTTCATACTATGTAATCTCGGGTAGCGTACTCTTTGAAAATGATATTATATGTTTTTCGGTTGTAGAAAATCATATTATTTTAGCTGTAAATTAGTTTTTGTTTCTATTAATATAATGGTGCATGATATCTTGGTCAAAGTATTAAAATGGTCAAAAAGCGCAAAATATCATATATTCAACGGATCAATAAAATAATGCTTTTCCTGTTACTGTCAAAGTCACATCCTATTAAACCAGGATTTTTTTTAAATAATATTTTTTTAAAAATATTTATAAAAATAGTATATGTTAAAAAATAATTATAGAAATAGAATTATTTTCTGATTGAAGGATAAATTCTGTTGAAACTGTTGGTGGATCAGAAGTTTCAGCAGAAAAATTTTCGTGCCACAATTATTAAATTAATAAAATTTTAATATAATTTAATTTATTTTTTAATTTAATTTTTTAAATAAAATAAAATAAAATAAAATAGATATTCGCAACAAATTATTAACCTAATTTTCATTCAATATTAAAAAATAATATATATATATATATTATAATTAATGTAATTTGACTGTTTTTTCTGTATTAATTAAGTATCGTGGAATATATAATTGTGCTGAATAAAAATTTATGATTACAAAATTGACAATGAATAAAAATTCAGTTTAAGCCGAGTTCATTTATTATAAAATTCAGACGAAATAATAATTATCAATTTATCTCTAATTAGAAATTTTATATTCAAATTCAAACAATAGAAAAATTTAATTATTTGAGATGTAGTCCAGATATGAGACTCTTCAACGAAAATCCGAATTTAAACATTTAGAATTAAAACTGCATGTACAGGTCGACCCACAATCACCGATATTGGCCCACTTTTGCATGTTGACCAATTCTTGGTATAATTGATCTCTATTTCTTCAATTCCTCGTAATGGCCCATCTGATGAGCTGCTAATATTAATATTAACTAGATTAAAATTGAAAACGTATAAAAAATTATTATTTTGTTGTTTTTTTTTATATAAAGATATAATTATAATGATAAATTAATTAGTTCAAAAATTAGATGGACTTAATGGAGATCTAAAAGGCTGCTATAAATACTTTTAATTGTTTATTGAAATTATTAATTGTATGCTGCTTATGATAGGAGCATCTGTAAGCTAAAAAACTGCTTGGGATATATATATTATTTTTTTAATATTAGATGAAAATTGGGATGATAATTTATTGCTGGTATCTATTTAAATTTATTTTATTTTATTTTATTTAAAAAATTAAATTAAAAAATAAATTAAATTATATTAAAATTTTATTAATTTAATAATTGTAGCATGAAAATTTTTCCATTGAAACTGCTGATGGGACCAGCGGTTTCAGACCTAAAACTGCTGGTCTCACCAGCGATTTCAGCAGAATTTATCCTTCATCAAAAAATAATTTTATTTGTATAATTATTTTCTGACAGATTTCATTTTTATAAATATTTTTAAAAAAAATATTATTTTAAAAAATATCACTATTAAACCACAGAAAATCTTTTGCTGGCATCCTTGCAGTGTGAACAGTGTTATTTACATTCAATGCTTGAAAGTAAATGTGTCTTTTACATTCAATGCTTGAAAATAAATATGCAGTCTAAAAAATTATTCGTTGTTTTATATATTATTTTTAAACAAAATTAAATTTTATTTATTTTTAAATTTTTAATATAATTTTTTACTAGAAATAAATTAAATTTAATAATTTAATTAAAATTATGTAATTTAATATTAAATTTAAATTTAATTAATATTTTTAATTTTTATAAAAATAATAAAAATGATGGATGATTAAAAAAAAAAAAAATTCCAAGGGAGTCTTATAGGAAGGGAGGGCCACATTGCGAGGACCAGAATAGCCCTCCATAAAAACATTTCCATTGGTGTGAGTTAAAAGTTAAAACCAAAGAAAGCAAATACATAATAGGAGAAAATAGGAAAAGACATAAAGCTGAAATACAACGCAGGAGGTATCTTGATATATAGCCAAAGAATTTTTACACACATGAATAATATTAAGAAGTGCAAGCAACGTATGCTGATTCAACAAACAGCGCAAGATCAAGTGGGAAACTTTAACAGCAAAAAGGCAAAATCTCAACATTTTGAAGCACTAAAAAGAATATGTCTGCTTTCCTAACTTATAATTTTTGTCTACTTAAGCCTTTAATTTTTAAACTGTTTTATTTTATTTCTAAACATTTACTATAGTCCATTTAGTTTCAATTTTGACTAATAAAATAAAAAATAATATTATTTTAGCATGCACGGGTTTAGATCTCTGAATTATTATTTTTTTATATTGAATTTATTGCTGGGTGTGCTACTAAATATGCACTGTTAGATTGATGATAAAATATTTTACAAAACCGGTACACATCGTGGCATATCGCTTAATGTTTACTTAATATTTACAAGTATTTGAATACGATAAAAATTGAGATACTAAATAGAGAAAAAAAAATTAGAGTATGAAAGATGATTTTTGCCTAAAATTAATTTAGGAGGAAAGCATATATTGGTCATTGATCTATGAGGGGGTTTAAAGAATTCTTTCCCTCCACTTTTAAGATATTGAGAAAAAGGCAATCTAAATTTTCTTTATATCAATTTACACATTCCTTTCTTTCTTTCAAATGGTTCAAAGGAATGTTCCTTGTCCTACTCACACACCTTTCCAACATCAAGTAGCTATAAATACATTAAGGCATCAATTGAAACCTGTGAATCAATAAAAAATCTTTCTGTTCTTGAAAGCACATTCTTGTATCAGACTTTTTCTTTGTTGAAATGGCTTCAGGAGCAACCCTTAAGCGGTCCGAAACTATTGCAGATAGCATGCCTGATGCATTGAGGCAGAGCAAGTATCATATGAAGAGATGCTTTTCCAGGTACATTCATGTTTTTTTTTTTTCATATCTAAATAAACTATGCATATTGATATCTGATCCTTTTTCATGATCCTTAAAAAACACAACTAGCTTTATAGCAACAGGGAACAGACTAATGAAACATCAACATTTAATGGAGGAACTGGAGAAATCAATACAGGACAAGGCTGAAAGGAAAAAAGTCTTGGAAGGGTTACTTGGTTACATTTTGAGTTCCACTCAGGTATTCATTCTAAAATTGTATCTATGAATGGATCACATTAAAATTCATGTATTGAGTAAACAGTTTTGTTGGTCTTAAAACAAAATTTGCAGGAGGCAGCTGTTGTTCCACCTTACGTTGCATTTGCTGTGAGACCAAATCCTGGTTTCTGGGAATATGTTAAGGTGAATGCTGATGATCTTAGTGTTGAAGGCATCTCTACTTCAGATTACTTGCAGTTCAAAGAAATGATCTTCGACGAAAAATGGTACAGTTTTAAGCTGCTGCTGGTATAAAATTTTCAATAATTTGGCCTTACTTGTGAAATTAGCATTTATGTTTTGAATTATGAGCAGGGCCATGGATGAAAATGCTTTGGAAATAGATTTTGGAGCAGTTGATTTCTCAACTCCTCACTTGACCCTTTCTTCTTCTATTGGGAATGGGATGAACTTCATCTCCAAATTCATGTCCTCAAAGCTTAATGGAAGCTCTGATACCGCGAAGCTTCTGCTTGATTATTTAGTAGGCCTTAATTTTCAAGGAGAGGTACACAATTCAAAGAAAAAAAAATTGCATGATTACTCTTACCTACCAAAAAAGAAAAAAAAAATCATGAACTCTGTTCTAAAGTGCAGGACTTTATGATTAATGAAAAGATGGATTCAGTTTCCAAGCTTCAGTCATCCTTGATTGTGGCTGAAACTGTTCTTTCTGCATTACCAAAAGATACACCATATCTGGATTTCCAGCACAGGTTATTTACCAAGTTACTTATTTCCCATAAATTTTCCCTTTCAAATTGAAATTCCTGATTGCATCCATTGAAATGTGGCATTGATTAGGCTGAAAGAATTGTGTTTCGAAAAGGGATGGGGGAATACTGCAGAAAGAGCTAAAGGAACGATGAGGTTGCTTTCTGAAACACTTCAAGCTCCTGCTCCGGCGAAACTAGGGTTGCTCTTTAGCAGGCTTCCTAACATGTTCAACATTGTAATTTTCTCTCCACATGGCTATTTTGGCCAAGCAGATGTCCTCGGATTGCCAGATACAGGTGGCCAGGTAAGCAAAGCATCTCAGAAAGATAACAGTCAATTTTTGTAAAAATTCCTGACAGATTCTGTGTCAATCTTTAGGTAGTTTACATTCTTGATCAAGTAAGAGCATTAGAAGAAGAGTTGCTTCTCAGAATCAAGTTGCAAGGTCTTAACATTAAGCCTCAGATTCTTGTGGTAAGCTTACATTTAGGTAACAAACTCAAAGATGATGATCCATAGTACATTAATTACTTTCTTCTTTCAATTATTTTCATCTTCATTCAGGTGACGAGACTTATCCCGGAAGCTCGAGGAACAAAGTGCAACCAAGAAATTGAGCCTATTATTGGCACAAAGTATTCCAACATTCTCAGAGTCCCTTTCAGGACAGAGAAAGGAGTGCTTCAACAATGGATCTCGCGTTTTGATGTTTATCCTTTTCTTGAGACATTTGCTCAGGCTAGTTCTTCTACATACATAATGATTATTTGATCCTTTCATCAACAGTGAAATAATTTTTCTTCGTCTTTGTTTTTTTCATTATTAGGATGCTGCTGATAAAATCCGCGAACGAATGGAATGTAATCCAGACCTCATCATTGGGAATTACAGTGATGGAAACTTGGTGGCATCTCTCATGGCTAACAGATTTGGCATAACTCTGGTTTAAGCCTACGTTTATTACATTTATTTTACTTTAATTAATCATTTCTCTTAATTATATTATAACTTTTGGCCTAATATAATTCCAGGGAACTATAGCTCATGCTTTAGAGAAAACCAAGTATGAAGATTCTGATGCTAAATGGAAGCAATTAGATCCCAAGTACCACTTTTCTTGCCAATTCACAGCTGACATGATTGCAATGAATACAGCTGACTTTGTTATAACCAGCACCTACCAAGAGATTGCAGGAAGGTAATTCTTCTTAATCTGATATTATTATGTTGCAACATATACTTATTTCCTAATAATTGACTCAAAAAGGTTGATTTCTTCTCAGCAAGGATAGGCCAGGACAGTATGAAAGCCATGAGGCATTTACTATGCCAGGGCTTTGCAGGGTTGTTTCAGGCATCAATGTCTTCGATCCGAAGTTCAACATTGCTGCTCCTGGAGCTGACCAATCTGTTTACTTTCCCTACACAGAGAAACAAAGGCGGTTAACAGCTTTTCTTCCTGCCATTGACGAACTACTTTACAGCAAGGAGGACAACAATGAACACATGTAAGCTTTTCAAGTTTACCTACCGTAATTTCAAGCAGCAATATTCGTTGTATTTGTAATTGAAACTAAAATATGTACTGCACCAGTGGCTATCTTGCAGACAGGAAGAAACCAATCATCTTCTCCATGGCCAGACTCGATACGGTCAAGAACATTACAGGACTAACTGAATGGTATGGAAAGAATAAGAAGCTGAGGAGCTTGGTAAATCTTGTAATAGTAGCTGGATTCTTCGATCCATCTAAATCGAAAGACAGAGAAGAAATTGCCGAGATAAAGAAGATGCATAGTTTGATAGAGAAATACCAACTTAAGGGTCAGATCAGATGGATAGCAGCTCAAACTGATAGATATCGAAACGGAGAACTCTATCGGTGCATTGCAGATACAAAGGGAGCTTTTGTTCAGCCTGCACTTTATGAGGCTTTTGGTCTCACAGTTATTGAGGCAATGAACTGTGGATTACCAACCTTTGCCACCAGTGAAGGAGGGCCAGCCGAGATCATTGTGGATGGTGTTTCAGGCTTCCACATTGATCCTAACAATGGAGATGAATCGAGCAAAAAGATCGCCGATTTCTTTGAGAAATGCAAGGCAGATCCTGAATATTGGAACAGAATGTCAGCGGCTGGCCTGCAACGAATCTACGAATGGTAACCGAATGAAACAGATATTGAATTATTCAAATATAACCAACATATGATGAATGCATATTGTCATTACTTATTTGGTATCATATACTGCAGCTATACATGGAAGATATATGCAAATAAAGTGCTGAACATGGGTTCCATGTATGGATTTTGGAGGAAGCTAAACAAGGATCCAAAGCTTGCTAAGCAAAGATACATCGAAGCTTTTTATGGTCTTCTATTCAGGAGAGTGGTGAGTTTATTTACGCAATCCTCAGCATATCAGTATCATGGGGTTATGCAAATAATCAAATAGGAGTACTAATGAACAGCCTTGTGTTATACAGGTAAAGAAAGTTCCAATTCCAGGAGTCGAAACTCAAAGACAACCTAAACTTCAAGAACCAGCAATTAGTTATACTACACCTCAACCTGCACAATCAAAACCATCTCAGAAGCCTAAAACAGCAGCAGAAAAAGTCGAAGAGACTGTGAAAAGGCATGTCATCTGTCTCTACATTAACTAAATCATACATCTTATATATAATTACCTTCCGATATCATAATCAATCTTCTGTGAGCTAACTTACATATATATTTTTTAAATATGTTAACGTTGAGAGTAGGATTCCAACTGAGCCTCAAAAGTGAAGACTGAATTATCACATATTAAGTTTCTTGGCTAATTAATTCTTGAAAGCTGAACTTTATAACCAAGAATCCTAGTGTTCTTTGCAGGCCAGAGGATTCAGATCCAAATAAAATTGTCAGCTCATCGCAAAGGGACCGTGAATGGAGATCATGGAATTGGTGGTTCATGATAATTGCTTCTCTTTTTGCTCTTTGTTACATGGTGATGAAGTTTTATAGGCTGCTCACTACAGAAAGCGAAGATGATGATGAAGTTTTTTAGGCTGCTCACTACAGAAAGTGAAGACTTGGAATATAATTAATTATCAACATTTCAAAATCAAAAATGGTAGTTTCTTATTTTTTTTAGGCTTGTCTGTTTGATAATTGCTATGACTCTACCAAAAGCAAATTCAATATGTAATAATTGATAATATACTTGGATTGTAATGTATTCATCTTTAAACAGCACAGGAAAATGAATAAAAATCATTTTAATTTGTTCTTCTTTTTGACTTTTCTTTAAGAAGAAAAATCTTTCAACTTTCATGAAGATATAAGGTATAATATTGAATTTGAAAGGGTTTACGTCTGAAGAATTGCATTGTAAATTTAGGGAAAAAATAGATAAAGTATATATTGAATCTTGAATAGCAATTATTTCTCAGAGTTTTTAAGTTATAAATATAGTAGTATAGATAGTAGTTTAATTAACATATATATTAACAATGATGTAAAAATTTTAAAATTACAAAATGAGTGTTGCATAGTGCAATCAAATGGTATTATTGCACGTGTCATGTTACCGTTATTACTATCTTGATTGGAGAAGTTCAAATATATATTTTTAATAATTTTATTAATTTCTTCCACTTAAGTAAAATTGTAAATGATATATGGATCTAACAGAGAAAACATAAATCCAGCTCTCCACATGATAACCACAGACTTTGCTTTTACTTTGAATTATACCCTAAAATTGTGTAAGCTAGCACACTTATCCTATTTTTTAGACTTAATATATCTCTTAACTGTGTAAAGTAGCACATTACAGTTCTTCTTCTTCTTCTTCTTTTTTTTTTTTTTTCAAATATAGCCCCTAACCATTAATCAATGTTATTAAAATCGAACCGGATAAAAAATCGGCAAAATTAAAGTTTGTGATCCGACCAATTCAATCCGATTTAATTTGATTTTTTATTTTTTTAAAATACTATCATTTAATATGATTTTATAAATATTACTATATAAAAAAATATAATAATTCAAAAAAAACCATTCATCAAATATTAAATATAAGTCACAAATATCCTAATAATAAGTCACAAAATATCCTAAACATTCATCAAATACAAGTTTTAAAAATTCAAAAAAAGAAAATTCATTGGACATTATGGATGTTTGAAAAAAGTTTAAAACATTGTGAACAAAATTATCTTCATCACTTATCATCATTATCATCATTGTCATCCTCATCATCATCATCATCATCATCATCGTCATCATCATCATCATCATCGATCATCTCCATCACCATTATCACTCTCTTGAAATTTTTTTGCATTAAACTCATGCCCCTCATGATCTAAAAAAAATACAATTGATTAAATTTTACACATTCATTCAGCATTATAAATTAAATTAATAATACAATCAAATATAATTAATATTAACAAGTTACATAAAAAAAAACCAGTAATGGTTGATTTTTCAATATCCTTTGGAAATTCTTCATGAACCATATTCTCAATCTCATAATAATCAAGTTTTCTTTCTTTTTTTATGACCCAAAATTTAGTTTTATCAATTAAGTCGTAATCAATTGGATCAAAAGGTCTCTTGGACATTGATAACCTAATAATTATGAGCAATAACACAATTATTTTGATGCAAAGAATAAGATTTAAATATAAGCAAATATATGAATTAAAAATAACATACATATTTTTCAATTGTAAATTGTAGTAAATATAAACCAGGTTCTTTAATCGCTCTTGCTCAAATCTATTTTTCTTTTTAGAATGTATTGTTCAAACACATCTCAATTACATTCATATCAAAAGAAGAAGTGGTTTGACCAAAAATTTTGATAGCCAACTCACTACAAAAAAAAATGCCAATTAGCAACGGCAGTATTTAGTAGCAAATTTCGCGAAGGATTCGCGACTGTTTCTCAATTCCGTCGTGGGGAGGATATTTACTATTTTTTTCCGACGAAATAGCGACGGAACAAGATAATCAGTCGCCAATTATTGGCGGGAAGTATACATGCCATGATTTGCGACGAATATTTCCGTCGCTAATTTTAATAATTTTTTGTTCATAAAATTAGTTCCAGAAAATGTAGCGACGAATAAACTAGTCGCTAATTTTGAAGGGAAAATATTGCGCCTTTTTTGCGACGGTTTAGCGACAGAAATTAATCTGTCGCAAATAGCAAATTATTACAGTAAAACAATTAGCGACGGAAAGATATAGTCGCTAATCCGTCGCAAATAAATTAAAAAAATATATATTTTTTTTAATTTCAGTCACTTATTTATGCATAATTTCAAGTAATTTTAATATAAACCATATGAAATAAATATTTTATTTTGTAATAGAAAATGATAAATTATTTTATAAATTGATAATAATTTTTTATCAATTATACCAAAATCTAAAATTATTTATTTAGAAAATTTACATTTTTAATAATAATAATAAACTAATTGTTACGATTATTATATATTTGCATGTGCAAAATTAATAAAAATAAATATTTATAAAATAGTAATATAAAATTTATTATTTCATTTAAAATAATAATAAAAAATTTGTAATTTATTTTTATTTTATAAAATTTAAATCAAATGTAAAATTATTAGAAATTCCAATGGTTTCTTTATCAATTATCCTCAAATATAAACTTATTAATCTAAAAATTTTACATTTTTAATAATAATAATAATAATAATAATAATAATAAAGTAATAGTTATAATTATTATATAGTCATATTATGAAAAAAATAAAAATAAATATTTATAAAATAATAATATAAAATTTATTATTTCATTTAAAATGATTATAAAAATTTATAATTTATTTTTATTTTGTTAAAATTTTGAGAAATTTTTAAAATATTAAAATTTTAGTTATATATATTTCTAAAATTATCCTTGAATGCAAGGATAAAATGATGAGATTTGGTAGGGGTATTTTAGTTATTTCATAAATTTACCCTAGATATAAAAACAACATTTTCTCTTTCCTCACCTCTCTCCACCGTTTCCATTCTCAAATTCGTCCCTTCTCGAAGTGCGATGGCTATCACAAATCTTCCCTCCACCGAGAAGATGGTGATCTAGGGTTTGGATTCGTCAATTTCTTCCCACTTGATCAACAAAAGATAGCATCCAGGTTTATTTTGTTTAGTTTAAGCATTGTTGTGATTAGTTGGTTTTTTTGCAGTTTGTTTCATTTTTGCCTTTTATTTTTGCTGGATCTTATAATTATGCAGTAGGTTTATAGGTGTTTAGCTTTTGGGCACATTTTTGTTTGGGTCTGTTAATTCGGTAGCGGTGTACATAGAGGATATGTTTTATTTTTCTGGGTTTATATTGTAATGTCCTGACTATGAGTCGACCAAAAATATTTCTAACTTATGAATAATATTTGATTTAGGTGAACAAATGTATAATTTTAACGAGAATTTAGGTTAACTAAGTAATTATTTATAAATTTTGAATTAGTGGTGTTAAATTAAAATATATTTTATTTCCAAAACCACAATTAACTTAAATTAAGTATATAATAATAATAATAATAATAATAATTAAAAACAACGTAAAAGCTTTAATGATAGTGGCATTTCGAGGCCACAAATAAAAACAAGGGGGGGATCTGGATTAAAAAGATTGAGTGTTGGGTGTGTGGATAGAAATCAAAAGAAAGTAGTTTAAAATAAAAAAAAAAGAGAAGAGAGGAGAATCAGGGAGAGTAGGAAGGAGCTGGACCCCGCCGTTTAGGGGCGCGATGTGTCACCGGTAATCGCCTCGTCGATGCCGCTCCCTAGACGTCCAGCCCACACCGATCATGGCATTTAACGCTTGCCATTCTTCTTTTCCTTCTTCCTCGTTTTCTCATCTCAAGCCACCACTTCCTCCCCTCCATTCCGGCGAGCCATGATGGTGGTCAATATCATGACCACCATTGGATGACTCCCAATGGCAAGGTGTATCTTTCAGTGCCTTCCGTCGCTCCTCACTCGCCGGTAATTGGTAGATCGGAGAGGAAAAGCCACCGATGATTTTTGTGAGATTCTGGCCGACCATAGCAATGTTGGAGCACATGACCATTGAAAATGGAATCGAGGGATCCCGATCTATAGAGTAGCAGTGTCAAACCATCACCAACAGAGCTCCGACGAAGATCCGATCACCAGTCCGACGAAGTTCCGGTCACAGTTCCTTGCATATTATGGGTAGGCTAATGCCTTTGCATTATTATTTCATGCTGTCAATTTGGTTTATTGCTAAGTATATTTTTATTGTTCAAATTATGTACGTGTTTATGCCAAGATGATCATAATTTGAATGCTTCCAGGAGTTTGTTGAGCCTACTGGTTATAAAATTGATATGTGATTTCATCTGTGGTTGTACTATTATGGATATCATTTTAGATAAACTATAAGTAAACTTTGGCTTAAACTAGCTTTATAAGGTCCATGTTTGCCTCAAGTAAAACTGGAATCTCAATTTTATGTTATGAAATACTGATCAAGTCACTAGGATGAACTGAAAAATTGCTTCGTCAAAGATGCTGCCCCTTTATTACAATTTCTTCCATGAAAGTAACTTATGATTAGGATAATGCATAACTCATCAAAGGGAGCTTCAAAACCTTAGACTCGTTAGAAAAGAGAGATACTGCTTAGAATATAAGCTAATAGGAGGAATACTGCTTAGAATATAACTATAAGCTAATAGGAGGAAAATGGGAACTATAAGCTAATGGGAACTATAAGCTAATAGAAGGAAAATGGGAACTATAAGCTAATAGGAGGAATACTGCTTAAAATATAACTCATTTACTAAATACTGCTAACATAAATACTAATTAGGAATACAATTCTACTGCCTTAATTCATCTGTAATATGCAAGTGGTCTAGGTATCTATTACAACTAAGGTTCTGTAACTACTGGTTCTAGCTCTAGAGAGAATCTGTGTGTGTGATTTTCTTCTCTTATTTATCAGGAGTATAAATTTTTTTGCTTCTCTTATTTCTTAGTTTTCTTTCTCTTTTATCAGGCAAAATAGGAAAAACTGAAATGAAATAGGAAGAATTGTTGAAATAGGCAAACCTAAAATTAAAAATTCCTACCATAATAAAATACATGCTAAATAAACAAACCTCCTAATTAAGATTACTACTAAAGTAAAATCACTAATAACTTTTGGTCTTCCTTCCCATCTCTGATGTGAATCTCTTTCCATGTTTGGCCTACTATATCCATAACCACACAAATCTTATTTGTTTTGAGGACACTTTATTCTGAATAATGGTAGGCAGATCAAAGTTTTGGCACCTAATTTATACATATACATATAAAACCAAGACCATAATAAATCTTTGCTTATGGTCTACTAAAGTTTTTCCAGAAGAATTCGATTTAAGTGCTCTCAATGCCGGAGATCATGCCAAAGCTTATGCAGCTGTAAAGAATGCTGAAAAGGTTAGCTAATTCTGCAGATAATGTTGCTTTCAGTGATCACTAAGCTGTTCATTAATAATTTAGTTGTCATCAGATTTGCTATGTATTATATGCTGGTGATGAATCGATCAAGGGCAATTTCTTCGGTTGATACTATAGGAGCAAAACACTGATTTCTTCTTCCGATGTATCTCTTATATGTTTTTTCATTTTAACAGTTGATTGGCATCATCCTTACGGAGTATGGAACTTGGAAGATGTCAATCAAGGTAGTGATGTGTTTGAAACTTGGAAGATGTTAATCAAGGTAGTGATGTGTTGATCATGAAAATGTTTTTTTTTTTACTTCAATCTACTTGTCGTGGTTTAATATTCTTTTCTATTTTTGTCTTTCTTAGGAGAGGGGACCATATGTTAGTATAGCTGAAAAGTTGAACTCAGCTTATGTCAAAAGTTTGATTCGAGAGATTGACGATTCATTTAAGGTAATCGGGTTATTTCAAATCTTCTTTATTGGAATTCTCCAAATTGTATATAATAATTTTACTTGGTCTGGAGTAGACATGTTATAATATCCTTAATCTTGATGGTCACATCTTAGAGTTTGTTCCTTAACAACCAATTTTGAGAATGAAAGTTGACAATTTTCTTTTTTTAGTTCCGAGATCAATTGTTGCTATGGTTAATGTAAGCAAATGTGTCTTAGATTAACGGAGATTTAGTTGATTTTTTTCTCTATACAATTTTGGCTGACTTGGTGTTTAGTTTTACTGTGTTGTTATATTTCAGTATATGTGTCATTATCCTAAATATTGTTGTCCACTGGTTGTATTTGTGTATGTGCATCTATTGTATTGTCCTTCAGAAGCTTAAAGTTCATGACTTGGTGTTTTGTTTTACTGTGTATGAGATGTTCATGAAATAAATTGCTGATATTTACATGACAATTTTTCTAGTCTTGATTTAGTAGTGCAAATATTACTGGTTATTGTGTTTTCTCTTGTAAGCTTCATGACCTGAGCTTAGATTTACTTTCAAGTATTTGCTTTGGTTTTTGCTCTCTAACATAATGTATTTATTATAATTTACTTATTTGCCAAAACATCTAAAATATTGTTCTATACTTTGTGCAGTATCTTCAAATGGAAAATGGCTTTTGTTATGTGTGTGGTGTCCGTTATTGCATCCATGGATTCAGTTAGTTTCTTGTCGACATAATTATTGGTGTCCATTATTGCAGCAAGAAGACGAGGGAGGGACTGTATTTAGGCTTAGGGTATATTACTATAATAATATTAGTTAGGAGCTAATTCTATATTTGATAGGAATTTGTAAAGATTTAATTTGTTATTAATTTTAGGAAAATTGATTGTATAAATAATACTTCGTTTCATATATTATTTTTTTATGTTAACTGTATATTTGTAATGAATTCATTACAAATTATATATATGAAAATATAAGATTATTATTTATATTTGCATCTATTATATTTGAATTTTATAATATAAGATTATTATTTACAGTGTACAGGATGAAAATTTAAAAATAGATTAAAAGAAAAATTTAAATTATGCAATAATTTAGCGACAGATTCGCGACAGAAACTGTCGCTACTGTGTCAACATTAGAATTTAACAAATAATAAGCGACGGAAAAGTTCGTCGCTAAATATTATTATAATAAATTAGCGACGAAAAAAATCAGCGACGAAAAATTTAGCAACTAATTTTGATTTTCGTCGCTAGTACATTCGCGACTGGGCTTTTAGCGACTGTTCATCGTGGCGTCGCTAATTTAATTTAGCGACGGAATTCTGGTAATTAGCGACTGTAGTGACTTTTATAATTTTAGAACATCATAACCAAATAATTTACATCATTTTTTATTAAATATGAAAAGAAAAATAATATAATTTCCATTAGATATAAAAATTTTCATGTAAGACATACACATTGAGTAAAAGTAAAAATTAGCTATAGTAAGAGATTGATTCTTACTTAGTCAAGTGATTTTATTACAAGCAAATGCTTTAGAATGAGAAAAGTACATTTCACGCTCTCAAAAGATTCTTAACTCCTTTAACATTGATAGACTGCTTGAGTCATCCTTAACATTATCAATTAAGTTCAACATACCATGCATAATTTTAGACTTCTTACAAAAAGTAGATTGATGTATTGAAATGCAGGATTCAAGTAATATGCTACTGCATGAAGATTTTGTTGCAACATGCGATCGGATCTACTATCTATAATATCAATGTAGGGTTTGTACAATTTTTCTTATTCTTAAAAATATTCACAATCCCTAAACATGCCTTGTATATGCTTTCATAAATAAAAATCAAAGATGGCTTTTTTATTAGTGTCATAAAGTCACAAAAAGCATATTATTGGAGTCATAATCATCAAATAAGTATTCCAAAAGTTCTCATTCAACACAATTTGTTTCACTACTTTACCTTTCTGCTTCTTCAAGATATATATATATATATATATATATATATATATATATATATATATATATATATATATATATATATATATATATATATATAGTACTAGTAACTAATGTTTGCAAATCATTTTTATGTTCATATAAGTTTTGTAAAACAATAAAAGTAGTTGCAAAATGAGTTGCACCAAAACAGATAATTTTGTAACACCCTAAATTACGAGTCAGTTAATTGTAACTTTCAAGCTGAAAAATAAATTCTTTTGGAGGGTCAAAATTTAACTGATATGAATACATTATGGAGGTTATAAATTGAAAATAAAGTTGAGAAAGGAGATTTAAGCTACACAGGAGTGAAGTTGACTAAAAGTCATAGTTGATTTGGGACAGTCAAGAAGTAATTTCGGCTAAATAATTGAGTCACATAAGAAATTAACAATAGAGAATAAATGGAGTTTATAATTTTGTAAATTTTAATTAAAATATGAAAATTAAGTAATGGAGATTTATATTGGTTACCAGATTGAGGATTTAGAATTAACCAAAATTATTAAGCTAGACAAAAATATAGATAAAAATAAATAAATAAATAAAAGTGGAATGAAACAATTGTGTAAAATTTTATTAGGCCTTAGAAAAATTTGGAGAAACAATCCTAGCCACACACACACAAAGAAAAAAAAAGGAGAAGAACATAATAGTAAAGGAAAAAAGAATGGAAGGGAGAAGAAGGGGGATCAGAGATGACAGATTAGAGAGAGAAAAAGAGAAAACGAATTCGGCCCCCGCACAAATTCAAATATTAAATATAAGTCACAAATATCCTAATAATAAGTCACAAAATATCCTAAACATTCATCAAATACAAGTTTTAAAAATTCAAAAAAAAGTCATTGGACATTATTCATGTTTGAAAAAAGTTTAAAACATTGTGAACAAAATTATCTTCATCACTTATCATCATCATCATCATCATTATCATCCTCATCGATCATCTCCATCACCATTATCACTCTCTTGAAATTTTTTTGCATTAAACTCATGCCCCTTATGATCTAAAAAAATACAATTGATTAAATTTTACACATTCATTCAGCATTATAAATTAAATTAATAATACAATCAAATATAATTAATATTAACAAGTTACATAAAAAACAAACCAATAATGGTTGATTTTTCAATATCCTTTGGAAATTCTTCATGAACCATATTCTCAATCTCATCATAATCAAGTTTTCTTTCTTTTTTTTTATGACAGTCAATAAGTAATTTCAGCTAAATAATTGAGTCATATAAAAAATTAACAACAGAGAAAAAGTGGAGTTTATAATTTTGTAAATTTTAATTAAACTAAGAAAATTAAGTAATGGAGATTTATATTGGTTACCAGATTGAGGATTTAGAATTAAACAAAATTATTAAGCTAGACAAAAACATAGATAAAAATAAATAAATAAATAAATAAATAAAAGTGGAATGAAATAATTGTGTAAAATTTTATTGGGCCTTAGAAAAATTTGGAGAAACAATCCTAGCCACACACACATAAAGAAAAAAAAAAGGAGAAGAACATAATAAAAGAGGGAAAAAGAATGGAAGGGAGAAGAGGAGGGGATCAGAGATGGCAGATTGGAGAGAGAAAAAGAGAAAACAAATCCGGCCCCCACACACGTCACCTTTCCACTACTTTCTTTCGTCATTTGTTCCACCGTCACCACCATATTTATTTCTTCTTCTCCTTCTCGGTTTAAGATCTTTCTCTTATAAAAAACTTCTCCACTTTTCGGCCATCCCTAACATCGGATGGCGACACGAACACCTCTGGCATGCTCTTAGTGGAGGGGTGCACCTTCCCATGCTCTCTATTTGTTGCCACGTGTCAGAGATAAATAGATCGAGATAGGTATATTAAGGTATTTCGGTGAGGATTCCGACTAGATCTCGATGCCTTAGGGCACGTGACACTTCCAGGAGGTTACCAGTGACTTAAGCTTCATTTCGACAATGATAGATCTTCTCCCATGAGACTCCGACCACTGGTGATCGACGAACAGAATACTGACCTTGGCAATTTAAACAAAAATTAAAGGAACATGACATCATAGTAGTAAGTGATCTATTAAATTCACTTTTGCTATTTTTATTATGTATTTTGTTGAGTTAGGAATGATTGTGGACATAAATATATCTGATTTAATTTAAGAAAATCTAAAATTAGTTTGAAAATGAGATGAGTTAATATTTAGGTTGAAGGAATTATGGTTAGGTGGTTTGAACTTATAAATAGAATTCATTTATGCCTAATAAGGGTACATTTGTTTGTTTATGTAAGTGAAAATAGATGTGATATTCTAATTGAACATATAATTTGATTATAGCTAGACTTGAAATGATATCTCTGCCAAATTTTTGGGTTAATATGAGCAGGATGGGGTTCAAGAATGAAATAAGATGAAATTAAATTGGTATAGTCATTCAGTAAGTGAGTTTTAATGTTGTCCTTAAGTTCGATTTCTATGAATTTCTTCTCATCAAATTCTTAAAAAAAAATTCGTTCAATCTAAATTGTGAGTTAGGTTTAAGTTAAATTAAACAAATTAGACTGAAGAGCATAAAGTTTGTTTAATTGATTAATTGGAAACAAGTAGGAAATGACAATTAGTGAGATTTTATATTTGTGTCTTGTTTTGGGGCATGGCTCCTTTTCAATTGTTAATTAAATTTTTGTTCTCTTAAATTCTTTCATGAGCTTGTTTAGTAATGATGAATTAGAGTTAAGTGAAGCAACTGAATTAGGAAAATTATGTTACCATAGGGGGGCTATGTATGATGTTTATTTGAATTTATGTTTGATTCAATTATGGTGATTCGAGGATTGATTTGATACATTAATTGTTGTTAAAAGAAGAAAAGAAAAAGGAAAAGGGAAAGAAGCAGGCTAAAGAGGGAAAGGGAGGGGGGAGACTTTTGGCTCTGGCTGGAGGTCTTCAAGATGTTTGAAACATCCTAACACCTTGCAATTGCATTTGATTTGTTTGTGAAATGCTAGAACTATCATGTGGTGATAATTTAGATTAAAAGATAAAAATAGTAGGAAGTTTGATATAATTGGAATTCCACAAGCATAATTAACATGATATATATTATTTCCTAATTAGAATGAATAAGATGATTAGGTTTTTCAAATTTTAAAATTTATCTTTAGTTATATCTAGTGAGATAATAGAGTAAAGCAATAAAAGGATTATGAGTATGAGAGCTATTTTAGTTGCTCTTGATTTGGGAAGAAATATCCTAACACCTTGCAAGTGCATTCGATTTGTTTGTGAAATGCTAGAACTATTACGTGGTGATAGTTTAGATTAAACGATAAAAATAGTAGGAATTTTGATATAATTGGAATTCCACAAGCATAATTAACATGATATATACTATTTCCTAATTAGAATGAATAAGATGATTAGGTTTTTCAAATTTTAAAATTTATCTTTAGTTATATCTAGTGAGATAATAGAGTAAAACAATAAAAGGATTATGAGTACGAGAGTTATTTTAGTTGCTTTTGATTTGGGAAGAAATATCCTAACACCTTGCAAGTGCATTCAATTTGTTTGTGAAATGCTAGAATTGTTATGTGATGATAGTTTAGATTAAAAGATAAAAATAGTAGAAAGTTTGATATAGTTGGAATTCCATAAGCATAATTAACATGATATATACTATTTCTTAATTAGAATGAATAAGATGATTAGGTTTTTCAAATTTTAAAAAATTTATCTTTAGTTATATCTAGTGAGATAATAGAGTAAAGCAATAAAAGGATTATGAGTATGAGAGCTATTTTAGTTGCTTTTGATTTAGGAAGAAATATAGGGACATGATGCCATTTTGGTAGCCTTTTTAAAAGTCTAGATGGATAGTTAAATGTATGAATAAATAACAAGAGAAATAAATTGGTATAAGCTAAAAATTTATTAACCGTAAATAACATTATTTATAACTAAGTGGTGCTGAAATTATTATGAGTTTTGACAATACAGGGGCTGTATTAGTTAATGCACATAGGGACTTTGGTTTGAAAACAAAATTATGAATTCTTGTCTTGCTGGATTTTTTCTTAAATTTATTAGGAATAAAGCATAGTGAAGAAAAGAAGTTAGTGAATCTGAACTACATGATACTATCGTATATTGATTCATTATAGCACTTCATTTTTTATTAATATTCAAATATGGTAGGTCCAACAAAGGTTTGATTATGAATTAGATGTTAAGCATTATGTTGTGTGGTCAAGCCTACCCTAAGAGAATAATATATAAGATTTGGTATGTAATTGTGACGTGAATTATACATTAGAGCTTGACATAGAATCTAATCTGAACTTGAAATTGTAGAACTAAGTAATTCTGATTTCCTACACGGGATGCGTAGAAAGCTAGAGAATTGACATCTCTAGTCCGAACCAAATTGTATTAACGTGACTATGTATTTTTAACTTGTATATGGATTAGTGTGTATGGTGTTAGGAAGAGTATGCTTGTTAAAATAACATGTTTATAAATTTATGATATGAATCTATAGCTGCAATTATTAGAAGTGGTGATTATTATGGTAACTTATATGTATATATGTTTATGTGTATGATGCTAATACAAATAAACAAATTGTTTTATTTACTTGTCTTATATATATTGTATAACTTAAGGTTCAAAGTGTAAGTAGGAGTAAATTTCCGTTTGATTTGTTTGTGACTAAATATGTGCACGGAGTAATGATTGTGAATAATAAAGCTTTATCACACATAGTAAATGGTAGAACTTTTGAATGGGATGCAATTGATTGGCCATAAGGATGATAATTTGATTGGTGTGTGTTGGATGGATTCAAATGGTGTGTTGGATGGATTCAAATGGTGGATTCAATTGGTGTGGTGGGTTATTGGTGATCTGTACTATAGGTTAATAAGAACCTACAGGAAATATGTGAGTGCAGTGTTTGATATTAGCCACTCACTATTAGGTGTAAAAAGAGCAGTATCAATTTGATCTTTTTTTACACCGAAATTGGAGTGCAGTGTCAAGTTTTGACTAGTCTAATTAAAAAATTGGCTTTATAATGGAGTGTAGTTTCAGGTTTCGACCACTCCAAACCAAATAGGACAAAAAGGCCTTAGTCCTGCATATCCGCCGGATAAATTCGTTCAGATTACTTTGGTTGATAACTGTAATAAAGTAATTAAATGAAATAAAATGTATTCGATTATGTAGTTTAAAGAGTTTATAAATTATAAGTGTACCTGAATAGTAGTCGATCATATTCATGGATTGAGAATATGCAAAATGATGTAAATAGGTAATATTAAATCAATTATTTTGCATTATTATTTACATCAATATAGTACTTATCCATTGAGGCTTATGTTGAATTAATGATAAGATTATTATTGTATTTGATGAAGTGAGAGTTCTATGAAAATACTTGTTTGAGAAATATACTTTGCTAATTCTATTTGATGAATACTTAAATTAGGAAATTTATCTTGATGATGGCATCACTTGGATTTAGCACAAGCATAACTAAAAGTAGTTATTTTAGCTAGTCATTATATATATACACACATATATTGAATTTGTTTGTGATGCGGTTAATAAATATGGAATTATCTTATGATGGTATTTGGAGGATGGGGATTTTATATGTGTTGGAGTTTGTAACGATTGTAATGAAGTGGAAATATGTTATTTTAGAAGTGCATTTATAACTTTTTGTTTTGGAAGTTTCACGCAATATTAAGGAAAATTCTGTCAAAATTTTAACGAAATTCAAGGTGTCAAATTGGAGTATATAATTAAATTAAAGATGATTTATGTTATTTAAATAATTGGATCATAAAATAGCTACTAACATTCTTGTTCGATTTGCTTATCAAACCGATTTTAGGGTGTTACAAATTTCTCACTAACCAGGTCTTTTTTTTAGCCAATTCAAAGTTACCTTATGATTATAACCAAAAACAATAACTTAAGAAGCAAGAATAGCAAGGCTCTGCACTGTGGGCATATCTCCAACATCTTTCAATACCAGATTAACACAATAACTGCACATAGTGACCAATAAATAAAAGGATATTGCTTCATAAATTTAAAACCTACAACTTTATAATCAACTCTATTATCTGTTACCATATGAGCAATATTGTGAAAACCAACTTATTGCACAATTTTTTGAAAACCAACCTATTCAACAATTTTACTAAAAAGATTACCCAAATTTTCTGCATTTGTGTAAACATCAGAAGCATCAACAAATGTGATAAAAGAAATCCCCTTTGCACAATAAATTACCTAAGAATTTATTAAAGGCCTTTATCCATTATTTGTTCACCTATCTCCCATTATAGTGCAATCATTATCAACTTAAATATTTATAATCGAGTCAACAATCAATTTTACATGCATCTTAGTATCGTTCAATAAATTCAAATGCAAAGCATGAAACGAATGATGCTTATTATATGCATAGCCCTAGGGATGATCACGAGACGGGGTGGGAAATGGCTCCCCACCTACTATACCGTGTAGGGGCAGGGATTCCCCGTCTCCATCATTGGTAGTATTTTGGGGGAAATTTTTCCCCTGTCCCTGCAAAAAAAATATATTTTAAAAAAATTCAATTATAACTAAAGTATAATATTTAATAATTAATTATAACTGAAATATAAAATTTAATAATTAAAAAATATAAATTCAATTACAAATTAAATTAATATAAATTTTAACAATTGATAAAACTAAAAATTAAATATAATTTAAAACTAAATTATATAAATTTAATTACTAAATTTTGGGGGTAAGAAAATTTCAAGGCAAGGACCACAATCCCTGTCCCCACCTCGAATTCTAAGTCGTGAAATATTTTTGCCCCATCCCCGCCCCTACGGGAAAAATTTTTGAGGAATCCTTGCCTTAATCGGGACAATTCCCTGATGGGGATGAGGATTTTTTGCCCTATGATCATCCCTACATGAGCCATGGTAACTATTCTATCAATATCAAGTTAAAAATCGATTTCTGCCCAATTCAATGGTTTATTGATTTTTTTTCGGTTCTATCAGGTTCAATCCAATTTTTTCTAATCCAGTTTTTACTAATCAAACCAACTAAACCACCTTCTGATTAAACTGGTTCGATCAGCTGATCCCATTTTAATAACAAAGGCCTTAACTTTAATCGGCTCTAATGAGATAATGTTATATATGCTAATTTAGATCGATGAAAGGTATATTTCGAAAATTTAAAAAAAAAAGAAAAGTATATTTGAAAATAAAAAATAAATATGAATTGTTTGGAATAATCGGTCAATATCAAAATTGCTCCATATTCCCCCTTGAAATCATTTTCTGATGATTAAAACTTGAATTACACAATTAACAAGAAGTACCAGATTTTCTCACATGGTGTAAATATAATTTTGTTTTTTTAGAAAACGGAAAGAAAATAATAATTATTGTTGTCATGAGTGATTAAAGAAAATGGAATTTGATCAAAGTCAATTCTAAATATTTATAGTTATCATTTAATTCTTATAATCAATTAACGTTTAATATTTAATACATTCCATGATATCTAGAAGTAATCACATATAAGCGTAAAATTGACAAACCGAACATTTATAATATTTTTAATATAATTTAAATTATTTAACTCAATTTAAAAGATAATTTGTGAAGTAAAGATTCTAGAAACCTTTAAAGATAGCATTCAGATACTTAGCATTAGTGTAGAATATACCAATTAGTTGTTCAAGTCAGCAAGCAGTAGTAGCTAGAAGTGCGTGTGTGTGTGTCACGTGTTTTTTATTGTATGCTGATGCGGTTTCTTGTTGTAGAGGTAGTTATCAACTTTACCTTTGTATATAAAGAACTGTTGTTTACTTTCTTCAATAATAAAAATATAGACACATTTTACCCTTTTCTTGAAGCTCTGGTTTTCTTCTCTCAAAGCTCTATTAATAGAGTTTTTTCTTCATGGTATCAAAGCAGGTTTACGCACTGTTTCTCGATAGTATCTAGATCTTTGTTTTTTTAATATGGCGGAAGATCCAAAAAGATTGGTTTTGCAAACTGATGTTAGCTTAAGAATGAGATATAACAGTGATGGAGATGCTTTGTATCTACAAAATTCAGATCATCCAGGAATGAGTCTAGTCATTACACTTCTCAATGGAAGCAACTACTTATCATGGAGCAGAGCAATGAAGATAGCGTTAGGAGCTAAAGTAAAATTAGGTTTTATTGATGGAAGATGCAAGAAACCATAGGAGACTTCCTTATAATATGATCATTGGTACAAAGTTGGATTGATGGTGACGTCGTGGATTTTGAACTATATTTCAAAGGAAATCATTGAGGCTTTTTTTGTATATAGATACTACAAAGGATCTTTGGAAGGAACTAAAAGCGAGATTTGGTGAATGTAATGGCCCACTCCTATATCAGATCAAGAGAGAAATATGTTCAATCTCTCAAGGAAATATGTCCGTAATGAATTATTTCACAAAGCTCAAACAACTTTGGGATGAGATATGTTGTTTGGTGCCTCTTTCGAAATGTAGTTGTGGAGCTTTAAGGCAAATGACAGATCTAGATTTTAATGACAAATTGATGCAGTTTCTCATGGGTTTAGATGATGTCTATGATGCAGTTAGAAATCAAATTCTTGTCATGGATCCATTGCCAAGTGTTAACAAAGCCTATTTAATGGTTTTAAGAGTTGAAAAACAAAGAGAAGTAAATGTGAGTTTTGTAGAAGGGACTAAAAATGCATTAATGATAAATTCTCAAATGAATCAAGGGGCAAAGGCAGCAGTTAAGGAGAATAAAAAGAAATAGATTAATAAAGATGATTTGTATTGTGAATTTTGTAAAATGAAGAGACATACGAAAGATACATGTTTTAGAATTCATGGCTATCCTGAATGGTTTAAAGGTGCAAGGGATAAGAAGTTGGGAGAAAAGGGAAAATTTACTTCAAATATGGTTGAATCTCCTCTTGATTATCAAGGAGTTGCTAATACTAGCTAGAAAGAAGATATGGCTATTTTGATTCAACAAGGAATAGAGAGTTTCATGAAAAGAAAAGGAAGTAATGCACGGAATGCAATTAATTTTGCTCATTTTGAAGATTTCGCAGGTAGCACTTTGAATCTTGGCTTATGTTCTCTTGATTTTATTGCACATGGTTCTTAGATAATTGACAAAGGTGCTTCTAATCACATGTGTACTTAACTACACCTTATTTCACATCCGAAACCTGTAGAAAAATGCACACCTGTTCACTTACCTGATGGAAGAATTAAATATGTAAGTCATATAGGAGATGTTAAGCTGAATGACAAATTAGTCTTAACTTCTTCACTGCATATCCCTTCATTCAAATACAATCTTTTGTCAATAAACAAACTAACCCTTACCGCACAAATAAAATTCATTTTTCTTGAAAATTTTTGTGTTCTGTAGGACTGTGTGAGTGATCTAATCTTAGTAGTTGGAAAGTTTGTAGTTAGGCTATACATATTAGATCATAATTCTTTTGATCAGGATGTCATTTGTACTGTTTCTAAATAAGTGTCAATCTTAAAATAAGCTAGCTCATTGTTTTCAAGCTAGTTCCTCTGATTTTTGGCACCAAAGATTGGGCCATCCTTCTTCTATTGTATCCAAACAATCGAATGCTCAAACAAATGAAATGAACATTTATGTTCTTGATCAGCCTTGTAATGTTTGTCATAAATCTAAACAAGCACGACTTGCATTTCCTGTAAGCACAATTAGTTCCAAAAATAGTTTTGAATTGTTACACATGGATTTATGGGGCCCATATAAACAGACATCTCTAAGTGGAGCACATTATTTTTTTAACCATAGTCGATGACTACAGTAGGAGCACATGGACTTATTTACTGAAATGTAAAAGCCAAACTTCTTCAATCATACAAACCTTTATTCAATTAATACACACCCAATTTTAACTCCCTATTAAATTCGTTTGAATTGATAATGAGACTGAATTCAAATATTCAATTTGTCAGCATTTGTTCTCTAATCTAGGCATCTTCATCAAAAAACCTGTGTTTATACTCCTCAACAAAATGAGATTGTAGAAAGGAAACACCGACACCTGTTACAAGTAACTAGAGCCATTATGTTTCAATCTCATTTACCAAAATCGTTTTGGGGGGAAGCTATTCTAACTGCCACCTATATCATCAATAGACTTCCTTCATCCATTCTTAATTGGCATTCTGCTTTTGAGATTTTGTATCATAAGAAACCCAACTACCAATTGAAAAAAATTTTTGGATGCTTGTGCTATTCATCTAATACTTCACCATATAAAGACAAGCTTGATCCACGTGCATTTAAGTATGTTTTTATTGGACATCCACCTGGTCAAAAGGCTTATAAATTGTATAATCTTCACACTTATAAATTCTTCACTTCTCGAGATGTCATTTTTTATGAGTATGTTTTTCCTTTCAAAAATGCTTCTCCCACTAGTTCTCCTTCCCTTCCTATTCCTCTATTAATTGATGATTTTTCTGATCATAATAATTTGTCATCACCCAATCATATTCCTACTTCGATGTCTCTTCCTGTTTCTTCTTCTCCTTCTTTTTCACCTCTACAAACTGTAGAAATATTGCAACCTGTCCCTATTGTTCCTATTCGAAAAAGTCTCAAAAACAAACAAAAACCAGTTTGGTTAAATGATTTTGTGTCTAATAGTGTACAGTCTACTGCGATTATACCTTTTGACAAACCTTTAAAAAAGCCATCACTTTACACTCCACATACCTTTCCTTTTAACATTTCACCTCATATTACTCCCCACTACATGTCATTCTTAGCAAATATTTCAAGTATTAAAGAACCATGTTCTTTTAGCCAAAACTGACCCCAATTGGATGAAGGCTATGCAAGATGAGCTGCAGGCTTTGGAAGTTAACAAAACATGGGACCTTGTTGCATTACCTCCAAGCAAAAGAGTTATTGGCTCTAAATGGGTTTATAAACTCAAGTTTAATCCGGATGGTAGTGTGCAGTGGTACAAAGCACATTTAATAGCTAGGGGATACAACCAGCTAGAGGGGATAAATTATACATAGAGTTTTTCTCCTTTTGCTAAAATGGTAACTATTCGAATTTTGCTTGCTGTAATTGCTACAATGAAATGGTCGCTGCATCAATTGGATATAAACAATGCCTTCCTTCATGGTTACATAGATGAAGAATTATACATGTTGCCTCCATATGGTTATGATAAAGCAGGTCCTCATCAAGTGTGTAAGCTCAAAAGATCTCTATATGGGTTGAAACAAGCCTCAAGACAGCGGAATCACGAATTTACTTCTAAATTACAGAGTATAGGTTTCATCCAGTCTCATCATGATCCTTTCTTATTTGTTAAAGTTTTATCTGCCGATTATGTTGCACTTACTGTTTATGTGGATGATGTTCTCATTACTGGTCCAACCGAAAAGGATATACAAGTGGTGAAAGATTTTTTACATCATCAATTTACTATCAAAGATCTTGGTCTGGCTAAATTCTTCTTGGGTCTCGAATTGGCAAGATCAGATACTGGTATCTATGTCAATCAACGCAAGTATATTCTTGATATACTTGATGATGCTGGATTAATGGGATCAAAGTGCATAGACACACCATTGTCAAAGGCTTGCAAACTTGATGATGATTCTTCTCCTCTCATTGCTGATCTTGATAAATTCAGAAGGCTGATTGGTAGGCTCTTATATCTCGATTTTGCTTGCCCTGATATAGCTTATGCTACTCAACAACTTAGTCAGTTTGTCCAACATCCGACTAAACAACATTGGACAACAGCTTTGCATGTTCTTCGGTTTTTGAAATCCTCTCCATCTAAAGGATTATTTTTCCCAACCAACAATGAGTTTTTTCTTCGTGGTTATTATGATGCTGACTGGGCAGCTTGTCCGTTTAGTTGCCAATCTCTTACTGGTTATTGTATTTTCTTGGGAAATGCTCTTATTTCCTGAAAAACTAAAAAGCAAACCACTATTTCTTGTTCTTTTGCAGAGGCTGAGTATTGTAGTATGTCTACTACTGTTTGTGAATTACAATGGATTCACTATGTCTTAAAAGATTTCAATATGCACTACTAATTTGGTGTTTGTGAATCACTATATCACTGCTAATCTGGTGTTTCATGAATGGACTAAGCACTTGGAGATTGATTACCATTTAGTCCGGGAAAAGTATAAACAAGGCTTCGTTCAACCTTGTTACATTTCTTCTAGGCAGCAGCCAACCAATCTCTTCACTAAGGTGTTATCTGCTCCTCTCTTTGTTCACCTATTGTCCAAGTTGGGCTTATGCGATTAGCATCAAGCTCCACCTTGAGGGGGGATGTAGAATATGCCAATTAGTTGTCCAAGTCAGCAGGCAGTAGCAGCTAAAAATGTGTGTGTCACGTATTTTCTATTGTATGCTGATCTGGTTTCTTGTTGTAGAGGTAGTTATCAACTTTACCTTTGTATTTAAAGAACTGTTGTTTACTTTCTTCAATAATAAAAAATAGAGACACATTTTACCCTTTTCTTGAAGCTCTGGTTTTCTTCTCTCAAAGCTCCGTTAATGGAGTTTTTTCTTCAATTAGCCTTTTCTTTCTCACAAATTTTGACTGACGCAAAATAGACCAACTTTCCCAGTCATTCAGATGTAGAAAAAATGTTCCCCACGCTGTATGTGATGATAATCTATAAGTAAATAAATCCAAAACATTATGAAAACTAGTTTGCAGAGAACAGACGGCCTCAGTAGCTGAATTGGCCTTTAATTTTAAAATATTGTGAAATTGATTATTAGAAGACAACAATATATAACATTCATAAATTCCCCAGTCTACGTCCTCAGTACCTACTCAGCTTCCTTAATTTAGATTTTATTAAGCATCCAATTGTCATGATTATTTTTTTTAAAACAAAAATAATAAATCTTTTTTTATTATTTTTTAAAGAATGAGTTTTAAACTCACAATGCAATACAAATACTAGTTGATAACGTATGATTTTGTTAGATTTTTCTAAAGAAAATGCATAAATTTTATAGATTAGTGGAATTTTGAGGTTGACTGTGTCACCAAACTCATCCAAAACTTACACCAAAATTTTTTTTAATGGAATTATATATAAATTTCTTTTTAAAATATTACCGTTTAACAAATTATTATCTAAATTGATTGAGTATCGGACTATATTATCGGAACATATGGCACATCGTAAAAAATTCATAAAATAACATGCATGTGATTTGTGAATAGTGACATACAGAGGTAATGTGATATTTTTAATAAATTCACAAGATTTTTCATATATATAAATTTTAATATTATATCAATTATACTTTCAATAAATTTAGAAAATAATTTGACATTCAATTAATTAATAGAATAATATGTTAAACTGTGATAATTTGCAAGAAAATTTATGGATTTTTTTTTTTTAAATACGCAAACAAATATTGCAGACCGTGCATAAATTGGAAACTCAAAGAAAGCCATGAGGCAGCATATTCAAACCTAAATTAAAATATATTATAGCTATTGTTTTTTTTATGAATACTATTATTAGTGTAACTAGTTCAATCAATCCCTTATGACTGGGTCCATAAATTCATTACTAATTAAGAACAAATAATAGGATAAAATAAAAGCTTATCAATGATTAATTCATTGATTACCAAGTCAAACATTGTAATCTGACCCATAAACAAACACAACTCTCTCTTGTTTCTTCCTCACTGCCCAGCCTACACCTATAAATACTAACACTCATTATTCCCCTCTCATCACAAATTTCTCTTCATCTCTCTCTCTCTCTCTCTCAATTAAGAAATATTACAAAAATGGAGATAATTCCTGGTGCATGTTGTGATAAATTGAAGAGGTACTGGAGAAGAAGAAGATACCAAAGATTATACAGTGAAACAAACAAAAAAAGGAAGCTAAAGATCATAAGGCTCGGAGGAGAAACTTCTCAAACTAGAAGGCTGGGGAAGCTAAAATCATCAAAACAAAAGCTTCAATGGAAACTTGTCTCTCCAATCAGAGTTTTGGTCAATTTTCATGATGCTTATGTGGGTATGATGATTAAACTTGCAAATAATATGGGGAAATTGAACAATAAACAAAATTTTGGGGGCAAAAATAAACAAATTGCTGTTGTTTCATGTGGAGAGGAATTAGTTGACACTAAGTTGGTTCTTGAAATCTATAAGAGATTGGCTGCTTCTCGTGAGTTAAGAGGGTTTTGAACCTGCTCGTTTTTATATTTATATATATTTTGTGTGTATGCGTTTTTTTTTTTTAAATATTCTTTTGTGAAAGTGTAATTGTGTAAATGTTTAATTGTTGGCTTTCGGATTTAAGAATTTATTGTTGGTAAATCCTTCAAAAAAAAAAAGAATTTCTTGTTATAGATTAGTTTAAAACATGATTTTTATAACCTTATTGGATAAAAAAAAATCCATGAAAATAGAAGTTTACATTTTAAAAGTTAACAGTAGTATTACCGATGTTGGATAAGTCAAATATAAAATCACCCTTTAATAGCTAGTAAAAAAATGTTTATATTAACATAATAATTATGTTTAAAAAATATAAGTCAAATATAATAAACTATAAATTCTAGTTGAAATGATGTTAACACTAAAATATTCACTTTAATGATTCACACGCCATTTTTATCATATTTATTTTTAAGATTAATTGAATATTTAATATAAAAAATATTTTATGTAGACAATAACAAAAAAAAAAAAGAATAAAGGAGTAATTTTAAAAGATACAAAATTTTATTTAAAAAAGAAAGTTGTTATTATTTTTTTAAAGTTGTAAATAGTGTTAGAATAAATAAAATTAGAAAATCGTTTCATATTTTAAACTGTAAATCAGTTTTATTTTACAGTTTTAATTAGGGGTGAGAAAAAAAAAACCGAAATTTTGTTTAAACGAAATTTGATTTAAAATCAAACCGCTTTTTAAGTTAACAAAACCGAAATTTTAGGTTTACATACGTTTTTTACTTTTAAAAATCGGCAATTAACCGTTGACTGACGGTTAAATCGATTTATATACATTTTATACATTATATTTTAAGTTTTACACTTATATTTTTTTATAATTTATAAATATTCTGATATATAACTTTCTAAAATATTATTAAAATATAGATTTTTAGTAAATAAATATTAAAATTATCTTATTATTATTATTATTATTATTATTATACGTGCATAATGAATACTCTATTGTTAGTTTCATATTGAATAGATTTAATTTTTATAATTAATTATGAAAATTTTATTTTTATTTTTTAATGAATATTGTATTTAATTTGTAATTTTTATTTCTAAAATATTTTTAACTATTAAAAATAATATTAAAAATTATATAATTTATTTAATTTATATATTAAAATTTTTTAGTAGTTAACCGATAAATCAATAAAAAATCGAATTAAAAATTAAAATCGATATAGCGGTTAACCGAAATAAATAAAATAGTTTAATAAAATTATTAATAGACCTATTAACCGGTCCATACTCACGTATAAAACAGCACAAAAGATTTTTTTATAGTATTGAAAAAAATATTTTTTTCATTTTTCGTAAATATGTATCGGTTCTGATATTATTCGATTTCAATACTTACCTTTTTGAAGTTCACTTTTTCTCATATATATATATATATATATATATATATATATATATATATATATATATATATATATATATATATATATATATATATATATATATATATATATATATATATATATATACCTTTTTGAAGTTCACTTTTTCTCATATCTGAATATATATATATATATAGTTATATACACACACAGAGACAGCCAAGAATTCTCACTTGATTCAGCCAAGAATTTATATGGGATTGGGGATTCCTCATATAAATTATTTTACATTGCCCAAGTGACATGGCAACAGTCGCTAATCGAGTCACATAGGTAACTACATATTTATTTGCAAATAACCGCCGAACAGTTGCCCATGAAATTCCACATATGCATCTGCCTTGTAACCGCTTTGTAATTAACTGCTCATAACCCCCCACACTTGCTCAATCAACGGGCGGGACCTTCTAAATAAACTAGGCCGCACCCACAGCCTAATTCCTCGCAAGCCTTCAGCCCAATCTGCCCAAGCCAATCGCTGTAACTTTGACGTAAGGACTTTCCCAACATCTTGCAAACCAACAACCCACTCATAAGCTCATAGGAATGTTAGGAATTTCAGTCTTTCAGGCTGCTTTAACTTGAAGGAAACATTCCTAGCCCTTGTTTGTAACAACTTCAAAAGAGCCGTCAAACTTCGGTGCACTATGAATCTTTTTACAAATCTGGGGAGTAATAAATAATTAAACTTGAGCAAGACTTATCCCTCGTAGCAAATTCCACATCTTTCCAATTCCATCCAACCAAACAAATTGCTAGTTATGCAGTAAGAGATAGTTTCTTAATTTACTATTGATAATTATTGATTTTTATTTTTTAGAATCAGAATTAGGAGGAGAGAGAAACAAATGGTAAATAAAGTTTACTGGTTACCTTTCATTTAACAGTGCATACTGCACTATTTGGTATAACAAACATTCCTAATTTTCACCCATCTACAATAAAAAAAGGGTATTTTTTTAATTAAAAAAAGCATTAGCGGGTAATGATCCAGTATATTAGATGTATTGAATGTACTAAATTTGAATTGTTGGGTAAAAATAAAAAATATATATATTTTTTTTAAAAAAAATATTATTTTAAAAATATTAAAATACGATACTACAGTAAATATATTCGAAAATATGAGGTTGCTAAAAATCCATATTGTTAGTGTCGATTTGTGACAGAAGTGGAATTTAACCGTGGCTGAAATTGTACTAAAACCTGCACTGCCAATTATTATACTGTCGTGTCCATTTTTTTATAGGCAACTAATCAATTACCAATCCAGCCTGTATGATTCCGCATTCTACTCCTGCCAGCAGATTCTGCACTCTTCATTTTCTCGAATTCGTAATATTTTTTTTTCACTGGTTATATTTTTAATTGGGGCCGAGGCTATAGTATATGCAAACGTAAATTAATACTTTTAGCTTTTGTTCAAAATATCAGAAATTGATATTTATATTTTTAAAAGGATGCGATATCATGTAGGTTGGAGTTATAATTGATTAGTTGTTGATAAATAATGGGCAAGGCAATATAACAATTGGTACAGGAATACACGTCAAAAATTGATGCTGATGGTGCCAATTTCAGCCAAAGTTGAAGGTCCAACCGAACCAAGTAATGCTCATTGTGTAGATAGGACCAACCGAACCAACCACATTTTATTAGAAAATTATTTACTATAAAAACAATTATATTATCAACCTTTGTCTACAATGAGCACCAATGATGAAGAGACAGTAGAAGCATGCTCTCTAAAGGCTATCGTGGCTTTTTTGTTAGGTAAAATTACATTAGAAAAATCACGAATGGCAAGAAACACCTATCAAATGGAACCAGGGGCGGAGATAACGGGGTTAATGGGAGATCAGCCCTTAAAATATTTAAAATTACTAAAGTACAGTATATGTAAAACTCATCATAATTTGGTCCCTAAACAATCATATAGAAAAAGAAAAAACCAATTGAATTGTATTATGGAACAACTTGCTACTAGCTTGATGCATGAGTCAGTTTAGATAAGAAATTTTCATTTAGACATATAATGACGTGTTGGTATATATGGTATGCAATTTTAAATTCGAAAATGAAAATAAATTAATTTTTTTTTTTAAATCTAATGGTATGTACCAATTATACTGGCGCTACTCAAAATTTTTATGTCTTCTTCTATTTTGACCCCTAAATGAAGTTTGTGGGTAATGCAAAATTGATTATGTTTATTTCTTTAGCGTTAAGGGCTTTAAAAGAGGAAGAAAGCAAAAGAAAGTAATAATATTGGGATGTTTATGAAGCGAATATTTGAATGAGATATTGTGAATTAATGCGACATCTCCAGTCATCACCATTGAGTATTTCAGTTGTGGGACAGCAACGCCAAATCATCCCTACCCATCTGACCACTAATTCGCATAACTTTGCCTTTTCTTTTGGCCTGCTCAATCGCAACCCTGCAAACTGCTAAACAACAAAACCTGTATCACCAAGAAAAATCAACAATTTTAACCACTTCATTACTGTTTAAATACTTCTCCTCTTTCTCCAACCGATAAGCAAAGTCTTTGGTATTGTTCCCATGAGGATCATCGTTATCTTCATAATTTTTTCTCTCGTTATCTCAGCATCACCAGCAATTATTCCATGGCCAAAGCCAAGAATTCTCTCATGGCCTAATCCACAGGCCACTCTTTTATCCCCAAATTTCTCTATCTCCTCCCCTTTTCATCCACACCTCTCCGCCGCCGTCAACCGTTTCCGCCACCAAGTCTTAACAGAGCACCACCACCCACTTGTCAACCCTACCGTCAACATCTCCAATTCCACTCCTCCCTTGCACACCCTCTCCGTTGTTGTAACCGATCTCACTGCTCCGCTCCGCCATGGAGTCAACGAGACCTACACACTCTCCATCCCCAGCGACGGTTCCACGGCGGATCTCAAGTCGGAGACAGTGTGGGGAGCAATGAGAGGACTGGAGACGTTCTCGCAGCTGGTGTGGAGCAATCCACCGTGCGTGGCGGTGGGGGTTTACGTGTGGGACGCGCCGCTTTTTGCTCACAGAGGAGTGCTGTTGGATACTTCTAGAAATTACTATCCAGTAGAGGACATATTGAGAACAATTGGCGGCATGAGTGCTAATAAGCTCAATGTGTTTCACTGGCACATTACTGATTCCCATTCGTTTCCGTTGTTGCTTCCCTCTGAGCCTGAACTTGCAGCCAAAGGTTCTTATGGGTCGCAAATGCAGTACTCTCCGGCTGAGGTTGCGGCCATTGTCCAGTTTGGATTGGAACACGGCGTCAGGGTTTTACCTGAAATCGACTCTCCCGGTAATTGTCATCTTTTTGATTTTACACAAAATTGACATGTTTGTAATGGTAATATATTATAATAATTGATTATATGCATGAAGACAAATGAAAACTATTATTTTAAAATTAATTATGTCACAGACACTCGTAATCTTTTGATTTATGAAAAATGCCTTGCTCTTTTAATTCCTTTAATAAATTAATCTTGTTTCTCTGTTTTTGGGCAATCCTAAATTAATGTTTATTGGGTCTCCTAATTAAGCAACCGGATAAGTATAGGTGCATAACTGATAGTATAAGTATTCAATTCAGGACATACAGGATCATGGGCTGGAGCTTACCCAGATATTGTGACATGTGCAAACATGTTCTGGCTACCTGCTGGAGCTAAATGGGAAGATCGGCTTGCAGCTGAACCAGGAACTGGCCATCTAAACCCTCTAAACCCAAAAACCTATCAAGTTCTCAAAAATGTAATTGCAGATGTAATCAGCTTATTCCCTGAACCTTTTTACCATGGTGGAGCTGATGAGATCATCCCAGGTTGTTGGAAAACCGACCCTTCTATTCGTTCCTTTGTATCCAACAATGGAACCCTCAGCCAGCTGCTGGAGACGTTCATCAAATCAACTCTCCCTTATATCGTGTCTCTTAATCGCACAGTTGTGTATTGGGAAGATATTTTGCTTGATGACAATGTGAAGGTGGATCCCTCAATTCTTCCCCCAGAACATACCATTTTACAAACATGGAATAAGGGTCCAAACAACACCAAGCTGATAGTTGAAGCTGGTTACCGAACAATTGTGTCGTCTTCAGAATTCTATTATTTGGATTGTGGACATGGGGATTTTCTTGGGAATGATAGCCAATATGATCAGCCACCAACAAGTGGTACTTCAGGGGATGGAGGATCATGGTGTGGACCTTTCAAGACATGGCAAACCATTTATAATTATGACATAACATATGGGTTGAACCAAGAGGAGGCCCAATTGGTTCTTGGTGGTGAAGTGGCCTTGTGGTCTGAGCAAGCAGACCCAACAGTTTTGGATGCAAGAATTTGGCCCAGGGCATCGGCCATGGCTGAGAATTTGTGGTCAGGGAATAGGGATGAGACAGGGAAGAAGAGGCATGCAGAAGCAACGGACCGTTTAAATGAGTGGAGGTATAGAATGGTTAGTAGAGGAACTGGCGCTGAGCCTCTCCAGCCACTTTGGTGCATTAAGAACCCAAGCATGTGCAATGCAATTCAATGAGTTCATCCATTTGGTTTAGGTGTACGATTTGTTATTTTGCTATGTAAATTGAAATCTTCTCCCATCAAGAAACAGAGTAAATTGGGCTTGTATACATGTGCTAGATTTTATATATAAAAAAGAAAATCAACCACTCATTTTAATGCAAGCAGCACATACCTGTCTTTTAACTCTCAATCTATGTTTCTTGCTTGCTTTCATGCTCATCTACATGTGATTGCCTCGCCTGCCATTCTGTCCTGTATAGAGATAGCCCTCCTCTTCTTCTTCTTCTTCTTCTTCTTCTTCTTCTTCTTCTTTTTTTCCTTTTATAAAATAATAATAATAATAACAATAACAATAATAATAACAATAGCCATTCAGTCTCACCGGCCCGTTACTTGGATCTGATTTGATTAACAATGCTCTTCACAGTTTCTAAAGTATCTAAAAACAAAGTGTGACGTGCGCTGTAACCCAGGGTCATTTTTTGTTTTACTCTCAGAGGTCCGCTTTTAGGGTATGTGACCGGAGGAAACTCACTTTTAATCATGAATAAACTATTTCGCAATAAAAAGAGATCAAGTTCAAAATATTATTGGTAGTCAACTCATAAAACGTCTAATAATGGGCCCCAAAGAGATAGATGTCATAAAGTCACCATTCAACATAGCGTCGAAAAATAATTCTCGACCTTTTGATATCCAAACAGAGATTGGTGTTTGGAATATTACTTTTATTAGGCATTTTGGTTGGCTGTTATTTTATAATTGAGTTTTAAATTTTAATTCATTCTCCTCTTTTACACGATGCAAGGTATTAGAATTAAATAAACATACCAATCAAACAACAAAGTGGTAAATAAATGAATAAATAAATTTCAACTGCTTAAACTTATTACAGAAGCAAATTGTTCAATAATGAAAATAAAATGATATACATATATAAATTGATGTATTCATTTAAGTTGGAAACATTTATTTTCTCATGTATATTTTTTTAAAAAAATACTTTTTGATCCTTGGTTTGGCTTTGGATGGAAAATTGGATATTGGTTTAAGTTTTAAAGGAAAATCCAAGTTAATTGATAAAAATCGTTTTGAGTGTCTTTTCCTTTATGCGTGCACAAAAAACTCTTTTTTAATAGTTATTACATCTCCAAAATAAAATACATCAAAAAATGCTTAAAATAATAAATAATCAAGAATGATAGAATAATAAATAGAATTGTTAAATAAAATAACCAGATGAGCAGATGGTGATCATCCAATCGGGAGCACGATTCCTATCTATAATATAAAAATAGGTATTTTTTTAATTAAAAAAAAGCATTAGCAGGGTAATGATCCAGTATATTAGACATATCAAATGCATGAAATTTGAATTATTGGGTTAAACTAAAAAATATTATAATTAAAAAAAATCAAAATATGATACCACAGCAAACACGATCGAAAATATGAGATTCTTAAAAATCGATATTGTTAGTGTCGATTTGTGATAGAAGTGGAATTCTCAACCGTGGCTGAAATTGTAGTAAAAACAACACTGCCAATTATTATACTGTTGTGCCCATTTTTTATAGGCAACTAATCAATTACTACTCAGCTTGCATGACCTCGCATCCTACTCCTGCTAGCAGATCCTGCACTCGTCATTTTCTCGATTTCGTTATTTTTTTTTTCACTTGTTATATTTTGTATTGCGGGCTGACGCTATAGTATATGCAAAGGTAAATTAATACTTTTACCTTTTGTTTGAAATATCAAAAATTGATATTTATTTATGATTAATTTTTTATTAAATAAGTTGTCATTGGATATTTATTTATTTATTTATTTATGATTAAGTTATTTATAATTTAGTTTCTAAAAAGAAAAAAAAAATGCTGGTAGGAGTAGTGATATTTCCAAAAATATCAAAAATGAAAAAAAGAGAAGGGGAGTCCAATCGGATGAGGCTTCCTAAAACCTGCAAAAAAAGGAGTGTGCGGTCGAATCATGGCAAATACTCCGATACTTAAGTTATTAAATATCTTTTAAAGAGAAGAATAAGCAGAGAAGATATTTAGAGAGATAAACATTACTGAGAGCATTCCACAATATCTCAATTTATATTATTCTTATGGTGATAAGTCATTAGGCTTTTGAATGCTTAGAACAGTAATCTATTGTAGTGACTGATTGTACTGTAGTAACCATACCAGTTAGGTAGATAATATCAGACGAAAATGTAAGGGTCATACCTCTGAATTGAGGTGACAATCTATCACATCAATCCAATCGAATTGATTTTGAAGCCTAATTGTGGGTTTGCATATGAGTTGAGCTTTTGGGCCTAAGGATCCAATTACAGAAGAATGTTATCACACTATAAGAAAACACTAAATTAGCAACAGAAACTGTTAGCAACGGATAGTTTGGTTATAGATTTGACGGTGGCTATTTTTAGCAACAAAATAAAAATTAGTAATTCCGTTGGTAAATTCAGGTACAATTATTAAAAATATTTGCAACGGCTTTTTCGTCGCTATTCCGTTACTAAAATATTAGTAATTATTTTCAAAAAATTGCTATTAATTTTCAATGTCAACGTTTCATCACATAAACTTATTGTCAACCAATAGAAAATACTATGACAAAGATCTAACAGACAGTTTCTTGTTCATTAAGTGATCAAGAAGCCTCTTACTGCACAACTACCTGAATAGACAGATATAGCACCTTCAGATATATAAAAGTATCTTAAGAGAACTAAGGAGTTGCAGTCTATGTATTCTAGGAGTCAACACCACGAGCACCCAATAGAGAAAAGGATAAATGTAAAAACTAAGCTCATCTTAGATAACCAGAAGGTTCAGAGTCCTTGCAACAAAAACAATTTAACCTTGAAATGCTTATAACCCACCCACCAATGCAGGGCATTCTAAGCCAACCACACTCTATGCAGGTAGAACAAATTACCAATTTCTAGCTCCCGACGTCATAATGGCTGGATAAACTGCACATTACAACATTAGAGCTTACCTATCAAATAAACCACAAAATTGAATTTTCTATTTTCTACAGCCTAATCATACATACAAACTAGAATTGCTACATGATTATTATATTTCTACCTTACCGGCAGCTTTTCAAGGTAAGGAATGGCAATCAAACAATTTTTAGTACTAAAGCTGTCAAAATAAGACCTCATACATCTACCAAAGAAGTTTTGTATTTCACTTTTGCTTAAAAATACTTTTTGGGCAGAAATAAATTATGGAAGCATCAACCTATACCCTAAATGACTCTAGAAAAGTTGATTTGCATTGCACATTAGCATCTTCAATCTACTTCTTTTAAAATATCATAATATATACAATGTTGTACATAAGCCAAACCAGAGCAATTAAATAGTTACAGGATACAACAAAGAAATTAGATTTATATAACTTGCCTCTCCACGATCCTTTTCATTTGCATTGCATATTCCCTTTTCTCAGTTTGTGCACATATAAGGCCTGAACCGCAGGACCTCTTGAGATACTTAGCACACGCTTCTGCAAATAACACCTTAAAAAAAATGGAAACTACAAGTTAAATTTCACAGATAAATTGCTAAGATATGCACTAGTTAAATTTCACAGATAAATTGCTAAGATATGCGCCACAAATCACAAAAAAAAATTGTCACCCACCAAACTGACAAATATAGCTCAAAATGAACTCAATTAATCTACATTCTAATTTAGTTGAAAATTGGCCTGCCAATGCAGAAAATTTCAATTGGCAATAAGTACTACAGCTAAATAACAAATTCGGATAATGAAATGTTAAGGTACCTTTATATTTCTTCCATGAAGCCTAATGAGTGGCAGATGACTAGCAGTTACTAGCAGTTTAGCAGAGATGGCAAAGGCTTTGGTAGATGACTAGCAGTAGTGGTGGGGAGGACAGTGTCAAATACAAGAAAGTGGAGATGATAATAAAAATAAAATAACATATGTTTTCATTATATTATTTTACATGCAATACATATTACATTGGCTCAAGTTTTAATTAATTAAATTATATTGAACAAAGCAATGAGGCATGTAAGTTAATCATGATTGTATTACATCATTTATTATGTCTTACAAAAGAAGTCTCAATTCTCTATTAGCTATAGGTCCAGTAAAGAATAATAAAAAAACCTATTTGTTTACCACAAAATCTTAAAAAACATTGTACGATACCATGAAGAAACAAAACCATGAAGAAAAATACTATATATAAAAGCAAAAAAATTAAGTTTTGGTTTGATTAGCTTTTCTCTTAGATTCTAGTCCTCTTCACAATTTTGGGTTTCTTGAAGTTTAGGTTCTTGGAGGACTAGAAATTGAAACTTATGTGGGCCCTTCTACTAGCCTGTATTTGGAACTTACTGGTTTGAATCTTCCACGTTCATACTATGCTACTTGATAAATTTGATAAATTATAGCAGCAATATGCAAGGCCTAATTATATGATATCTAGAGGTTCATATAAGAATATAACTCTGTTGCATACCCCAAGAAAATCAATAAGAGGAAAATATAAAACCAATAAATGTATATAAACTAGAACATAGAGGAAGATAGATTGTACTGTATAATAATTTCCATGAGTGTCACACATAAATTATACTGTCAGACAAATTTATTAATTATACTGTATATCTTACATATTAAATTCATCTACATGAGTGTCACATATATTAGAATGATAATTTTCAATAAAAAAAATTCAATAACTACAATCACATGTATTAGAATGATAATTTTCGAAAAAAAAAAAAAATCAATAAATACAATCCAACAATAAACCTACTTTCTACTATAAATAGCAATAAATACTAAATGCTCAATAACAATTATCAAAGGCAATAATCGACATATCATTTTTTATCTATTTACTTTCATTCTCTATTTATTTAATTTTACAACTCAAATAACTGCTTGGTTCATATCTATTTAATTTCACAATTCAATTAACCGATTGTCTCATATCTACTTAAAAGTCCCTTAGAACAGAACCTGCTACAAAAGAACAGAAGCCCAAGCACATTGTTTCAATTATAAATAGCAAACCTGAGTATAGAAAGATAATCAAAGACCCTGTCTATCTTACCTAACCCATAAAACTGCAACAATTCTAACAATTAGCCACTCCAAGCCCAAGCACATTGTTTCAATTATAAATAGCTAACAGCTGCAGTTTTCATTCTAAACAAATACCTATGAGTAAGCTGGTTTCATTCAAAAAGTTAAAACACACACCATACGCTATTCATTATTGCACTGCTCCTATGAGTAAGCTAAACAAATACCTATGAGTAAGCCGATATGACTTATTAATTGTATTAACAAATACATAGAGCAGTAGCATGCATTTGAAAATAATTAAACCAAAATTACTCTTATCTGATGCTCTACAGTTTAATTAGTGTTTAGTTTAAGTTATTTTCTATGTTACCATTCAGTTCCTACAAGCAATGCACTACTCCCACCATTATTCATGCATTTATCTAACTCGGTTCAAACTCAATTTTCCAGATTCTCAAATTACAAACTCATCATATTTGTTCAACTAATCAAGCAAGCTTAATCACTTATTAAGCTAGTCAAGTAACTATGCAACCAAGAGGAGGACATCTCAAATTTCATAATAGACTTATAAAACTAACTAAATTGAGAATTAGAACTACCAAAATTGAAGGTAATAATTCTGCAAACACACAAATCACCATTTATACAACTTAGTTCACTCTTTCAAATGCACAAGTAATCCTTTTATTTAATATATTTCTAGTCTTATCATTAATCTAAAATAAATTAATATGCCCCTACCATATACTTTCTCTCACAGATCAAGAGAAGCCTAATTTTGAGTATGTACTGACTTCATGCTTATTTCAAATTACCAAGTATAAAAGTAACTCGAGCAACAAACAAAATTAAAAGGGCTTGTCAAGATACAGAAACAGCATCTCAGGCAAAGAGAAAATGTTTGAGTACAGAACAAGATGAAGGAGAAGCAGTATCAAATTCTATGCTGTTTTATGGATGTAGCCGAAAGCAGAGAATTAAACCTTCCAAAGGCTGTGGCGTTACCAGGGTAAACTTTTGTAAATAACTAAGTTTCAAATATCTATTGCAATGAATATATTAAGACAATGAATATTCATAGTCTACCATGTAAGTTCCAAAATTGCCATAGATTATATGGAAGGCACAAATTGATTCCATGTAGTAACAGAAAAGAAGTATCACTACTAGAAAGAAGCCAATTTTGAAATAGAAAACCTAATGACTAGAAGAAGAATATCAAATTCCACAAATATCCTATATGAAATAAGCTGAATAATAAATGGCAAAAACAAATTCCATTTTCAAAGTTAGAGCAAAACCTATAAGAGGAGAAGCATTTAAAATCAGCAACCAGCAAGATGATATCATGGGCGATAAATGAAATCTAATAAACAACAAATCAAGCCCTATTTCATTCCCTGGCTCAGCAGGGCGCACACACACAGCCCATCCCTTTTTAGATGAGATTGAGCTTCTCTTAAATACGACCAGAACTCTGTCAATAGTAAGTGCACAAATATCATCAACATCTTGTAATTAATTACTATATATATATATATATATATATATATATATATATATATTATACAAAATTTAATTTTTGTGGTAATGGATACAAAACTACTGTAAACTTTCATACTTACATCTTGTTGACCACTTGACATTTTCAAGTTCCTACCTCTGATGGTCTTTGCAGTACTATACCACTCATCTACCAAAACCTTCGGATCACTGCAACCCACAAAAAAGTGTTTAAAATTAAATTCTAACACTTAGCACTGCAGTCAGCAAGAAGGAACTAAAAAATAATCAAGCACCTCAGCTCATCCATACACCAAACTCAATAGATTGAGGTGACAAAAGATTAATTAGAAAGTATAATATCTTCCAACCTAGTAGAATAAATGTTTAACTAAATCCATCATCAATAAATATAGAAAGAATGAAACACAAATATAACTAAAGATAATTACAGAATTACCATAGAATTGTATGAATTAATTATTTAATTGAGCTTTCATACGCTGTCATATCAGTTCTCAGCAAAACTGAATTAATTATTTATTGCAAAAGCAAACAAAGGGCAAACCTTTATCAGAAGCTGAGTCACATCTTTCATTGTAAATACATACTCCTCTCTTAGATTCTCCACATAAACACCCGATTTCACATCTTCTCTTATCTGAAAAATGATACCAGATTAAGGGCTAGAGATCCGGTAATTTTTCAGTGTAACGACAGAATTAGAATGAAACATCTGTTTTTACTATTCACGCGAAGGTTTCTTTGGCTTGGGTCCAACAAATCTGTGATTTGTTCATTATAAATCTACAAAAATAAAATGAAGTTACGGAGCTTAAATTATACAGCTAAAAAATGAAGTCTGCCAAAACTAGTAGTTAGATTAAACCTCAAGAAATGAGCAGCGACAAAGGACTCTTCAACTTAGCAGCCGGTGAAGACGAACGTTTCTGATCTGAGGGTGGCATCGAGTTCAGATCTGAAGGCAGTACATTTTCTTTCGAGAATTTATGCCTTCGTGATGAAGATGGAGGTGGAGACGGCTTGGATTTGTGCGAGCTCGGAATCTGTAATGGAGAATCGCCATAGGTGTGTGCTTCTCTGTGTCTTTGCTTTGCTTGCGGTGTCTTTGGTTACTCGGTACTAGGAGAGGGAGAGGGACAGGGAGGAAGAAGAAAAACGGTGAGGCTAGGAGAGAAGGAAAAACACAAGACAAAGGGAAAAAAAGGAAACTATTTATGCCTGGGCACAAAATGAAATAGGAACGGAATTTTTTGTTTTGGTTGCCATTTTCTAAACTGAATTACATTAAAATTGGTCAATTAGAAATGAAATTTCTTTTTCGTTAGTAATTTAGCAACGAAAATAAAATTCTGATAACGAAATTCTATTTCATTTGCTAAATCATCAACCTTAATGTAATTTAGTTTTGAACTAGCAACAGAAATTTTTTTCGTTGTCCATTGCTATTTTAGCAACGAAATTTGGTTTCTATTGGTGATTTTTGTTCCAAAATTTTTTTACCATCTGTTAGCGCTTTATTTAGCAACGGTATAAGCATTCCATTGTTATATTTTGGTGCAAAAATTTTTCTTCATTTTTAGCAACGGAAGATAACCATTTTTATTTCTGTTGCTAAATCTAAAAACTTTAACCAATTTTAGCAATGAAATTTAATTTTCGTTACTAAATTAGCAATAAAAATTATTATGTTGCTATTTTAACAGTTTTTGTAGTGTCATTTATCCCCCCATAAATCAATTCGATCAACACTTTATACTCTAAAACTTTTGTGTTATCAACAGATGAAGGGATAAAGTTTATTTCAAATTTGAAATTCAAATTCTGAATGGAACCCTTCACCTGAACAATCGTCAGTCATTATAGATAATGCTTCGTTTATCATGCCATTAATAGCTCCTATGAACTCGGGACACTTGACATTTGTTCATTAGACACATCAAGCTTGCCAGATAAGTCACCCTTTCCTTATAAATAGATGTTGGGTTATTCCTTTCACATTTTTGTAAAATTCTCAGACTTTCTTTCCTTCTTTTTTGTGGCGTTCATATTTTAGGGCTTCGAAGTTCTTCGTATTTTGACATTTCTTTTCCGAGTTACTGGCCAATTTCATAAAGTAAGCTCTCTTTACTTATATAAGTTCCTTTAATTTTGTTTCATCTTCGTCGTCTTCTTTACCATCAGAGTTAAACATTTTAATATCATTTTAGAGTCTACTTCTTGGGGGCAGATTAGGAATTTGCTTTTTGAAATTGTGCCCCTTAGAATGGCTTTTAGTAGTACCGCTTTGAGTGGGAATGGGGATGGTCTAGATACAGGGTTTCTTGCAGAGTACCGAGGGAAAGAACCTTTAGTCAACATACTAAGGTTACCACTATCATATTGAATGACCTTATCTAAGCACCAGGTCCTCAAGAGGCTTTTGTTAGGGTTACCTAATGAGGAAAACTGCTCCTTTAAAGACAGCAAATCAAGCATGGTGAATCCCTTTCGTGTTGAAACTATTCTTTGGCAAATGTTTTGTGCTTGATTTAAGTAGCCGAGCAACACAAAGGGTCAAAAGATGAGAAATACCCTTGATCGGGGGCTTAAAATTGAGTTAGGTAGGTTTACGAGCCTTGTGCATCCTTGCATATAGGCTCATACACCCCTGCGCACAGGGAAAATCTCATTATTTAACCTAATGTCAGGATTTTTCCATTTTTGGCAATGTATAGACTTGCAAAGAGTAGGTACATCCGTGTATCACAAAAATCTTGCCTTTCAGGCAAGTTGCCCTAGGCACTTGAGAGCACGCTTGATAACTCCAATTTTATTGTTTAATTTTAATATATTTTTGTTTGTCTCTACGTCTTATTTTGCATGATTTTCAGTATTTTGTGTAATAACTTTCTCTTTTTATGCCAAATGAAATTATATTGATATTTATAATGTTTTGGTGTGTTTAATGGGATAATTTTGACTCTTGTGCAGAAAAATAGGCAAGAGCACGGCTGAGACAAAATGGTCCCAGTCGTGACCCTCGAAGAATTCCTAATCCGTACCATTTCATTTTTTGGAATGATTTGTAGAAATTAGAATCCAATCTTCACCATTGAAAATGTAGATCAAGATGTTAAAAAGCTATGGTTAAAATTTTAGCTCGATCCAACGGCGAAATATTCAAAAAATGATAAATTTATGGGACTAATTTTTCTTCTCTAAGGGGCCACGGCCGAGACCATTTTGTCCCTGTCGTGGCCAATGCAAAACTCGAGTCTTTTAGTCCAGAAGGTACACACGGCTAAGACAAAAGTGTCTCAACCATGCCTAACCTGACTGGGCATGGCTGGAACACTTTTGTCTCAGCCGTGGCCATCAACAAATCTCTATAAAAGCTGTATTTTTTTGGCAGAAAAGAAGGAGGAAGTGAAAAGAGCTGTCACACTTAGACCTAGGGTTTTTTTCCTCCAATTTTCTCATTTTTCCCTTCACTTTATGTTGTAAGTTAGATTCAATTCAATGTAAACCTTAGATTAGATTTATTTCCAATGTAAGTTAGGGTTAGATTTAATTTTTTGCATTTACTTTAAGTTGTATTCTTCATTTTGCTGGACTTTGAAGGAGGAGACTTGGATTCGAATTGAAGCTTTACAAGCTACAAATGGCTTTATGGGTTTCCTCTTTCCTTTCTCTTTTTACTTTATTTATGTTTAACTTGTAGTTTTGTTGCTTGGGGATCTTTGAATCCCTTACTCCCAATGTGAATATTGAACATATTTTGATTTGTACATGAATGAATGGTTTATTTCACTGTTACTTATTTGTATCTCATGATTTTTCAATCTATCAAGTTATCTTCCATACATGGATGAATGGTTTTTATCATATGTCTTGATTAGTATTGAGCTTAGTGGATTGGATGTTGTGAATGATTTTGCTCATTTTTTCTATCATGAATGTTGTCTATTTTAGACAGCTCCAAAATAGGACTCTAGATATGCAGTATTTGTGATTTTAAGACTAGAGTGTGGAGTAAAATAGATGGGTTTTGGGTTGCTTGGCTCCAAAATGGGACGACAAACCGAACTTAAGATGTTAGACCCGTGCTTAGGCTAGTTGTTAGGCTGGCTCCGGAATGGGATGTTTAGCAACTAGAATAGCTAGCTCCGAAATGAGACGTTTAGCAACTAGAATAGCTGGCTCCGGAATGGGACGTTTAGCAACTAGAATAGCTGGCTCTGGAATGGGACGCTTGGGTTAAGAGGGTTATCCCAAATTCATTCATGTATGCTTTTAGATAAAATTAATTCACATTGGATATGGGGTGGATGAGTGAACCCGAGCAATGTTTTAACTAATATTTTAATCTCTAGTTTAATTAGCTTATCTTCTTTATTTATTTATTTTGTTAATTAGATTTAGGACACTCTCTCAATCAAAAACTTAGAAATTTATCTCAGATTAACTCGCTCTACTTTAGATATCTAGCTTAAAACAGTCCTTATCCCTTGGGTTCAATATTTGCGGGTCTTAACTATACCCCACTTTATTACTTGTCGATCTAATATACTTGCTAGGGTCGCAACAAGTTTTTGGCGTCGTTGCCTGGGATAATGGTGTTGTTTGTTTTATATCTCTATTTGAGCTTAGTCTGAAATTTTATTTTATTTTTCTTTGTTTTTGATTTGGTATTATTCTCTGCAGGAAGATTATGATACATTTTCAAATGATGCATGGTTCTCTCCAAGACAATGAAATGGTTCTATTGAGAGCACAAATGGAAGAGTTGAGGAGAGAAATGCAGTACTCACATCAACCTTCAACATTCTGCTCATTGCCATCTTTTGAAGATCCTGGTTCACAATGGATATCGTAAGAGTCAGGTGCATCCAAATTTCAAATCCTCATTGAATTGCTTGAAAGTAAGAATAGGCAATTAAGAGCTGAAAGAGAAAAAAATGATGGCCATACTTAATTCTTAAGAGAAAAAGATCAAAAATCAAGAGGCTTTATTGAAAAATCAAGAGAATTTGTTGAAGACTCAAGAGCATCTACTGAGAGATCAAGAATTGGAACTTAAAAGCCTAGAATCTAAGTTGGAATTCTTGAGTAATTCTATGGAGAATCGAGGTGATGGTGATAAGAAGAAATTAAGTCATGCACAGCCAGTAGATAATGAAGAAATCAAGTGTGGGGTGCATGCACTGGAGAAGGGACCAATCATTATTGAAGACAAGAGCTGTAGCTTAGAGAATGAATTCCAATCTCTTGTGAAGGGTGTTTCACCAAAAGAGCAAGAATTATTTTAACTTTCAAATGGAAGTACTAAATTTAATCCACTTAAAGAGTTTATTAAGGCTAGAAGAGCCGAAGGAGTACGTGTATGAACAACTCGAGGTAGAGGGGTACTTCATCGAAGACATGGTGTTGCTTATCTTGTAAATTTCGATAGGTTTCTCCTACTGATGGGGGAAAACGAGGAACAGAGTCTAGAGAGACCAACATTTGGGTCACAAACTCGGTCGCCTGACAGTAACACGAGTCAAACTGGGACTCATTAAACCAGAACTATTTCTCTCTCTACTCTTTAATTAGTTTGTTTATTTTGCTTGCTTTTATTTTAAGTTTTTAGTTTTTGTGTGTGTTTTTGTTAAATGTTTGGTGATTCATTTCAGCAATAGTGATTTTTGTATGAATAAGATTAGAAATGAGTATGCATTTGTATCAATTTTGGCATGATGAGCATGAATTCACCTCATTTAGCTATGTTTGAGTTTTATTTTCTAGTAATTCTATGTTTTGTGTTAATTTTTGTATTTCATTTATTTTGCTATTGTTTTAATTTTAATTTTAAGATTTATGTTATTATTTTGTTATTTCTAGTTTAACTTTCACTTGTATTTTGATTTTAGTTTAGTTGTGATATTTGTTTTTGTTTGTTGTTGTTATTGCATGCTTTTGCACCTTAGTTAGCTTACCCTCGTAGTTGTTCCTGGTGTGAACAATCTTGAACTTAAAATTAGAAAGCCTTATTTAGATTAGTTGGAATAGCAAGAGAGGTTGATTATTAAACGAATTTTTTCTTTTTCGGTAGGTTTCAATTAGATCAATACTAGTAAGTCTCTTAATAAATGTACCCTTTGGTCCATTTTTAAAAAAAATAAAAAAATAAAAACCAGTGCATAAAGTTGATTGAGTTAGAATTTTAAAGCGCTAGAACCTTTCTCATCACCTTTCAAAGCAATACAATGACTCAAAAATGAGATTAGAAATGACTTAGACAATTTTTTTTATCGAAATTTGAAAAGACCTTTGACCAACCTTTGTTTTATAATATCCCTTGCAAGCCCCGTTGAGCCTATTTGAGTATGCTAAATGCATGTTTATTTTATATTTGTTGCTTATACCTACATTTTGATCCTTTAAGCCTAAAAAGCCTTTGTCTTACCCTTTTTGAACTGGCCATTCTAGAAGTAGGCGAGATAAGTTTTTCTTGGGAAGTGCTAGTGAGTAAACGGTTGTTCTTCAATTGTTAGATTCTAGTATCAGGGATACATTTCCAATATCGAGTGAGATTAAAAAATTTCAGAATGCAGTTCCCCTTTAAGAAGAATTTTTGTGAGTCCCTACTTATCAATTGTAAAATCGATTCTTTTAGCTATTAAAAAAAGGAAAAAAAAAAGAATAAAGAAGAAGAATAAAGCTAGCAATCTTGATTTCATCTAAGTGTGGGGTACTCTATGTATAGAGGAGAAGGATTCTAAGCTCTTTAAACGTCAATTGAGCTAAAATCTTGGTAAAATATTTAGAGAGGATTCTTCTTCTTCCTTATATTATTTCCTTGAGAAATGTTTTACATTTTTGATACCTAAAGCTTGGCAATGATGATGAGTGAGTAAAGGTAGAGTTGAAGTCTTATTTTTAGAAGAAAAAGGGTGAGTTGAGGTAGAAATGGCAGTTCAAACTTGTGTATCTTAATCTTTTTTGTTGATAGCCATACCTTAGCCACATTATAACCTTTTAAGTCCTAAGGATCTTTTCTTATTGAGTTATGTGTGGAGATGACCTTTGGATTTCGGTACTAAAGAGAGGCTTATGGCGTCTCTTGAGTTTCGAGAGCGAAACCGCATGTATAATCTTATGTACACAAATTCTTTTATCAATTATTGGATTGCAATGGAAATTTTTGGTTTTAAAAGTTGTTTTAAATTTTTTTTGGCCTAGCACACACATACAAAGAGATTTGCTAGTATGGTCTAGTTGAGTCTTTTCGATTTAAGACTTCGTTTGGTGACTTCTGCTAAAGTGTTGTTCTACTTTTTCTAAATTTGTGTTTTCTTTCTTTGAGTTTGAGTATATGGGAGTGTGGTTTGTTCATTTACTCGAGGGCGAGCAAAAGCTAAGTGTGGGGTATTTGATAACTCTAATTTTATTATTTAATTTCAATATATTTTTGTTTGTGTCTATGTCTTATTTTGCATGATTTTCAGTGTTTTGTGTAATAACTTTCTCTTTTTATGCCAAATAAAATTATATTGATATTTACAATATTTTTGTGTGTTTAATGGGATAATTTTGACTCTTATGCAGAAAAATAGGCAAGAGCATGGCTGAAACAAAATGGTCCCAGCTGTGCCCCTTGAAGAATCCCCAATCCGCACCATTTCATTTTTTTAGAATGATTTGCAGAGATTAGAATCCAATCTCCACCGTTGAAAATGTAGATCAAGATGTTAAAAAGCTATGTTTAAAAGTTTAGCTTGATCCAACGATGAAATATTTATAAATTGATAAATTTATAAGACTAGTTTTTCTTCTCTAAGGGGCCGCGGTCGAGACCATTTTGTCCCGGCCGTGGCCAATGCAAAACTTGAGTATTTTAGTCCAGAAGGTGCACACGGCTGAGATAAAAGTGTCTCAATCGTGCCTAACATGCCTGGGCACGGCTGGGACACTTTTGTCTCTGTCATGGCCATCAGCAGATCTCTATAAAAGCTGCATTTTTTGGCAGAAAAGAAGGAGAAAGTGAAGAGAGCGCCACACTTATACCTAGGGTTTTTTCCTCTAATTTTCTCGTGTTTTCCCTTCACTTTATGTTGTAGGTTTGTATTGGCTCAAGGCCATATCCAAATTTTGATGATAATCAAATCTTAAATAAAGTCTATTAAGAAATCTGTTCTAAGCATATTTTGCAGGTATCTTTATTTGTCATTCTGATGCAATTATCAAAAATAAAGATTGTGGAATGGATTCATGAAGATCAAATTGAAGAATATCTTAGTCTAAATAAAATTAGGTTATTAAATTGTAAGATCAATTTGAGGATCAAATTATCATTCATACATATATATTCTAAGTCTTAAAATTGCATAAAAATATTTTTAAGTCATAAATTTTATTTTTAGTTAAAACTGATTTCCTTAAGAAAATGCTTTAGAAAATGGTTCGTCAGAATTTGTGTCATTAGAAATTGAATTAGAAATCTGGATAACTTTCTGATCGAAAATCTGTTTCGCACTATAGGACAAAATAACGGCTAGAAAGAAACAGATTTTTCTTTTCTGTTTTATAACGATTATAAACAGCTAGTTTTGTATTTTCTCACTTCAAACCAAGTTTTTGGGTAAAAATACATGTTGTTAGATCATTTAGAAGTTTAGAGAAAATATTAGAAAGATTTTCTAACTCTTAAGAGAAAGCTTACTTGTTTTAAATCTCACTTTCCATCTTACACTTCATCTTTACATATCATCCTCAATTGATTATAGCTTTTATTATAATTACTTGTGAGGAATTATTGTTGTTAAAGATTATGAGTTGGGTTGGCTAGAACCTAAGAAAGAAATTATAGTAAGTATTTCAATCTTTTACTTTGGGAAAAAGATTGTGGGTAGATATACATAGGATTGTATATTGGCTTGAACTCTTACCCTTAAAAGAGTTAAGAGTGGAGAGAAAAGCTCAAGAGTGATTCTTGAGGAGTGGAGGTAGGCAGGTTAGCCAAACCACTATAAATTCTGTGTGTGCTCTGCTTTTCTGCTCTATTTTCTATCTTCTATAATTTTGTTTTACATTTTGAAAATCTGAGTTTTCAAATTTTTGTAAAATAAATTTCTGAAACATTCACAACAAATTTAATACACTTTTTCAGAAATATATTTAAAGTTTAAAAAGAACTTGCAAAACCTATTATTATTGTTATCTTGCATTTTTTATATTCTCGGTTAGAAAAGCTATCAAAAATATGTACTTGCATACAATTTTGTTCTTTTAGAAATTTGGCCAAAAAATTTCAAGACACCCAATTTACCCCCCCCCCCTTTTATGTGTCTTTCGGGACCTACAGTTAGATTTAATTCAATATAAACCTTAGATTAGATTTATTTTCCATGTAAGTTAGGGTTAGATTCAATTTTCTGCATTTACTTTAAGCTATGTTCTTCATTTTGCTGAAGCTTTGAAGGATTATGAAGCTGTGTTCTTATGGTAGATTATGAAGCGGTTCTCAATTCCCTAAGGTTTAACCATCACTAGTTTGTACATTGAGAACAACAGAAGACTGAATTTTATTTGGGTTACGATAAGCTCCATGTGGCGGCAAAACAATTAAATCCTCCAAAGTTACATTGTCCAACCTTCCCTTATTCCATAGGGAAAGCCACTAATGAATGATATCCCCATTCCTATTGATAGTACATTGAAATGGAACTACATGATTACGCTCGGTAAAGAATCGTGGTAACGGGCCTTCGACCCAGGTTTGGGAAGAGTTGTTGGCTCCTTGAACTGCAAACAACCCCATCAATTCCACCCATTTTCCTTGATCATAACATTTTAAATATCCCATAGCACAATTGGTGGGCACACCATCCAGGGTAAACAACCATTCCACCCCCAATATCAGGACCAACCCACCTAATTCAATCGTCCTACAGTCTATGGAGTATTGATATTCAACTAGCTGCATAAAAATCCTAGTCCACCTCTTAGTTTTCCCGATCAAATTTCCATCCCCAAGTTTAATATCAAGAATTTTAATTTGGCGTACCTGATTTCCCAACATTAACACTAACTAGGGCAAGATGAAAGTGGGTGTGGTTCCTCTGCTGACCGACATCAAGGTGGATATTTCGTTGGTGGTGCCTATCAATTTGATGGAATGCAACTCTTCAAGACGTTCCTCCATCTCGACAATCTCGCCATCGCTGCTCTTCAAGACTTCGAGCGTGGCGATTCTCCTAAGAAAATAAAGCCCCTTCCTGCGCCGCTCCTTCCATTCAGTTTTTGTCCCTTGACGAACTTCTGGTCTCATTTGTCCCCATCGATATAACTCATCTGAAGGAGAAAATGTTTGCTGTTGATGGGCCGGAAGGTGTGAGAAGGATTTATTTTGGGTTGGGCCTGGTATGGGACTAGGCAAGTGGTCTAGTAACCCAACATGCCTGATCCATTCTAGCCGGCTTGGTTCTCCTGAGTTGTCTTGGCCCCTTTTTCGTTCACAAGGAAATGTTGTAGCGATTCCCCTTCCCCGATTTGCAGCAAAGACTCCAGGGAACAAGCCAGTCTCATCACAACCACGCGTTCCTCCGGTGGATACACCTTTGATTCCCCTTTGTCATCGTCCTTCGACCCCTTGATGAGATTCCTGTTCTGGTGTTGTTGGGACAGCCCAAGCGATGTAGCGGCCACCACCTCACCAAGTCCGATGTTCTCTTATGCGTTACCTTTTTGCTGGAAATTTGCTAAATCTGCAATTGAACTGGAAGAATAACTATTACTGTATCTCCTCATCATTTTTATCTTGAATTGCTCCCATGTCAAGTTAGAATATATATCCAGGAGCATTGAGTACCAATATATCGTTACACCTTCCATAGATTTTTCAGCCCATCAAACACGTGTCTCAGGACGAATCTGGTGTATATATGAACGTGTCTCGGCTTCGACGATCCATCCCCTGGGTTCAGACCCATTGAACATAGGGAGTTGAATTTGTTGCAAAAATGGCCGAGAATCAACGATTCTAGTTCCCTCTACTATCGATTTTCTTGGAAGACTATAGTCTTCCGTTGATTGAGGCTGCTTGTCTAATATCTTCATCCATTTCATGTATAACCCTCGAAACTGCTCCTCCTCCTTCTTATCTGCCTGGAGCTCAAAAACAGATTTAGTCAGCTCATTCATGCGAGCAGTGAGCTCTCCGATTCTATGGTTGGTTTCATCTAATCTGGAATGCAAAGGTTGTTAAAGGGTCTCCATGGAATCCGGCAGGTTGGACCAATGATGGAGATTCCACAATAGTCATAACAATTTTATATGTAACTAACAATAAATTCTAAAGATAAGATTGTATTGATAATTTTCCAAGTAATAATAGCAAGTATTCCAGTAATGATCCCAAAGGAAAATACAAGAAACAAATAATGAAAAAGAAAAATGAAAAGAAACAGTAGAAGAGACCCCTATTGCACTATTCCCTTTCTCCCTTATTCAGCCTCTACTGAACCCAATACAAACATTCCCAATTCATACCCCTCTACTCCCAGCTACTACTCTATTTATACCCTCCCTTAACTAACTTTGGCCAGCTCATTCATTCCTTGTGTTGTCATTCATTCCTTTTGCACTTCTATTTGATTTCTTGTCGTAAGCTCTCTATATAGTGGGCCTTTGGGCTTGAAAGTCTGGGCTGGTAGCATTTTCTTCATCAGAGTGTCACATATAAATATAATTCAATTTCCATGATTAATAATTTTAGGTTATTTTCTTAAAAGAATTTATTAATTAAACAAATTTTCTAATTTTTTTTCCAAGATTGTGACTATCATTGATTTGCTTATTTTATTTAAAAAATATATAATATTTTTTATGATTTATTATTGGAAGAGTTTTGGTATTTTGCGGATTGGAATCAGATTGTATAATATAGTTTGTAGATGCCAAAAAAATTAATAATAATAAATCACATGGTGCCTCCATTTGGGTATTTTTTTTGTAGATCATTTGGTTTATTGTAGTATTTTTTGTATCACGTATTGTATAAAAGTGTTAATTTTATTAAAAAAATAGATCAAATAAGTTGACTCACATCTGAGCCACAATATGATCCATCTGGGCTATCCAATATATTTAGACCAACATTTTTTTATTACAATATTTTTTATATCACGTTATTATATAAAAAGTGTTAATTTTATTTTAAAAATAGGTCAAATAAATTGATCCACATTTGGGCTACATGAGACTTATTTGGGTCACAATATGACCCATTTGAGTCATCCAATACATTTAGGCCATTCAACATATTTGGACCAATATTTTTTATTGCACTATTTTTTGTGTCATGTTATTATATAAAAGTGTTAATTTCATTAAAAAAATAGATTAAATAAATTGATTTAGATCTGTACTACATGCGACCCATTTGGGTTACAATATGGTCCATTTGAGCTATCCGATCCATTTGGGCTATTCAACATATTTGGACTAACGTTTTTGTATTGCACTATTTTTTTTTATTATGTTATTGTATAAAAATATTAATTTCATTGAAAAAATTAGATCAAATAAGTTGATTCACATATGAACCACATGAGACCTATTTGGTCCCAATAGGTCTTTCCTTTTCACTCAGTCTAGTTTTCTCCCCCATCTCTCTCTTAAAATCGTTTGTCCCTTCCATCCTCACTGCCTGTAACGCTCTGGAGCCACTACTAGCATGAATAGTACTTTTCGATGGTGAATAGTGACACAAAGGATGAATAATACTATTCCGGAGCCAACGAGATTCAAAAAAATTTTATGTCACCATTAGAAAGTACAATTTATGCTGAGTCTGATGGTATAGTTTGAGCTAAAATTGAAGTTAAATAGTTCTCTAAAAGTCAAAAACAAAAATAAGTCAAGGGACTGAAAAAGGGTCAAACTAACTTTGATCGGCTTAAAAATATTTCACGGACTTTTGAAAATTATTCCGATCACATGGAACACCTTAGAATAACGAATATTAACTTCTAGAAGTGAAAAATAAATATTTGGATGCTTTCAAAATTTAGGATTTTCAGACCAGCCGAAAATATTTCGGTGCCCTGAAACCTATCAAAACGAACTCCGATTGACTCAAAATTTTAAAAAAATCTTAATTATAATATTTAGTAATTTTTGAAATAATTTTGGTAGAAAAATAAAATAAGAATGGATAAGCCAATGAGAAATGAACTAATATGTATTGAATCCATGGGTCGCTCCAAACTCGTCCAATCCATTTGAATATTGCTCCATTTATGATCTATATTTTCTAACCCATTTATAACCCGTCCATTTATGGACCAATTCAAATCCGTCTAACCCATCTATTTGCCACATTTACATGGTGGCTGCTTTATTTTATTTTATTCAGTATAATTTGGTAAATAGTCCAAATTGGCTAGCCCTACCATTATTCCAATCCATACTAAGAATTAAAGTTCGAATTACTATAGGATAAAATAAATTTAATAAGAAATAAATTGGTCAAATATTTTCATTTCTCAATATTATAAAATATATGCATTCATAAATATCTTACAAGTAATGGTTGAAGTGGCTGAGTAAGTGGGATTTTTAAATAATATTTTTTTCAAAAAATATTTACAAAATTAGAGTATATCAAAAAATATTTATCGGTTTGGAGTTCGGATAGAAGATGCTGCACAATGCAGCGTCATTACGTCAGGCGGGACATGCTAGCAAACACAGGCAGCGTCTTCCATCAAATATATATATATATATATATATATATATATATATATATATATATATATATATATATCTTGAGACAGAGACACTTAGAAAGTATATTTTCACACACACAGATATAGAAAAGTCGTGGCTCTCACGAGATACTGGAAGAGAAATTATATGTTATTTAATTTAAAGTATAAATTTTAAGGCCAAATACGTGGTGGACACCTGAACTTGGCATGAATTTTCATTTAGATTATAGGTCAAATTCATTGGCAGTAGCTGACTTTCACTCCTTATCAGCCATTAAAAATAATTTTCCATCTTTTTTTTTTTCTGAAAAAAAAATGAAAATCTTGTCAATAAAAATGAAAAAAAAAAAGTTTTATTGGAAGGACGTTGTAATAATAATAATAATAATAATAATTTTATTGGAAGGACGTTGTAATAATAATAATAATAATAATAATAATAATAATAATAATAATAATAATAATGAGTTTGGAGATTTTTTGAACCAGTAAACACTTAGTTTCAGATTTTTTTAAACTAATTATCTATCAGTACCATCAAATTGTTATTTCTTGGAAAAAAAAAATCATTCTACTAAATTGTTATTTTAATAAGTTTAAAATAACATTTCGCATATTGTTTTTAACTCTATCTTTATATAATTTAAAAAATTAAATATTTTATATTTTTTTATATTTTATTGCGATAATTTAAATTAAAAGAAAGTATTTTACCCTATTGAATATAATTTTATATAAAAATTAGTAATTATTTTAATATTGATTGTATATATAATAAATGACAATTTGATATAACGGAATTAATGAATAATAACAATCCCTTAATCCGTTCTATTTTTGTTTGAAGGGGGCAAAATGATGATTTTGATGCATTGCGTAATGTACAAAGGTGTAAATATACTTTTATATTTTTGTTTAAAAGTGCAATGATACAAATGCTGCAGTGTTGATGTGGCATGCGTACACGTAGTGTGCAATGTCATCAGCTATTTTTATACGTGTATTATGTCACGTCAGCATTTCGATAAGAATAATCACTGAAAATTGATCAAGATAATTTTTACATAAAATAATGTAAAATTCAGTGATAATTTTGTTACGAAAAATAATTCAGTTACTTTTGAGTTATTAAGTATAAATTCAGTGACAATAGATGAAATTAACTCATTTAATAATGAATAAAATATACCATCTTTTGATCGAATGGTTCCTTTTTTTTTCCATATTTTTATTTTTAAATTCGATACTTTTGCACCAAAAAAAGTTATATTTTATTTTATTGTTTGTCTTTTCATTATATCAATTTTATCGATTAGGATTTAGTTGATCTTTTATATATATATATATATATATATATATATATATATATATATATATATATATATATATATATATATATATTAGATTGTTAATTTTGCTACCCTTAAAATTTTGTTTTTACCGCTCTCTCTCTTTAACTTATTTCTTAAATTTTTTTATCAATAAAACTTTTATCTTTCTATTTCTATTGAAACAAAAATACAAAATTCTATTATTTTTTGAATTTTTAAAGGAAAATCAGATAAATTTTAGAAAAAACTAAGAGTACAACAAAATTTTATCTTTAATTAAAGGCTAATAATTTAGTTTTGTAATTTTTTTGCTTTCATATACCTTTGTTTTTTTGTATTTTAAAGAACGCATATGAAATTTTAGACAAATGCTAATCTAGTTAGATTTTATATTATTTATTTGAATTAATGAAAGCCTAAATTCTATGGACCTTAATTCTTTAGTTTCTTTATTATGCTACTAAAAACTGTGTTGTATCAGTTTGGCTTAATTAATACATTTGCAATTGTAGACAATTTAATGAATAAAAGAGCATCGTTATAATACTAACAGATAGAATATAGAGCTTTACTTTTTCTTACAGAGTACCAGCAAATTAAGCAAACATGTTACAAGCTATCCGAATAACTTTTCTTTAAATTGATAAAAAGGTTTTTGTTGTATCATTATATTCAAATGGCTTTTTAATGGTTTTGAAAATTTAATCTGTAATATAATAAGTGCTTTAATGGTTTTTGTAAGTGATTTTGCTGAACAAATGGTGCAAACAAAAAATGATATTTTATATCTTTTGGTTTATAAACTCATCACTTTATCATTAGTTTTATCCGTTGCAACTGCAGCAGTTCAAAGAGCTTTTTTTGCTATAAAATTTGTGAAGAATCGATTACGTAACAAAATGAGAGATCAATGGATGACTGATTGTTTGATTATTTATATTGAAAAAGATGTATTTGATGCTATTGATAATGAAGTAATTATTTGTTGCTATCAAGGCATGAAAACTCGTAGAGAACAATTGTAATTTTTTTAATATGTTAAATGAATATTTTTCTTTATTTAACAATTTATTTATAGTATTTATGCTATATATTTTTTTAAGTGTGACTTATATTTTTGTCCTCCTTAATTATAAATCTTGGCTTTGCCACTATATTTATGTTATATACAAATTGTTTTTTTAATTTACATAATGCACATCTTATTCATTTCATCTTATATATATATGTGTGTGCGCGTGTGTGAAAATATATCTTTTAAGTGTCTCTCTCTCTTACTATATATATATAATTTAATGGAAGATGTTGTCAGTGGCTGTGTCTTCTAGCACGGCCCGTCTAGCGCAATGACACTGCATATATATATATATATATATATAATTTGATGGAAGATGTTGTTAGTGGCTGTGTCTTCTAGCACGGTCCGTCTAACACAATAACGCTGCACTTCTATCCAAATTTCAAATCAATAAATATTTTTTGACATACCTTAATTTTATAAATATTTTTTAAAAAAATATCCCGAGTAAGTGCAGAAAATATAATAAACAGGTCTTGTTTGTTGACCAATGCCTATCAAATGGAACCAGGGGCGGAGATAACGGGGCTAGTGGGAGATCAGCCTCTAAAATATTTAAAATTACTAAAGTATAGTATACGTAAAACTCTCAGAAATGAAAGTTACATCATAATTTGGCCCCTAAAATATGCACAATTATACTACTAATATATGTAAAACCCAAAAAATTAAAATTATATCCATACTTCAAATTCTCAAAGTTCTTCAAGCTTTTTGCACAATTATACTACTAATATATGTAAAACCCAAAAAATTAAAATTATATCCATACTTCAAATTCTCAAAGTTCTTCAAGCTTTTTGGCTATAGCCATGTTCCCCAAAAATCAAACTTTTTTAAATCAATTACAGCATTTTGACTTCCATGCCACAATTGCTCCAGTTTATCCAAAATAAAATATTTTTTACTATTTTTTTTAACCATTCACTATACTATTGCAAAAAAATTTATAATAAATAAAAAAATTGAACAAATTATATTTAGTGTTAAAATAAAGCAAAGTAGATGTATTCTAATTGAAAACCGCATTGCTAATTTGCTTCAAAAATAATTTTTAATTATTAACTATTGTAAAAAGTTTGGATGGAAAAATTTTTGTTCAAGTCAGGTACATAAATTACTTATAAATTAAATCAATAACAAACAAACACATAGAAAAAATAAAAAAGCAATTGAATTGTACTATGCTATTAGTATAGGTGACAAATAGACGGGTTGGACGGATTTGGATTGTGTTATTAATAGATGAGTTATTAATGGGTTGGGTCATAAATGGATCAAAAAATATAGATCAATATCCAAATTAGTTGGATAAATTTGAATCGACCCATGAGTTTAATGTAAATTATTATAAAATTTTTTATTAATTATATATATTTATTGATTATCACAAATTTTTTTTATCTTAAATTATAGTATACATATATATTGAGAGCTGTTATGAAATTTCTAATCCCAAAAATAGACGTAAAATGAAAATGAAGAGGAATTATAAATTAAGTTGAGCCTAAGGCAGCAAATTCACCATTCCATCTCCATCAACATCAACTTTCTTTATCATCCTTTTGCAATCCTCTACGGTGCGGCCTTGCTTAAGCCCCAAGGAAGCCAAAACCGACATTAACTCTTCAACTGTGATAAATCCATCTCAATTTTGATCAAACACATTGAATGCTTCTCTCATGTCTTCCTTGTCATCTTTCTCATCCATTATTGTCTGATACAATCTTCCAAATTCTTCAATATCCACGAAACCATCCCCATTTGTATCTATCTTTTCGATCATTTGGACCAACTCCTTATCAGGTATGTAAATACCCAAGTTTTTTAATGATTGATGATTGATGATCTAGAAACACTCAAGCTTTTGATGATTTTTTTTTTCTTTTGGGAAGAGATGAAAAGGAAGAAAAAGGAGGAAAAAAGAGGAATTTTAAAAAAAATCCATCGGGTACTGATCCAATAGGTCAAAAAATGAAATAGATCAGTTTTGGCTTGATCCAATATATTTTGGGTTGGGTTAAAGAATAAAATTAGTTAGTTTTGAATTTATCCAATGTTTATTTATTTGAATTAGCTTAGATTTGAATATATTTTTTTGACGAGTTTGGGTTTGGATCAATTTTGCCACTTACAGCTACTAGTTTGATGCATGAGTTAGTTTAGATAAGAAATTTTCATTTGGACATATAATAACATTCTGGTATATATGGTACGTACTTTTAAATTAGAAAATAAAAATAAATTTTTTTTTAATCTAATGGTATGTACCAATAATACTGGCCCTACTCAAAATTTTTATGTCTTCTTGTATTTTGACCCCTAAATGAAGTTTGTGGGTAATGCAAAATTGATTATCTTTATTTCTTTAGCGTTACAGGCTTTAAAAGGGAAGCAAAAGAAAGTAATATTGGGATGTTTATGAAGCGAATATTTGAATGAGATACTGTGAATTAATGCGACATCTCCCGTCATCACCATTGTGTATTTCAGTCGTGGGACAGCAAGTCTTTGTTATCATCATCTCCAGTCTTCATTACTGTTTAAATACTTCTCTTTCTCCAACCGATAAGCAAAGTCTTTGGTATTGTTCTCATGAGGATCATCATTGTCTTCATAATTTTTTCTCTCTTTATCTCGGCGTCAACAGCTATTATTCCATGGCCAAAGCCAAGAATTCTCTCATGGCCTAATCCACAGGCCACTCTTTTATCCCCAAATTTCTCTATCTCCTCCCCTTATCATCCACACCTCTCCGCCGCCGTCAACCGTTTCCGCCACCAAGTCTTAACAGAGCACCATCACCCACTTGTCAACCCTGCCGTCAACATCTCCAATTCCACTCCTCCCTTGCACACCCTCTCCGTTGTAGTAACCGATCTCACTGCTCCGCTCCGCCATGGAGTCAACGAGACCTACACACTCTCCATCCCCAGCGAAGGTTCCACGGCGGATCTGAAGGCGGAGACAGTGTGGGGAGCAATGAGAGGACTAGAGACGTTCTTGCAGCTGGTGTGGAGCAATCCACCGTGCGTGGCGGTGGGGATTTACGTGTGGGACGCGCCGCTTTTTGCTCACAGAGGAGTGCTGTTGGATACTTCTAGAAATTACTATCCAGTAGAGGACATATTGAGAACAATTGGCGGCATGAGTGCTAATAAGCTCAATGTGTTTCACTGGCACATTACTGATTCCCATTCGTTTCCGTTGGTGCTTCCCTCTGAGCCTGAACTTGCAGCCAAAGGTTCTTATGGGTCGCAAATGCAGTACTCTCCGGCTGAGGTTGCGACCATTGTCCAGTTTGGATTGGAACACGGCGTCAGGGTTTTACCCGAAATCGACTCTCCTGGTAAGTGTTACCTTTTTGACTTTGCACTAAATTGACATGTTTGTAGTAGTAATATATTATAATAATTGATTATATGCATGAAGGCAAATGAAAACTATTATTTTAAAATTGATTATGTCACTGACACTCGTAATCTTTTGATTTGTGAAAAATGCCTTGCTCTTTTAATGTTTTTAATAAATTAATCTTGTTTCTCTGTTTTTTGGGCAATCCTAAATTAATGTTTATTAGGCCTCCTAATTAAGCAACCGGATAGGTATAGTTGCATAACTGATAGTACAAGTATTCAATTCAGGACATACAGGATCATGGGCTGGAGCTTACCCAGATATTGTGACATGTGCAAACATGTTCTGGCTACCTGCGGGAGCTAAATGGGAAGATCGGCTTGCAGCTGAACCGGGAACTGGCCATCTAAACCCTCTAAACCCAAAAACCTATCAAGTTCTCAAAAATGTGATTGCAGATGTAATCAGCTTATTCCCTGAACCATTTTACCATGGTGGAGCTGATGAGATTACCCCAGGTTGTTGGAAAACCGACCCTTCTATTCGTTCCTTTGTATCCAACAATGGAACCCTCAGCCAGCTGCTGGAGACGTTCATCAAATCAACTCTCCCTTATATCGTGTCTCTTAATCGCACAGTTGTGTATTGGGAAGATATTTTGCTTGATGACAATGTGAAGGTGGATCCCTCAATTCTTCCCCCAGAGCATACCATTTTACAAACATGGAATAAGGGTCCAAAAAACACCAAGCTGATAGTTGAATCTGGTTACCGAACAATTGTGTCGTCTTCAGAATTCTATTATTTGGATTGTGGACATGGGGGTTTTCTTGGGAATGATAGCCAATATGATCAGCCACCAACAAGTGGTACTTCAGGAGATGGAGGATCATGGTGTGGACCTTTCAAGACATGGCAAACCATTTATAATTATGACATAACATATGGGTTGAACCAAGAGGAAGCCAAATTGGTTCTTGGTGGTGAAGTGGCCTTGTGGTCTGAGCAAGCAGACCCAACAGTTTTGGATGCAAGAATTTGGCCCAGGGCATCGGCCATGGCTGAGACTTTGTGGTCAGGGAATAAGGATGAGACAGGTAAGAGGCATGCAGAGGCAACGGACCGTTTAAATGAGTGGAGGTATAGAATGGTTAGTAGAGGAATTGGCGCTGAGCCTCTTCAGCCACTTTGGTGCATTAAGAACCCAAGCATGTGCAATGCAGTTCAATGAGTTCATCCATTTGGTTTAGGTGTACGATTTGTTATTTTGCTCTGTAAATTGAAATCTTTTCTCCCATCTAGAAACAGAGTAAATTGGGCTTGCTATCATCCCTATGCATGTGCTAGATTTTATTAAAAAGAAAATCAACCACTCATTTTAATGTAAGCAACACATGCCTGTCTTTTTAACTCTCAATCTGTGTTTCTTGCTTGCTTTCATGCTCATCTACACGTGATTGCCTCGCCTGCCATTTTGTCCTATATAGAGATAGCCCTCCTCTTCCTTTTCTTCTTGTTTTTTCTTTTATAAACTAATAATAATAATAATAATAATAATAATAATAATAATAATAATAATAAGTCCTTGATGTAGAGATTTCGACCTTAGCAAAAATTCCAATACCAAATTATCCGAGTAATTGGAATAAGCGTGCGATACTAAAGAATCCATTAAATCAGAGGCGGATCTGTTGCAGTAGCAGTGGAGTCAACGGGTTCCCCAAATATTATAAGCATTTTTACCTTATATATAAACATTTTTACTTTAAAAATAAGAAATATACTTAAAATTGCAAAAAAAAAAATATTGAACTCATTTTCCTAAGAATTAATCGTTTGAAAATCTTAAGAACGCATGATAAGTTAAAAATTAGTAGTAGGATAATAATTAATATTTCTCAAAATATCTAAAATGAGATTGTATTTAAATGGGAGAACGATGATCCAATCGTATCAAATAGCCAAACGAGACTTGCAAAAAAGAAAAGAGTGCCCGGTCAAACCAGGATAAGTACTTCAATGCCCAAGTTAGTAAGACTTTTAAAGAGAGAAAATGTAGAAAGAGAAGATCTCAAAGTGGCATTACTCGGTGCCTTTAAGGATAAGGCTATTTATAGTGGATTTTGGTATAAGATATCGAGACACTTGAATACCTATAAATAGTCTGACATGACAAGTATACCAACTATGATGGGTAGCTTGCCCTTATCAGATGATATGACATAACAACGTGGTTCTGGTTTCTTACATGGGATACGTAAGAAACTTGATAATTGACATCTCAAATCCGAACCAAATTGTATTAACGTAACTAATTTTTTGGCTTGTATATGGACTAGTGTGCATGGCATTAGGAAGAATATGCTAAATATGCTTGTTAAGATATCATATTTGAGTTTACGTTCTACATTTGTAGCTACAGTTACTAGAAATTTGGGGATTAAAGTAACCTATATGCATATATGTTATGTGTATAATGTTAGTACTAATAAAACCAATTTGTTATAGTCACTTGTCTCATATATTGTATAACCTAAGGTTTAAATTGTAAGTAGCAATGAAATTCTGTTTGATGTATTTGTGAGTAAATATGTGGTAATTGAGTAATGAATATGAATATAAGACTTTATTACTCGTAGTAATTGGTAGAAAACATTGGTAGAATACAATTGACCAGGCATAAGGATGAAAATTTAATGGAGAATCTAGTCAATAGTATTTTGTATTTTAATTTAATGAGAACTTGCATAATAAAAAAATGGTGAGTGTAGAGCTCGATGTTGGCCACTCACTATTATGTATAAAAAGATATCTTTTACACCAAAAATTAGAGTACAGTCTCAGGTTTTGACTGCTCCAATCCCATCGGTTTTGACCTCTTTTTGTAACACCCCTATCACTCAGATTAACGGGACAGTGTAAACTAGTCAAATTTTTTTTTCACTTGTTCCTAAATTCAATTCTTTACTTATTTCAATTTAATTAACTTTTATTTCCAATTCAATTCCATTATTATACCCTTAAATTATATTGCTGCTAATCTATAACTGTCCAAGATTACTATTCATTTTACAAAAATTCGGCAATATAATGGCTATAATTCTAACTAGTCCTCTGAAACGTAGACAATCACACAGCCTCTCAGAGGCACAACAATTCAAATATAATCAATATTCACAATCCAATCCTCATACTTCATAACCTAACAAACCCATCCCCATCCATCTCATCATATCTTAGTAATTATATATATATATATATATATATATATATATATATATATATATATATATATATATATATATATATATATATATATATATATATATATATATATATATAAAATTCATATGTACAAACCATGTCCTTAATTACAAACTCCAACATCTATACGTACATATATATACATGCCATATACAAAAGCAACAAAAAAAAAACTCTTCCTCCAAAATGTGCATTAATGCTCCTGATCTTCAGTACCTGCACACAATAAAAATCTATGTGTTGGGCATGAAATATGCCAAGTGGTGACAAACAATCCTAATATTTTCTTTAACCATAATATTATCATTATGCTTAATAATAATCAAGTAACTTATTAACTTGTAATTAAATTTCTACTTAAGCTAATTTCTTCCAATTTCCTTTCAAAAATATTTTAATTCTTTTAATGATAATTCTTACTATTTAATACCTAGACTTAAGTAAATTTTTCATTTGGTCCCTAATTTTACACTTATTCACAAAATTACCCTTTTTAATGCATATTTACAAAAATGCCATTATTTTTACTTAATTTCACTTTTATCTCATATCATTACTTAAAAATTTCATATTATACATTGTTTTAACATTTTCATGTAAAATTACGCTTTTGGTCCTTATGGCATATGAAATTTTATTTTTAGACTGTTGGGATACCAAATTACCATTTTAGCCCCTATTGATAATTTCTTAACCATATTTACCCATTAATCTCCAAATTTGGTAAAATTATCGTTTTGCCCCTAAACTTTTTATTTCCTTTCAATTAGGTCCTTTTTCACTTTGAACTTCATTTTTTTCTTCCTTTCACTCTTTTTGATTTATTTTCAATATAATGCCCTTAGTACAGTTCCGACAGAAATTTTCAGATCGGATACACGGAAATGTGGATCCCACAGGGCCACAAACAGACTAAGAAATGATCCCGAAGGATCATTTCCCGCAGAATAGATAACAGAACAGATAAATACTATGGAGATTAGTGATTCTACCATAACAAAACAAGTCACCATGACTTGCAACGCAGTACAAATATCTCGATGGCCAGCCAATTATATCCTGAGCTAGATTTTACTGCCAGACTATTTCTAAGGGCACAATTTCATTTAATTTCAGTTCATTATCCCTTTTTTTTCATATTTTCATTAATTTTTCACTTTACTCATTTATCATTTAAACTTTTTGCACAATCTGTGAATTATTACGCCATAATTCACCATAATTGGATATTTTCTCACTCAATTATGCATTATTTCACAATAATTCACTTTTTTCATTTCATACCTACATAAAACTTGCCTAAAAAATATTCATTAAATTTTTATAAATTCCATAAAAATTCCTAGGCATGAATTTCCATCTCTATTGTCCATTTATGGCTTAATTTCATCAAATGGCACAAAATAAACATTATTCCCCTTTAATGAGCAATTCGGCCCCCATAGAAAAACCTTCCTATCCATGTTTAAAAATTCAATCGAGTATTTTTCTAAGCTTATTCTAGGTTTAGTTGCACTAATCTAACACTAATTTCAATTAAGCATACAAATTGTCTACTTTGCCTAAGTTACATACACTAAGAACTCACTAAAATAAAAAAAAAATACCAAGATTTGGAAGCCACTAACCTTTCTCCTTTGGTCTAGCTTGCCTAGAACTTCCTTTTTCTTCCCCTTTTCCTTAAGAGCTTGATTTCCTCCTTAAGAACCTATGATGGCCGAAAATTCCACCATTAGAAACTCTAGGGTTTTTTATCGTATTTGCTCAAATTGACATCAAAAATGAATTCTAGGCATTAAAAACTAGCTAGAAACACTTAAGAATCAATTTATGATCAAGAATTTCATCTTACCTCTTTTGACATCTAAGCTTAAATCTTTGAATTCCTTAGCTTTCTTGGCTCAAATCAAGTGATGGAAGCTTAAATACAAGTCACAAGGGATAGAATTAGAGTTGGAATGTTGGAATTTAGGGAGAGCTTTAAGAGACTAAGAGAAGAAATTAAAGAAAAAGGGAAGGTGAGGGTGTTGGCCAAGAAGAGGAAGAGGAAGTGGCTGGAAGTTGCTGGAAATTTGCAAATTTTTTAGCCTTAAATACCTGTCCTAAACGGCCAAAAATTGGGCCAAGCCAATGGGCCTAACCCAAACACCCAAAGCCCATTAATTGCCCATTTACTTTCTTTAATTAAGTTATCCCCTCTCCCAACTCCAATTCATTTCAATTTTAATTTCATCACTCTTATCACATAAAAAATAGGTAATGTACAAAATTTCAGGCCAATCGAAGTCCGTTACTGGTCCAATTCAATTAAATTGATTCAATTCAATAACTACCAACATCACCAAAAAAATTATTTTTTTATACCAAAATATTCTACATGAAATTTCATTAAGATCTGCAAAATCTGGCAATTTTTAGAGTTCATTTGCTATTTTTAAAAATTCGGTTGAAGTTGATCAAACCTTTCTACAAAGAAAATTGACTCGCTAGTTTTTTCGTATTTTGACTTTCGGATGCCTATTTGATCTCGGTTTCACTTCAAATTTCAATCTCGGACTCACCATGATCAATACATTTCGATAGTCAAATAAAATATTTTTCATTTTCGGATACGATTTACAACCTGAAAATATTATTTACCGTCGAAATTTACTGTTCACGGACAATCCGGTATTGAGGCCATTACAATTTTCCCCTATTAAAAGAAATTTCGTCCTCAAAATTTACCTATATTGAAGAGTAGGGGGTACTATTGTCTCATGGTCGTCTCGGGTTCCCATGTAGCTTCATCCACATTATAATGGTGCCACAGTACCTTCACTAGTGTAACTTGCTTGTTTCTGAGCTGACAGATTTTCCTAGCTAGAATCCTCACCGATTTTTTTTTCATAAGTCATGTTGTCTTCCACTTGAATCTCCTATGGTGTGATTACATGACTAGGATCTGACCTGTATCTACGGAGCATAAACACGTGGAACACGTCATGTATCTTCTCTAACTCTGAAGGCAACTTCAACCGATAAGCTACGGGACCCACTCGCTGAAGCACCTCATAAGGACCAATGAATCTCGGACTCAACTTGCCCTTCTTGCCAAATCTCAGAATCTTTTTCCATGGAGATACCTTCAGAAAGACTCGATCTCCAACCTGAAACTCTATGTCTCTTCTGTTCAAGTCTGCATATGACTTCTGACGATCCATTCGCTTTCTTCAATCTGCCTTTAATAATTTGCACTTTCTCTTTAGAATCACGAATCAAATCAGAACCTATTAGTTTTCTTTCACTCAATTTAGTCTAACAAAGGGGGAGTTATGCATTTTCTACCATATAAAGCTTCAAAAGAGGCCATTTTAAAACTATATTGGTAGCTGTTGTTATAGGCAAACTCTACCAAGGGTAAGTATTTTTCCTAATTGTTACTAAATTAAGGGACACAGCATCTAAGCATGTCTTCTAATGTCTGAATCACCCGCTCTGACTGACCATCAGTCTGAGGGTGAAATGCTATGCTAAGGTGGAGCCTTATACCCAATGCATCTTGGAAAACTTTTCCAGAAATGATAAGTGAATCCAGGATCCCTGTTAGAAACAATGGAGGATGGCACTCCATGGAGTCTTACTATCTCATTAATATAAATTTTTGCCAGCCTAGACAAAGGAAAATCCATCTGTACTGGCGGGAAATGAGCAGATTTAGTAAGGCGGTCAATGATCACCCAAATGGCATCATGCTTCTTTTGAGTCACAAGCAAGCCAGTCACAAAATCCATGGTGACCTCGTCCCACTTCCATTCTGGTACTAACAAAGGATATAACAGTCCTGAAGGAACCTGGTGCTTAGTTTTTACTTGTTGACATATAGGCATTTACTCACAAATTCTATCACATCTCGTTTCATACATGGCCATCAGTAGAAATTTTTTAAGTCCTGGTACATTTTGTTACCTCCAGGATACATGGCATAACTGCTATGATGTGCTTCAGTTAGAATATTCTTCTTCAATTCTTCTTAGTTTGGGACACAGAGCCTTTTCTTGTAGTAGAGGCTTCCATCATCACCTAAAGAGTAGTATTCTACACTGCCACTCTAAAGCCTATTCCTAATAGTCATCAGGCGATCATCTTCCTTTTGAGCAACTTTAATTCGATGTTCAAAGTCGGGCTTTACTCATAGTTTAGCTACCAAAGCTCTATCTGATGCTAAACTCAAACTGGCATTCATAGCTCGAAGTGCTGCAAACAAAACTATCAGTTACTTACACTTGTCAATTTCCTAAACTTATTCATTCAAAAATATTTATATTACCTGACATAAATTTCCTGCTAAGCACATCAGCCACTACATTAGTTTTTCCTGGGTGGTAGTCGATATAACAATTATAGTCTTTAATCAACTCTAACTAGCATCTTGTCTACGATTAAGCTCTTTCTGGATAAGCAAATATTTCAAACTTTTGTGATCCGAATAGATATAATATTTTTCTCCATATAAATAGTGCCTCCAAATCTTTAGTGCAAAAATAATGGCTGCTAACTCTAAATTGTGAGTAGGGTAGTTCTTTTGATGAGTCTTGAGTTGACGGGAGGCATAAGCAATCACCTTGCCTTCCTGCATCAAAACGAGGCCTAAACCATTTCTGAAAGCATCACTGTAGATCACAAAATCCTTACCTAACTCGGGTTAAGTAAGAATAGGAGCTTCTGTCAGCATACTTTTAAGTTTTTCAAAACATTTTTGGCATGCATCAGTCCATTTGGTATTCTTCTGTAGTAACTGAGTCAAAGGCATTGCAATAGTAGAAAAACCTTTTATGAATCTCCTATAATACCCAGCCAATCCTAGAAAACTCCTTACTTCTGTAACATTTTTAGGTGGCTTCCATTGGACAATTGCATCAATCTTCGAAAGATCTACTTTTATGCCTTCTGCAGATATCACATGACCCATAAATGACATTTCATTTAACCAGAAATCACATTTACTGAACTTAGCATACAATTGCTTTTCTCTCAAAGTCTGTAGAACAATTCTCAGATGCTTATCATGCTCCTTTGGTGTTTTGGAGTAGACTAAAATGTCATCAATAAAGACTACCACAAACTGATCTAAGGAAGGACGAAAAGCCCTATTCATCAGGTCCATAAAGACGGCTGGTGCATTTATGAGTCCAAAGGGCATGACTAAAAACTCATAGTGGCCATACCTAGTGCAAAAGGCGGTCTTAGGCACATCTACTTCCTTTACTCTCATCTGGTAGTAGCTTGACCTCAGGTCAATCTTTGAGAAAACATCTGCTCTTTTAAGTTGATCAAACAAGTCTTCAATACGAAGAAGATGATACTTGTTCTTTATGGTGACTTTATTTAGCTATTTATAATCAATACACAACCTGAGCGTACCGCCTTTCTTCTTTACAAATAGGACTGGCACTCCTTAAGGAGAAACATTAGGTCTAATAAATTCCTTATCTAACAGTTCTTGTAACTGAATTTTCAGTTCTTTTAATTCTGCAGGTACCATTCTATAGGGAGCAATGGAGATAGGGGCAGTACCTGGGGCAACATCAATGGAGAACTTTACCTCCCTATCAAGTGGTAAGCCTGGCAACTCATCAGGAAACACATCCTGAAACTCTCTGACAGTAGGCACTTCTGATATCTATGGACTGACTTTCTTTACCTCCACTGCATAGCACATATAAGCTACGCACCCTTTCCTAATCAACTTCTTAGTAGCAGTAGCTGATATCACATCGGATAAGAAGTCAGTTCTCACACCTACCACCGTAATCTCCTGATTATCTTCAAGCTTTAAAGTAACCCTCTTTCTTTTACAATCAACGGTCGCTTGGTGGGTGGATAACCAATCCATCCCCAGAATTACATCGAATTCATGGAAGGGTAGCGCAATCAAGTTTGCCAGGAATATATGTCCCTAGGTACTAATAGGGCACTGTCTATACACTTTGGCTACCACTACACTATGTCCTAGAGGATTACTCATCAAGATATCCTGGTCCAAGCATGCCTCTTTCATCACTTTATCCCGTGCCAAAGCAGTGCTAATATAGGAGTGTGGAATCAGGGTCAATCAAAGCATGTATTAAATCAGATAATAGAAGAAATTTACCTACAATCACATCAAAAACATCCTCCTCTTCTCTAGCTCTAACAACATAAGTCTGGACTGAAGCTCACCTCTGTCCCTGAGATGCCTGACTAGCGGGTTTGGAAGCTGAAGTATTAGGGGCGGCTCCCCTACCCTGAACTCTTGGTGTCAAGGACCCAATGTAACACCCTTACTATAACAGTCTTACCGGACTATGCAAATGGTCGGAAATTTTTTTTTATTCTTTTTACTTAACAATCAACTTGCATACCTAATTCCATTAATCGCTGACTTATAACTGTCCAGAATTTACTATGTATTTAATAAAATTTTGGCAATATAACAGCTATATTCTTAACTAACCCCCTGAAAAGCAGATAATCACACAGCCTTTCAGAGGCACAACAGTTTATATCCAATCATATGTCAAATCCGCATATATCATCACACAACACATGCATACCATCCATTCTCTGCAATTCCTCATCCACATACTACTTTATACAATATACAATACAAAGTATGATTATCTCTACAATATTGTCCTCATAATACAAAACATCATAGGTATATATATACATGCCACAAAATATTCTTTCTAGTTCTTCAACTTCAATTATCTTTTGTGTACCCACGCTCCAGACTATCGGTACCTGCACGCAGTAAATCTTACGTGCTGATCATTAAACATGCCCAGTGGTGACTAAAAATCATAGCATTTCCCTTATAAATACCCCTTTTTCTAACTAATTTCAATTAAGTTATTTATTATTGATTTTTCTTATTTAAAAGCAATATTTATTTTATTAACAACTAATTTTTGATTTAAGTTATAAACTTCACTATATTCTCAATTTAGTCCTTAAACTTCTCATTTATTTCAAAAATGTCCCTTTTATACTGTTAATTACTAATTTGCCCTTTTATGCCTTAGTTTCTTATTTTAACCTATTAATTAGCTTATAATTTACTGATTAATCCTTGTATTACCTTCTTCCATGTAAAATTATATTTTAGTCCTTTAACTTATTAAGGTTGACTTTTTACATAATTAATTGACCAAATTACCATTTTATCCTTATTAATTGTTTACTTCTCATTTTTACTCATTAACTTCATCTTTTGGGAAAATTATCATTTTACCCCTAAACTTTTAAACTCTTTTCATTTTAGTCCTTTTTCATATTAAACTTCTGTTTTAACTTCCTTTTTACACTTTTAACATTTTCTTATCAATATGCCCCTAGTATAGACCCGGCAGAAAACTCTCAGACCGGATATGTGAGATGTGGAATCCATAGGGCCACAACAGAATGAGAAATGACCTCCAAGAATCATCCCTTAAAACATATAAACATATGACAGTACATATGATATATACTATAGAGATCAACGATCCAATCATAGTAAAGCAAGTCATCATGACTTGTACCGCGGTATATATATATATCCCTATGGCCAACAAATTATATCCCGAACTAGGTTTTACTGCCTAACTCTTTTTAAGGGCACATATTTTCTTAATTTTTCCTTTTATTAGTTAATCTTTCATTCTTTTCCTTACTTTTCATTCCTTGTCAATATAGTATCAGTGCCTTATAATTACAATCAGTCTTCTTTACACAATCTATGAATCATTTCACAGTAATTCACCATTTAATCAATAATTTATGCCATAATTCATTCAAATTTCACATTTTTCACCTAATACCTAACTAAAATTTATTTTAAAAATATTCATTTAATTCTCATAAATTCTATAAAAATTCATAGCTATTAATTTACATTAGTATTAACATTAGAAAGCTTAAAATCACTAAAATCACTAAAAAATACATTAATTTCTTTTGAGATACCATTCGGCCTACACTACAACTCCACCATATAAATTCTTTTAACTTCATTTAATGTCTCTAATAAGCATATATAAGTCTTACATACATGAATATAGCATTACTTTCAATTCTACCTCAATATATGAAATTTTTCTTAAGAAACCTAAAGGAAATTCACTTAATTCATAGGGAAATAAAAGGATTAATTAGTCACACACCTTTTTTTTATTGATTATCCTTGCCTAGACTTCCTTTCCTTTGCCTTTGGCTTGAGAGATTTGCTCCTCTTGAATTCCTTCATAGGCCAAAAATTCCATCAATGAAAACTCAAATATTTTGGCCTCAAATGCTAAAATTAACAACACAAATGAACTCTAGGCACCCAAAACTAGTAGTAGGCACATAAAAACCAAATTAAAATCAATTAATTCACTTACCTAAATTTGACATCTAAACTTTAACCCTTGATTTCTCTTGATTCTCTTCTTTGAATCAAAGATTAGAGCTAGCTAGGGTATTCTAAAGAGGCTTAAATCACTTCCTTAGGCTTTAATTTGGTGAGATTTGGTGAAGAATTGAAAGAAAAAGAGAAGAAAATGAGGGAGAGGGAGTTCAACAACCAAGGGAGCTGAAGAAGACACAGGTTTTTGCTGGAGTTTTCTGGAGAGGAAGAGCTTATATAGGTCTTCAAATTGGGCCTTGGGCTGGGCTTAATTTGGGCTTGAACAATTTAATTGTTTAAGCCCAATAATTACCCGATAATTTGTCCTAATTAATTTTTCCCTCTTTCCAACTTTAATTCTCTTCAAAATTAATTCTATTATTCATATCACATTAAAAATAGTCTATACTTAAAATTTCAGCCCAATCGGAGTTCATTTTGGGTTCGATTCAATTTTATAGGTCCGATTCAAAAATACAAGTGTTGCAAAAAAATTTACTTTTTGATACCAAAATAATCTACATATTATTTTAGGCATATATGTAATTTTTGATAATTTTTCGACTTCATTTGCTATTTTTAATAACCAAAACGATCCAAAATTCACTTAAAAACCATAAACCCTAATTTTCTCAGTTTTCGTTCTTTTGGCTTTCGGAGGCCTATTTGACCTCAAATTCACTTCAAATTTCAATCCTGGACTACCTGTGACTAGTACTTTCCAATGTTCTAATAAAATATTTTCACTTCTGGGTGTAATTTTCAGCCCGGAGATATTATTCACTATCGAAAAGTACTATTCACGATCAACTCAACGTTGAGGCCATTACACCCAGTACCTATTGCTGGTGAGGTAACTGAGGCAGTTTGCATAACAGGACAATCCTTGATCCGGTGGTCTCTAGACCCACACCTAAAACAAGCTCTAGTCAAAAATCTGCACTCTCCAGGATGAGTCTTGCCACAATGCTCGCAAGCTACTGCTGACCCACTGCCTCCATCCCAGGGTGTACCGGCTGCTGAAGTTTTGCCACGCAATGCACTGCCCTGACCTCAGTTTGCTGATGTCGGTAACTGACCTTGAGGTGCTTGAAATCCCTTTGACTTCTTTCCTTGTCCCCCCTTACCACTGGACTACCCTTTCTTTCTTTTCTGTTGAAATAGAGACTGTCTGTCAACTTGCTCTGCCTGAGTAGTCTCTAATTTAATAACAGCCTCGACCATAACTCTCAGAGTAGGGTACTTCTAAGCTCCAATGATCTACCTGAGCTCTGTATGCAAATCCCTCTCAAACCTGTGACATAATTTCTCTTTTGTAGCCTGGCTCTCATCCAAATAAGCGCTCAAACTCTCGATCATATTTTTCTACTGTCTTGTTTCCCTGCTTTAATCTCCAGAAGGCGTCATGCATGGAAGGTTTATACTTAGACCCAATGTACTTATCTCAAATTGATCAATCAAGAATTTTCAATTTAATTGATCTGTTGGAGTATGCTTCCTAACCGAATCCCACCAAATGAAAACGAGGCTCTGAAGTAAAGCAACTATACCTTCAAATTTTTCTTCCAAAGGGCTGTGAACAATTTTAATAATCTTTTTATCTTATAAAACCATTCTTCTGCTAATGTCGGTGTTAAGGGATCTCGTCCAGAAAAATCTTCTGCTCCCTGTCTCTTTAGCTGCTCCAAGATAGGTCTCCGTCTAGGTGGAGCCGGTTGGATTTGTACCACTGCTAGCTGAGGTTGTACTGGGCTGTCTATAATCAGTGATGTATATAGTCAGCCATCAAATTAAGGAAGTCAGGCTGAGCAGAAAGAGGCGGTGCCGCAGGTGGAGAAATTTATTGTGGGGCCTCTTGTTGCCCAACATTACTCGATGATTCACTCCTGCTATCACCCGCCTGTTGCCTTTGTTCGTCAGACATTTTTTCACTATAAAACAAAAAGGAGCAAATGCACATTAATTCCAAAACACATTTTCCCAAAAACAATTGGCATATATATACAAATAAATCAATTATTAATATCCACTCCGATCTTAGAATCGCTTAAACCTTTACTCTGATACCAATAAATGTAACATTCATATCACTCAGATTAACGAGACAATGTAAACTAGTCGAATTTTTTTTTTCCACTTGTTCCTAAATTCAATTCTGTACTTATTTCCATTTAATTAACTTTTGTTTCCAATTCAATTCCATTATTATACCCTTAAATTATATTGCCGCTGACCTATAACTGTCCAAGGTTACTATTCATTTTACAAAAATTTGGCAATATAACGGCTATAATTTTGACTAGCCTCCTGAAACGCAAACAATCACACAGCCTCTCAGAGGCACAATAATTCAAATATAATCAATATTCACAATCCAATCCTCATACTTCATAACCTAACAAACCCATTCACATCCATTTCATCACATCTTAGTAATCATATATATATATATATATATATTCACAAACCATGTCCTTAATTACAAACTCCAACATCTATACATACATATATATACATGCCATATACAAAAGCAACTACCCTACACAAAAAGAAAAAACTCTTCCTCCAAAGTGTGTATTAATGCTCCTGCTCTTCGGTACCTGCACACAGTAAAAATCTACGTGCTGAGTATGAAATATGCCCAGTGATGACAAACAATCATAATATTTTCTTTAACCATAATATTATCACTGTGCTTAATAATAATCAAGTAACTTATTAACTTATAATTAAATTTCTACTTAAACTAATTTCTTCCAATTTCCTTTCAAAAATATTTTTATTCTTTTAATGATAATTCTTACTATTTAATACCTTGACTTAAGTAAATTTTTCATTTGATCCCTAATTTTACACTTATTTACAAAATTACCCTTTTTAATGCATATTTACAAAAATGCCATTATTTTTACTTAATTTCACTTTTATCTCATATCATTACTTAAAAATTTCATATTATACGTTGTTTTAACATTTTCATGTAAAATTACGCTTTATTTTCTCTTATATTTTGTAGATACTGAATAACCACAATAGAGTATTTATAGGTACAACATATAAGTAGTACAATTCTACTAAAATATGAAGAAAGATGAGTTTGATAGTCATCCATACACTTCATAATTATCACAATAAATCTAATATTATCAACAAAATAATTAGAAAAATAAAATTGAAAAAGAAATACACATTATTTACGTGGTTAAACGTAAACTTACTCCACAGATAAAAGAGAGCAAAATTTACAAATTACTGTGTTTATTTTTAATTTTTCTGTTCAACAGCTAAAACTTGTTCTGAACTGTTATTATCACCAGAAAACTCTTTATCAGCAAGAGTTTTAGCAAGCAAAGATTTCTTAATCTCTTCGATGCATAGTCAAAGTTTTTCTACAGTGAATTAAATTTTCTTTAATATTCATAAAGATGGAGGTAAAAACTTTATGAGTTTTATTCCTTATTCTTACTTAATGGCTAAATTATCTAAATCCATAAGAATAGAATTGGAATCATCAATATGATATTTTAGTAACATACTTAATAAAGTTTTATGCAAACTGTTGTGTTAGAATCGCGATCATGAGAAAGGGAATAAAATCATGTTGGTATATATCTCTTACAAGTATTTCACTATTTTGTGCCAAAAATAATGGTGATTATGGACATAAAAACGTGCCTTCTTGTGAGAAGTCGACGGCTTGCATTGATGACTTCCGAGATACTGTGGAGTTTGGACCGCATGACTTTAATATTCAACAATGGGTACACTTACCTTATAAATTGCCTACTTCCAACATATAGGTTCCCACTTGTATTTGATTGCTAGTGAATTTCATAACGTAATTACTTGTTGAACAATAATTAGAGATGCATAGGGATTATTAGCAACCATCAAATTCAAGTGAACTTGTCTCCATGTTGGCATCACAACTGTATGCTAGCTACTATCATATAAAGAAAATTTTAATTGCTTTTAGATCTATCTTATCACAATTTTTTTTATGGTAAGTATAAGAAAATTTATGAAAGATTATCTAATCGATTTACAAATATATTTTTTAAGAAGTATGATTATTCAATAATTTTCTTAATTCCTCCGAAAAATAATAATTTTAATATAGAGTAAAAAGAAAGATATTCATTTATTCATATACATTTTTGGCATTGGTTTTATTTATTGGATTTAACAAGTCAGGCTTAAGGGGAAAAAAAAAATACTACCAGTTGTCATTTAAAAATTTCGGCCACGTGGGTATTTCTGGAGAAGGTGTTTGTCATACTTTTTGGCCAGTTTTGAGGACTGCTATTTTAGATTCTCTAACTTACTAATTACTTGGCGTAATACGCCCGCACCTGTTGTTTGACCATAATGTTTATAGTTTTTCCACGTGGAAAATGGAAATATAGGTAGCTACCCGTATTCTTTTTGAATTTTTATTCAGATTCAGTTTAGATAAATTTGATGAATTAAATTAATACATTATCATCTGTGCATATTAATTATTAATTTATTTTTAATTAATTTATATAGATAATAATGCACAATTACTTAAATGGGATCTAAATAAAGAGGATATAATTTGTTTACTGTCATAGTTTTTCTTATTTTCTCAGTTCACTTAATAAAATAATCTCTCTTTTCACACTCAAGAAAATATTAGGCTTTTTTAAGTTAAAGTTTTACCAGTAACCACACAGCTTCTACTAATTATTTGATAACTGGGTTTTTCTAAAAGCAATCATATGCAGGTTAAATAATTAAAAATTTGGTAATTTTTTAATTATTTAAAATTTAATTTTTATTTGACTCTAAAGACTGGAAAAAGAAATAATTGATTAAATAATACTTGGATATCTCAGCTGTGAAATATGAATAGGGAAACTGACAACAGAATATTGAATTTAGGTGGGAAATTAAAGGCCAAGTATGACCTTTCCTTCCCATTTCTGTGGTTTGCTCGAACACAACTTTGCATTTTGACCGATAACCTCCATTATTAGCACAACTCACTGCTTCACAATCAGGATCATCTTGATTCCATCATTTCCACAATACGACAAGATTTCCCATGCCTAAGATTATACAGGACAATAAATATATATTCGCGCACACACACACAGCTTGAAAGAAGGGGCGATTCCATCAGAAAAGGGAAGACTGAGAGTATTGATCTCTCTCTCTCTCTGTTTTTCCCTTTAATTGAATATCTCTTTGTCTTGAATTTGTGTTTTCAAGTATGGAGTTAGATAATGAAAACATGATACTCCCTTCTCATAGAGCTGAAAATGGCAAAGTCCCTGCCTTTGATTCAGGAGCTGCCCGTCTCAAGGAGCTTGGTTACAAACAAGAGCTTAAGCGTGATCTCTCGTAAATTTCTTACCAATCTCTTCTGTTCATTTTGGAGGATTTCGGGTTTTTCAATATCCAGTTCGTTGGTGGTGATGAAATGGGTTTAAAAATCTGTCCTTTTTTGTTTTATTTGCTGGAAATTTTTGCAGGATGTTTTCGAATTTTGCCTTTTCGTTTTCGATCATTTCTGTGCTTACTGGGATAACTACCTTGTATAACACTGGGCTGAGTTTTGGTGGGCCAGTATCTTTGCAATATGGATGGTTTATAGCTGGTATTTTCACCATGTTTGTTGGGTTAGCAATGGCTGAAATTTGTTCTTCATTCCCAACTTCTGGTGGTCTCTACTACTGGAGTGCTAAACTTGCTGGCCCTCGATGGGCACCCTTTGCCTCCTGGATTACTGGCTGGTAATCTTTTCCTTTGTTAATTTTTGTCTTGCTACCACAGAGTTCCAATTTTCCTGCACTCTTCACTTTAAGCTGACAGTTTATATCATGATTAGCATCAGCAGTGTAAGTGAAGATCATGGTTGACTTGTTCCTTACAGAATTCGTAGGATACTTATGATAGCTTCCTCGGTCACAGGCTAGGCCTGTTACTTGTTTGATGCAATTCGTTACTTCTTCGGTGATTAGGTTTTAGTACTTAGCAACTGGCACTTGGAACCATGAGCACTTTGTGCTGCTATTCTTACATTATTAGGAGGATTTATAATTTCTCTATTATGTTTTTGCTTTTGATTCTATTGGTGGTGCATGCTTCAAAATCTTCCTCTCATTCTTCGGGGTCATTAGCTTAATCGCCATTGGCACAGAGTCTAATATGTATGAGTTATATTACATTAAACTGAGTGAAATTCACTCAAATCATAATAACTTTATGGCTGCGTTCTTTTGTGTAGTGATGTTGATTCCATCCTCATTTTATTTTCAGAACGGAAAATAAGAATATCTCTTAAAAAATTTGAATGCAAACGGATTAACTGTGTACATTCTGTGCACATCTAAATGCAGTTGTATTTATGTCACGCGAAATGGGTTTAGGCCATAGTTACCTGTCATGGGGTTTTCTGCAAGATCCGTAACTAGCAAACTTCTCAGAAATGGGAATAGCTTGACATGTTGGTTTAACATTGAGGATTGATCAGTTACGAAAAACCTGCATATCAAATTACATGTTGAGAAAGAACCCTTGCAATCATTAAATTGAAAACTTTATTGGCCAAAATGTGGTAGGAAGTTCACATCAAAATGCTGGTTCACATATTAAACTTGGTAGGGCAAAATAAATGTGATTGAAATACAAGGATATAGTGAAGAGGTCAGTTTCTTATAAGCCATGCATGCACAGCGCGTGAAACATGACTTGGATTAATTGTTAACAAGGTTTGATTCTTTACTCAATTTCAAAATCTTGCAATAGGGATTGGAATACTAAATATTTTTTTCTAAACATATCTTATTATTCTCTTGACTATATTATGATCTGCATTTTCTTTTTGTGCTCAAAAGTTCAAACATACAGTTATAAATCTGTTCACTTATAGTTCATGGAGAAAGTTAATCCTCCTGATATATGTGCTGATGCCAGGTAAATTGATTATTTCTTGCAGGTTCAACATTGTTGGCCAGGTATACCAGAGAATCAATGCTGGAGTTTGATACGTTTGACTATCTACTGCGGTCAAGCTTATTTGGGATGTAAAAGACCTATTATTCTAACCCTTTCATGTATGTTTTAAATTGCAGTGGGCTGTTACAACAAGTATAGATTTTTCACTTGCACAGTTGATTCAGGTAATCATTCTCCTTAGCACAGGTGGTAAAAATGGTGGAGGCTATGAAGCATCCAAGTACGTAGTGATCGCAATGCATGGAGGAATTTTACTAGTACATGCTATGCTGAACAGTCTTCCCATCTCTGTGTTATCTTTCTTTGGACAGCTGGCTGCTGCTTGGAATCTTCTTGGTGTGAAGCATTTCTAGCTCTACTGCCTTGTCTTCCCTTTCCTTTGTACAAAAAACACTTTCTCAATTCTCTGCTGTGCCTTTGGATTGTACAGGTGTTTTGGTTCTCACAATTCTGATTCCCTGTGTTGCAACTGAGAGGGCTAGCGCAGAGTTTGTTTTCACACACTTTAACACAGATAATGGGGAAGGAATCAGTAGTCATGCTTACATATTTGTCCTGGGACTTTTGATGAGTCAGTACACCCTTACCGGGTATGATGCATCTGCTCATATGGTACGTTCTATTAATCTTTTCATTTTAATCCTCGTTCCAAAAGTTAGGTTGTTAACCTTAAGAAGCTATCTGTTAAGTAGCTCCAAATTCAAAGCCGAAGCACAACATACTTCTCAATGAATGTGTTCTATTGCTCAATATGTCCAAGCTCACATAACTAACACATTATGAAGAATTTTAATTGCATATTGACTAGGTCAGCAGAGCATTTCTTCATCCACCTAATTTATGGCATGATAATAATTAGAGGGCTGGAACTATGACCGATCATGTGTCTTGTTTAACTGTTATATCCAGACAGAGGAAACCAAAAGTGCTGATAAAAATGGACCTAAAGGAATAATTAGCGCCATTGGGATATCTGTTATATTTGGATGGCTCTACATTCTTGGTATCACCTTTGCTGTCACCAACATAACTTACCTTTTGAGTAAAGACAATGATGCGGGTGGTTATGCCATTGCTGAAATATTTTACCAAGCATTCAAGAGCAGATATGGCAGCGGAGTCGGGGGAATCACTTGCTTAGGAGTAGTTGCTGTTGCCATATTTTTCTGTGGTATGAGTTCAGTCACTAGCAACTCAAGGTATAATGTCTCTTTTTCAGTATCTCATGTGAAAAACTCTTTTACTTAGTGACTAATAAGGCTGCACAATCATTCTCAGGATGGCATATGCATTTTCTAGAGATGGAGCCATGCCACTCTCATCACTTTGGCACCAAGTGAACAAGCAGGACGTCCCTATAAATGCTGTTTGGCTCGGTGCATTTGTTTCATTCTGCATGGCTTTAACGGTATCCCTAATTTCTCTATTTCTTCACAAGTCCAACTTTCATTGTTTCTAAACATAATCTATAAAAAAATTTTTCCTACATTTATTAATCGCGCATCCTTTACTCGTTCTTTATGTTGAGCAGTATCTTGGAAGCACAGTAGCATTTCAGGCTATGGTGTCCATAGCCACAATTGGATTGTACATTGCATATGCACTGCCAATATTCTTCAGGGTGACATTGGCACGCAAGTCATTCACCCCAGGACCCTTCAATTTGGGTCGGTATGGCGTGGTTGTGGGTTGGATTGCAGTACTTTGGGTGGTAACCATCTCAATTCTCTTCTCATTACCAGTAGCCTACCCCATTACTAATGAGACACTCAACTACACTCCTGTCGCGGTTGGCGGCTTGCTCATCCTCGTTGTTACTTCTTGGATCTTCAGCGCTCGCCGTTGGTTCAAAGGTCCTATAACCAATTTATAGATGGCTCGAGTAGATGAACAAATTTCATTACTTAGGAAAGTTTAGAATCTCTGTCTCTAGTAATCTTTTAATTTTTTTTTTCTTAACCCGAATGACCACATTCTACAAGTACATACAGTCTGCCAATGTTCCAGATCATTACTCTCTAGGATTGTCTTTTAAAATCTCCAAATTATTAATTGTTACTTTGATCATTGCCAAGTATATAGATCCACATGTTTACTAGAGTTAATTTATGGGATTTTCGAAATTCTTTTAGTAATATCCCGCAATTGATCCTTATATTTATTTATTTTTAATGAAAAGTACAAAAAAATCACATCCAAATTGATTAAAGAAAAGTTCATTGGCCACTACACTAGAATGAAATATAATTTTAATTTTCTCCTCAAGACTATTTATTTAAGAAATAAAGATAATTAAATTGCATGTATTTGTATAAATTCATTTTCTTTTGTGAGTGTGAGTCAATCGAGAGTAGAGTAAAGAAAATTAAGGTTACATTACCTCTGTTTTATTATTTACAGTCGAGCCTACCCCAGCCATTATCTACACTGCGGACTCTGGACAATATGCCAACCATCCAACAAACAATATATTCTAACCTTCATATTTTTTCAAAAAAAAAAAAAACACTTATTATTATTATTATTTTTGATAATTATAGTTTTGGTGAGGAGAGTGAGATTAAAACTTGATTAATTGAAAAAAAAATCAAATTTTCAACTATTTGAGCTACCAAAATTCCCATTTGAACTTATATATCAGTGTTACAGTGAATATGAAATAACTCCCATGATCAACAGTCATATTCGCAGCTGTTTACTCTAAAAATTCATAAAGAAAACCTTTAATAATTTATTGATAGGAATTCGCTGGTCTGACCAATAAGATTACAAGAAATTGCTAAAAATTCAATGAGACTCTACAAGGAAATCTTGGATAAGTTGAGAGCTGATTTGACGAAGCAAAGACTAAAAAAGCTATGAAAAATAAGATAAATTCGTGTCTGGCCGCCGTGTAAATTCTGCTCCCTTTACTCACCTTTATTATGTATTTGCTTATATTAATGCCTCCACATACCATCTTTCCTTCTCAGATGATGAATCAAATGCCTTCAATTTCACAGCTTCACTTAAGCTTAACAACCTATCAATTGTTACACTTTTCTCCATAGGCCTCGCCTATGGATACGATTCAACCTTTTCTTCAATGGTGGGCCAGTCTTCTTATAGGAAACCTTTCATCACTTCTTCATTAAAAACAACCAGCCTTTATAGCTTTCATGGTCTTGATCTTTGCTGGCTTTGGCCTAATTTAAGCTCTGACATCGAAAATATTGGAATTCTGTTTGATGAGCGACGAGCTGCCATAAATTCTGAGTCAACAAACTCTCCTTTGATCCTCACAATGGCTGTGTTTGGCCACCCGGTTGTTGGTGGCTGCAAATTTTCCTGTTGATTCCATTCGGAGACACTTAGATTGGGCTAATTTATTTGCATTTGATTATCATTTGCCCTTGAAAGACATTACAGGTTATCGTGCTGCTTTATTTATTATTCAGGAGGGATAGGTATCAATTTCGGGATAAGGGCATGGATGGGAAGAGGATTACCAGCAAGCAAACTTGTTTTGGGATTGCCTTACCACGGCTATGCTCGGAAACTCGCAAATCCCAAGCACAATTCAGTTGGTGCAGCAGTCTTTAGGTCCTACTTTAAATCCTGATGGTTCTATATATAGGCTATAAGGCAATCAAATCATTCATATTGGATTATGGATGTGGAGTCTCTTCAGGGTACAATTCCTCAAGTGTAGTTAATTACTTCAATATCAAAGAAATATGGATAAATTCTGATGATGGTGAGGGTATTAGGACGAAAATATTATATGCCTAATTAAGGACAATATTATTCGGTTACTGGGTTTTTTTTTTCTTTTTCAGATATGGGGTAAAGTATTTTGTAAAATTATTAAATTTCTGATATTACAGTAAAAATAATTAAATTTTTATGTATCAAAAAAGGTAAAATTATTGTTGTTTTTTGTTAGGAAAATATCCATACGAAGAGTGATGTAATTTGTTAGAAAAACGGTGATTTCTTTTGCTGTTTTTAGGTGCCAAAATGGCGCCGCTTTCCGGGTTGATTGTTTAGTGGAGAGTAGGCCTGATCTGACAAAAAATGGCAATCTATATGACATTTTTTGAATTTTTTTAATATATTTGCTGCATGTGCAAATTTTATTGAAAAAAAAAATTATTAATTTTTTTAATAATTTTATTTTTAATTCCTAAAGCTATATTTCAACTGTGTATTTGAATTTTTTGATCATTTGACTTCCCATCTTAGAGTCTCTGATAAATCTTCAATTGCCGGTCTAATTATTATTATTATTATTATTATTATTGATAATACTCTGAAAATTAAAATTAGGCTTGATCGAAGGCCCATCGCTAGAAGGCCCATAATGCCTAAGCCTCTCCAACTGATTGGGTCAAGACACGAAAAATGAGGCTGTTCGATCGGACATGACCCGTCCCTACCATGACATGACTGTCTGAAGCATGCTTCTGTCAAATCACCGTCACCTCTATGATAGGTCATACCTGCTTCAGAGTAGGTCTACTATTTATGAACACTGTTCAAGTTCTTTAGCCCTATAAATAGCAAATTCATTTTATAAATTCACACACACTCTCTAAGTTTTATCCATACTCTCTCTTTAAAGGCTTTTCTCTCAGTTGCTAACTTAAGTATTGGAGTGCTAACGATTAGTGTCAAGGCCCAAAGCACACATCAACCCCGTATCTTCACTCAATCAGAGTTCTTTATCTTCTTCTATGAAAATTTCTGATTTATCATTTGGTACTTTCATTGAAAGCCGATGGCTGAGTCAAAGCATCCAACCTTCATGCCCCTATGAAGAACATGGATTCATAATCACAAAGAGAATGTCAATAAACAAGAATCCCATAAAAAGTCTCTAAAACTATATGGGGAAATAACGGATGGTGAAAATAAAATCCAGGATTGAAAAAAGCAAAAAAATTATGCGCGGGTCCGAAAGGAAGCAAAATGTCTTCCTTTTAAAACACTGCACGATAGATGTAGGGGACTCCTAGAACCAACTTACTGGGATGGATGAAATGACTGCCCTCTCCTTATCTCTAAGTAAACTAGATAAAGGAATACTTTCTCCCTCCCATGAACATTCTAAGCTAGCACTTAGAAAAGGGGTGGTAGACCTTATGATCCAAGTTCTAGGACCAAAAGGTTATCTTGGATAAAACCTCTCTCACCGTGGAAGAGTCGATCGGCATAAGTGGTAAATGAACTAGGGTCGAAACCTCCACCAAAGCAATTTAACGAATGGCCATAGGGAGAGCATGCCCAATATTGAAGAAAGATGAAATCATCTGCGCTAATATTGAAGGAGGATGAAACATATTTCTTCTTCGATATTATGCATATAGGTGCAAATCTTTACAGTTCTCTTGTAAAAAAGGACACGAGAAGAACATGGAATTGCATCCATACATTCTGGTAACCCAAAATCTGGGTGGTGCTGCTTTCACCTCACCAACCCCTCATTTCAGAAAATGTAAAGAAATAAAGTAAGATTGAAAGGATGAAGTATGATTGGATGCAAAGGAAAGGAAAAAAAATAGCTCGCAGGGACTTTTTTTTTGCTAATGCTTCTGCCTCACCAACCTCTCCTTTCAACAAACGTAAAGAAATAAAGTAAGATTGAAAGGATGAAGTATGATTGGACATAAAGGAAAGGAAAAAATCAGGCAAGCAGGGGCCCCCTTTTTTTTGGGTCCGGTCAAACTAGAGGCATTAGAAAGAGAAAGTCAAATTGGAGAAACGAGACACCAATTTTGAAGAAAAAAGGACGAACGGGGAAAACACTAGACAATAAAAGAGAAAAAAAGATACATTTCCTACGGTGAAGAAGGCCCTAAAAGAAAAGGGTAGCAAAGTCGTAGCTAAAGATAATGTTAAATGAGTTTGTCATAATCTTGATCGAAAGATCGATAAAAATTTACTATTATCCCGATTGAAAGATTGATGAAAATTTACTATTATCCCTATCAAAAGATCAATGAAAATTTGCTATTATTCCAATCGAAAGATCGATGAAAATTTATTATTGTCCCGATCGAAAGATTGATGAAAATTTTATTGGTCCCAATCAAAAGATTGATGAATAAAATTTATTTATTTTTGATTAATTCCTTAGTTTTGCTTGATCGACATTCTCCCGATTGAGCTTTCTCACATCGATTGCAATTAGTAAAGCAACAAATGCAAAAATAAAGACCAAGATTTGAAAAAAGAAATTTATTGAGGCTCTTTCCAAAATGTTACATTTGAAGTTTACAAAGAAAGAAACATAATCCTCTGTCTACCATCAGTCGCTGCTATTTTCCCTCAACTTTCAAGATATTGTAAGCATCTTCCACTTGTGGCACGTTAGAACTTGAAAAGTGAAAAAAGGTTAGCCATAGCTTGATAAGATAAGAATGAAGAAAGCAGCAGGAGATAGAGGTTGCATCACCTACTACAATAGGTGATGCCATGGTAGAGAAGTACCCAACTGTTCATTCGTCTTCTTAAAATGGCGATGTCAAAGCAAGGCAAGAGACAACCAGGGGGCTCTATGGGCAAAGTAAGCAAGAAAATCAAAGAAGGAAGCAGATAGATAAGAATGCTAAGAAGTGATTATATTTATAAGAGTTTGGAAGCACACGTGGTGAATCTTAATAAATGAGGAGTTAAAAAAAATAAATAGCCATAATTAAAGCTCAAAAATAGAAGCGACAAAAGAGCAATTAATTAGCGCCATTTCCTAAAAGAAGTGATCAAATACAGTGATTCGAGAAAGAAATGGTCGGGTTTATGATGCAACTATTATAGGATGAATAGTGGAGAAAATCCTTATTTGCCAACCAAAACAAAGCAGCTCGAAGGCATCAATCCTGATCGAAATTAACGAACCCAAGTCGTCCTTAGAATCATTTCCAAGCTTATTGGTACCTCAAAGTAAGAAGGATATAAACTGCATCCTTGATCGAAACAAATTTACAAAATGACGCTTTCATAAGATAAGTTAAAATGCCATTCAATTATAATATATCTTTCCTCATTTTTAGTTTTTAGTATCATATTAAGAGATAGATGGAAAATTAAGGAAGAAAAAGGGAAGAGAAAAACAAGAAATCATACAAAAGATGAAGTTCATTGAAACTCTTAAAGTCAATATAGAGTACATTGATTGAACATAGAGCTTTTTTTGCTAAAAAAAAACAACAAGTGAAGAATTTGTAGCTTTACTACAACAAGACCACCTCTCATTCAAGTAAACCCCTTTACATCAGGTCAACATTAGGAAAATAGAGGAGAAAATACAAACTTGTATCATTTACCATGATCATAAAAAAGTCCAGGGCTAAAAGAAGGAAGCAATAGTGAAGAATGAAAAACATATGATTTTCTATGGCAAGTTATATATTGCTAAAAAAAGGCCTAATGATTCATTCTTCTTCCTAAAATTGAAAGGAAAAGTAAGAAAAATTAAGAAGTAATCAAGTGGTTTCATGCAAAAAAGCTTAAAAAAAAACTTCAAGGAGAAGAAGAAGATAAAACACCCCCTTTTATAGTAATTTTCCATTTCTAGAAAACTAATAGTGGAAAGCCACGTGGCTATACTATTTAATGTAGGAATAAAAGGAACATTAAAAGCATGGAAGAGGAAATAATGAAATTTAAAGAGGCACCCTTTCAGAAAGCATTGTTTTCAAAGCGACGTGGGAAAAGAGGCAACGATCCAAATACCCATTATCAAACGAGCGAATAAGCAAAGATAGCAATTAGTAGCATCTTCAGGTAACTTTGCTTTTCATTTTATAACAAGTACAGTTAACATACTTCCTTGTAGAAACTACAAATATAACAAGAAAAATGAGCTAGTTTGGTACCAAAGATTTAACCAAAAAAGAAAAAAAGGCACAACGTGCAAAGATACAAAGCCTCGTAAAGTCCCTCAGATAGCAAATTCTCATAACAAACATCAAATAAATAGGTCAGATAATTGAACTTTGGAATTCTATTTATAAAATTATTTGTAGGAAGACATTTTCGATTGACGTATATCCCAATTGATGTAATTATATATAATCCCAGTCTTTGGATTGATGTCTCACTTTTTTGATAAGTGATCGAGTGAATAAAATTCCAAATTTTCAACTGACACTCCATTTTTTCGAACGACGTATATCCCAACCAATGTAATTATAATCCCTATCTCCAGACTAACATTTTACTTTCCCGATCGATGATCGATGTAATTAAGCTCTAGTCTTAAAAGACCAAAAATTTCATTTTCCTGACCATTAACTGTAAGAAGATCAAAATGATCATCAAGAAAATATTAAAAGCCGACCTTCAATCTTTATAAAGATTGATTGAACTACTTAAAGGGGAAAAATGATAATACTCTGAAAATTAAAACTAGACCCAATCGGAGGCCTATCGCTAGAAGGCCCATAATGCTTATGCTTCCCCAACTGACTGGTAAAGACATAGGAAACGGGGTTGTCTGATCGGACATGACCCATGCCTACCATGCCAAGGCTGTCTGACACACGTCTTTGTCAAATCACCATCACCTCTATGATAGGCCATACCTGCTTTAGAGTAGGCCTACTATTTAAGGACATTGTTCAAGTTTTCCAGCTCTATAAATAGTAGGTTCATTCTATAAACTCACACACACTCTCTCTAAATTTTATCCATACTCTCTATCTAAGAGCTTTTCTCCCAGTTGCTAACTTAAGCATTAGAGTGCTAACGATTAGCCTCAAGGCCCTGAGCATGCATTGACTCCCTATTTTCACTCAATCAGAGTTCTTTCTTTTCTTCTATGGAAATTTTTGATTTATCAATTATTATTAGTTCTTATTTGTCTTCTATTCCAAATTATTTAATGATAGTAACACAAATAATGGAAGAGAGAGAAAAAAATTAAATATTTTTTTGAAATAATAATATGGGAAGTAGATTGTCATCATGCTATTAAAAAAATAAAAAATTATGAATTGTATATGAGTGAGAAATCTATTGATATGTTTTTCTTGGTTGCCTTTTACAAGTGACTTATGCTTCGAAGCGTATGCATTATTAGTTAGTGTTTAGATAATGACAAATACCTATGAATTATATCTACTATAGGTGTAGATATATTTAAAAAAATTTTGAAAAATGTCACATAGGTTGCCATTTTTTGTCAAACTGAATCCCTTTCTCCACTAAAAAATCAACCTGCAAACTAATGCCATTTTAACAGCTGAAAACGACAAAAGAGTTTTTTTTTATTTTCTAACAAATTACATCAATTTTTGCATGGATCCTACTTTGACAAAAGATGGCAATAACTTTACCGTTTTTTGATACACTAAAACCTAATTATTTTTACCGTGGCCCCAGAAATCTAATAACTTTACAAAATAACCCCAAATCTAAAAAACATCCCTTGGTTATTTGCTTTTTAGCTCATGAACGATGATCATTAGAAGCTTTACAGAATGGTTCATAGGCTGGTGAAGATCATGAAAACAACATGAAATTGGGGATTATGGTTTCAATACCAATTTTAGTGGTTATCAATATTATTAAAATTAGATCAGATATAGACTCGAAGAGATAAAGGTTTATGGTTTGATAAGTTCGTTGGGGTTCAATCAGATTTTTTTAAATAATATTATTTTTTAAGTTTTATATAAATATTATGAAAATATCACCATATAAAAAAACTAAAAATAGTTTACGAAATACATTCATTATCAAAAATTAATAATAAGATAATATTTTCAAGTTATTCAACATTTATAACAAAAATTTAAGATAAATATAGTAAAAAATTGCAAATGTTAAAAAAAAATTCATCAAATATAAATTATAATTTTTATTTTATTCATAAAAATTGTCTAAATTTCAATTATTTTGTCTTTATACTTATATTTTATTCTTTGAGCGAAAAAATAATGTTTTAGGGATTTTTTAGATAAAATTTGTTTTTTTAGGTTCAAACTGGTTTTTTTATTCCACCCAGTTTTCTTCAGTTTCAGCGTGATTTTTATCTATTTAATCAATTTTTTGGTTGGTTCATAATGGTTCATTCCTTCTTTTTTTCTAGCCTAGTTTTTTACAGTACCAATTTGGTTTGTAGTACACTAGTTATTCTCTTATGCATATATTCTTAGTTTTGTAGTATATTTTGTAAGATGCAGAGTGCTTAAATCAAAAGGTAAAAATAGTTTCTAACTCCATCATTCCTCTATTTCTAGACAAGTTGTTGGAATTTAGAAAACAACAAGTAAATTTTTGTAACTCGAGAGAGAACACAAGGAAAAAAATATAGGCTGGAATTTCACATTTTCATTGAATTAAACATTTGTTTAAATATAGAAAAATTGTAGGTAATAAATCTGAAAAATAAGCAACTACATCGAGCATCATTCCATGATTAACAAACTACTAAAATATAGCAACCACTGTTAACCAAATCATTTGAAATAGTCAACAACTAAGAAAATATATATATATATATATATATATGTTGCAGCAGCTGAAGCACAACTTTAACACTCCTCCAAGTTTCTCTCTAAGAAACTCACACTTGCTTCTTGATAGAGGCTTTGTAAATATATCAACTAGCTAAAGATCAATCTTGTAATAATTCAAACTAACAGAACCTTCCTTCAGCACTTTTCTAAATAAGAATAATTTGATGTTGAAATGCTTTATTTTTTCATGAAAAATAGGATTGTTTGAGATAGTAATTGTTGCTTGATTGTCCATAAACACCTCTGTGCATTCTTCTTGCTTCAATTTAGATAAGTCAATGTTTTTCTTAACCACAGAGCCTGATTTGTAGCAGCGTAGCTGCAATAAATTCAGCTTCTATTGTATATTCCATGATAACCTCTTACTTATTCGAACACCAAGAAAACACTCCTAAACCTAAATTAAATAAATAACCAAAAGTGCTTTTCATATCGTTAAGAGATCTAGCTTAATCACTGTCAGAATACCCTTGCAAAATACACTTCTCATGTAACACCCCAATACCCGTTCCAAGAAATGGGCTGGATATAGAGTGCAACACTGCTTATAAAAAAAAATATCTAAGGCAAAAACTTATTTACTGTCTCCCAAATCACTTATAATTTTCGACTCCAAAATTTTTTCTAGACAACAGATAGAGTTTCCTCTATACGGGTCTCTATTCCCCCTGTTATCAAAGAGTAAATTATCTCCTTGGCTCCAACTATAACATTCATATCACATAATCCATTACTTAATTGATCTCAGGTCGATACTCATGACGAGATCTCAACTAACCAAATTAATAAAGTATACAAGGAAACCCAAGAACAACAAATGTATGCTACAAACCGATTACAAACCAAGAAATCAATACAAAGGCAAAATATACAAATCTATCAGATACAATGTTCAAATAAACCATAATGATTAAACTCCCATAACTCCACCCTGGGTTGACCAAACCAATAGCAGCAAATCATCCTTACCAAGAAATCCAAACTTGAAATCTACACGGATAAACACCCGTGCTAAGCTATAAAGCTTAGTAGAGAACAACAAAATATTCTATAGAAGAAATTGCCTATAAGGATCAACAATTATTGGCTATACACTAAGATATACAACAAATATGTATAACAATTGCAATAAATGATATTCTTATATATATTGTGCTTATAGTATGCCAATTTTGGATAACTCACATAACCTTACCAGTTACCTTGTTAAAAACCATTTCTTCTTTATCTGCATAGCTATTACCAATACACATATTAGTTTCACTTTTGTTTACTTATAATTCAATCTTAAATAGTTCAATCACACATATGAGTGAAATATCACATGTCAATTTCTCAAAGTCAAGCGAGACCTATAATCATACCTGAAGGCATTGCCATGAACAATTCATAGTGTAGATCTTATAAACCCAAGTATAACAAATCTTCCAAAAACATATTAGTGTCCATATACATATATAAATGCAGTAATTAAACCACCATCTCTGCATGGTACACTATATGTCATGGCATAATATGTTGCCCCTTATACCAGACATTAATTCATAACATAAGGATCACATTGAATATATGGCATGTTTACATTTTTAAGTCTAAAATAACTATCTTTTATGAGACAAAAACCAAAAATCGTGAGCATAAAACTAAAGAAAGAGATGGTAAAGGTTTCTATATTACAGAAACAGACTTCATTGCAGCTTGAAATAGCTGGAAAAGCATCATTTGTAGAAAAAGGAAAAAATAGGGAGATGCACAAACATTAGCAAAAAGTAACCCATCCAGAGATGCACCATATTCAAGAAAAAACATCAGAAAGTAAGCAGGCAATAACTTGAAATACTAAATAAAGGTTAATTTATAACATGGCATCCATTTACCAAAAAGGAAAAACGTTGAGAAACATCTTCAAAGATTTAAAACTTACGTGCAATTTCATATGCATACCTTTACAGATTCTAAATACAAATGAGATACATGATATGCATTGGTAGTTTAGATTACTTATACTTTTATACCATATTGAAATTAGCTTGCCTAAGTTTCAAAAGTGGATAACGGGATTAGAAGATATCCGAAGATATCAAACAGAGGGTATTCGAAGATATGAAAATAGAAGATATCCAAAGATATCAAGCTAGAAGATATCCGGAGATATCAAAATAGAAGATATCCAAAGATATCAAGCCAGAAGATATCCGAAGATATCAAAATAGAGGATCCCCATGAGATCAAACAATGGTCCAATAAGGAAAATCAGAAGTCCACGAAGGACAAAGACCCAAATGAGGTCAACAAAAGCAACTGCAATATCCCTATAGGCGCCTATTCAATCCACGACTGAACTATGACTGCAAGCTAACAGATACATAACTTCCTTTCCAAAAGCCTTAAATATCATTTAGGTATAACATGGCCTGATAGCCAATATCAGTGTATATGTGTACACATAATAAAATCAAAACTCCAGAAGCATTTATTCAACTCTAAATCGTACCAATACAAGGTTAAAATATCGAATCAAGCACAAAATACATTAAAATGACTACTTTATAGAAATAAAAGCTTTACATATTACAATCATGGAGGAATCTATCACTTAACTATGCCTCTAACATGCTCTTTGATTTAGATTTATACCTTTGTGAACTTTAATTATGCCAATCACCGAACATAACCTTTAAACATGTTATAGTTGCATCAAATAATCACATAGTTATGCAAGATAATTTATAGAGAGAGAAAGCCTAAAATAGCCTAAAATATCATATAAAGGACGTACCTTTTCTAGTGCATCATATACATATGTGCAATTCACATAATGCTTTATACAATTTCTCTTGTAAATAATCACATGAAAAGATACACAGTCTGATATGACATTTCATGCATACTTTTCAACATGATTTCCATAAATAAACATAGGTCACTATAATTATGTACTTTAATACACTAACTGGTGGCATATGTGCATAACCATGCTATTTCAATTTAGAAACAATACATACTCATTTATACTTTAACATATGACATGCTTCATTTTCAATGCTTTACAATAGTCTCATCACTTAAACATCAAGTTATATCACACTTCTTCGTGCTGTAATACTCCACATTATTATTACCCTTGTAGCCATACATTTGATATTTAACACACAAATATGATATATAATTGTTTTCATGCTAACTTAAATAATACATTATTAAGTCAATGAAAATCATGATACTTTAAGTAATAATGTCTTTTTGTAATACTAGATATTCGCTAGATAAGCATCTAGGACATAATTCACCAACATATATACATATATAGATAATTTTTACGATCTCCTATCCTTTTTAGGGTAGGTTAATAATTATGGCATATTGCTAATTATTTATACCTATACGATTACAAGCACAAGTTAATGCCCATAATCACTTAGGCTATCTTAGCAACCAATGAGTTCAAGTGATCCTAAGTCCCATAATCACTATACTCTATGTTACTATTGCTTTTTCTTTATCTTTACAACCTAATGCATAACACTCTTCGTTTTTGACATAAACATTTCATATATTCAATTTAGCGTCTCCTTTCTTATGAAAACAATTTTACAATATTATCTTAATCCTAATAACTTCTTGTTCAATAAGCTATGGGATAGCACTACCTTAAATCTCTTTAGTTCTTTGTTATAGTTTATTAGATCTTAATGAGATCTAATTATGTGTTTTCTTGTAATAATATTATAGTTGAATTCCTTCATATTTTTACTATATATTTGTGTTTGAAAATTTGCCAAAGTCATACTCTATGTTGTTTTTATGCCTTAGATCAAATTATTGTATAATAAGCATTTCAGTTTTATTAGGTAAGAACCTTGCTTTGAATAATTAATTTGAAGTTATTATAAAGACAAGGCCTCAAATTGAACCTTACTACAATAAGTAGTTCAATTAACCAATATTAGAGCTAAAACCTCAAGAGATTGTTCATCAATTTTGGAAGGGCCATTAGTCAAATAAAATGCTATAAATTTTCCCCTTTTTCATCGAAACCATATCTTCGTCCTAAAATTTACAACTATCGCCCTTACCACAATTATTATAAGGATTATTTTTATCACATACATTTCCTCAAAATACCACTATTTGACATAAACTCACAAGACATACATTTATACATTAATAAGGCTAAACTATGCATCATGCATAAAATTAGAGAGCACTTCTTGAGAAAAATTAGTTATTATATCGAAGAGTCGAAGCCCAGAATGCTCTCTCTATTCTGCCTTGTCGGAGCTCCACCGGAGATGCCCATTTGCTGCTAGAGCCACTGGTAACCTTTCGGTGGGCTTCATGCACCCCAAGGCACTATAGATTGGCCGAAAAATTGCCTGGAACTGCTAGTTACCATCCACTCCAATCTACTCCTCGTCGGCGAGTGAGGAAGATCGGCGGGCACTGAAAGATCTGCCTCGCTGCTGGGAGTTCTCCGGTGGTGATCGTGATTCCAAGTGCTGATGTCGGTCACCGAAAAGAGGAGAAGATTGATCCAATCAAAGAGAAGAAAAAAAATACTGATCAAGAGCCGTCGCCGCTGCTGGAGGAAGGAATCGGTAAGGAGATGATGGCTGGTGGCCGAGGTGGTGACAGCCACACCGATCGTCGGCCAGAGCTCCGCTGATCGGTGACAGTGCCTCCCCTCCGCCCTCTCCTTCTATTCCTTCCCTCTTCTTCTCTTTTCTTTTTTTTTTAAAAGGCAACTTTGGGTCTTATGTCAAAAATGACCGCACTAGCCCTTTAAAGACATATATATATTTACCCTCTACTAACTCCATTTTTAACATAAAATTCCCCAAATCTTGACCTTGACCAAATTATTAAGTCCCAAATTAACTTAATTAAATTCATATTACACACATTTCTATTAGGGTCACTATCGGGGCCTTACATCTCACCTATATAGAAATTTATTCCAAAATCCAGTGTTCCTTTGATATAACTCATTACAATTAGTAAATCTAGATAGCAGACGTACAACATGTAAAATGTCAGGTCTTGTTGTTATAAGGTACATGAGACAACCAACTAGACTTCTATAAAGAATTCATCCTGTAAGGACCACACTAGTCCACCCAAACTTTTCCTTAAATAAGTTCTTTTACGTATGATAATTTATTTCCTTTATAGTCCTATTAGTTGTTGTTGTTATTTTCACATGCATATCTCGATACACTATGAGAAAATACAAAGTATTACAATAAGTAATCTATAAAATCAATTAAAATATTTTCTTAATTAAGGTTCTTTAGTACAAAATAATAAATACAAAAAGAAAATGAATTATAAATGTAATAGACTCTCTCCTATCTCTAGTGTTGGCTTTACATTAGCAGCTCTTGTCCCAACAGAAAGCATCTTGACTTCAAGTACCTACACGGATAAACACCCGTGCTAAGCTATAAAGCTTAGTGGGGAACATAAATAACATATTGATAACCACACACAGTAGTTATCACCAATCATTTAACAACAATAAAATACAATGCCTTATAGGATTAATAAAAATATAACAGTATCATGTAATCAGAACAGTAACAGTTTTAAACTGTAAAAGCATAGCACTATTTGCATCAATGGCCTGCGTAAATTCCTGTGGGTGTGGATAACGGGTGCAATGGATACCCGAAGGTATCAAAACAGAAGGATACCCGTAGGTATCTAAACAGAAGGATACCCGTAGGTATCTAACAGAAGTCTCATATAGAGACAAACAGAAGACTCATAAGAGTCAAACAGAAGCAGCTGCGATAACCCTATAGGCATGCCTATCTATCCACAACCAAGTCTTTATGTGCAGGCATAACATATCTCATGTAACATTAGATTCATAGTATACGATTCATCATATGAAATGATAAATCAAATAATAAGATAATATTCTTTAACTGTCATGTCACAATCAAAAACATATGCAGATAGTCGATATAACCTAACCATATTCAAGTAAATACTTTCATATATCAATTACTATAACTTATCTTTATATTACTTATACATTTCATATGTTTATGGTTGAGCAATGTCATATATTTTATATTTAAGGTACAATATAAGTTTAAGGAAGAATAGTTAATCTTATGCTTCAAATGGGGTCTTAACTTTCATGTTTGAACTTTGAGGGAGGGTCACGGTTACTACCAATTCATGGTAACCGTGGCCAAGACATGCTTTATGGGTCACGGTTACTACCAAATTCATGGTAACCGTGACCTAATTGCTCGAGGGAGGGTCACGGTTACTACCAATTCATGGTAACCGTGGCCAAGACATTCTTTATGGGTCACGGTTACTACCAAATTCATGGTAACTGTGACCTAATTGCTCTTTCGGGTCTGGACTACGCCAGACTACCTCACGGTCATTACCGGAGGAGTAATAACCGTGTTCTTTACTTTTTAAAGGGGTCACGGTTACTATGAAATGCTTAGTAACCGTGAGATAGGGTGCATTTAGGTTCTGGACTGCCTCACGGTTACTATGAAACTCGTAGTAACCGTGATGCCTCAAATCGCTCAAAGACAGATTTTCTGTCTCAACTTATATACCATTTTTGACCCAGAAAACGTCATTTTCAGGGAAAGTGGTATTCTACAAAGTTTTTCCACTATGACTCTAGTTTCTAAAACATCAAAAATCACTCAAATCAGACTTCTAAATCTCAATTTATTCACTAAAAACCGAAGACTGCTCACTTGGGACGGACAGCAGGGGTCTGTCCACTTCAAGCTCATTTTCAGACACTCTAGAGACAGATTTAGGTCCCGTTTTCTTCTACAAAGTTGTAGATCTAAGTCTTATCTTTCATATCCAACTGGAATCACAGAAATCGGACCTCTACAACAAGAGTTATGCCCTTTTTACTAAGACTGGTTCATGTGAACCAAAAACAGATTTCCACCAACTCACTTCCTAAGACACAAATCATCTTTCTCATGCAATATACATTCAATTATTCACTCAACATCAACTATAGATCATCAAGAGCACATATAACAATTTATTTCAACTACAAATACATAAAGCACTAACATAACTCCCAAACCTTATTAGAGCACCAAAATTCCTTTCTTTCTATCTCTCTTTTTCTTGCTCTACATCTCTACCATCTTCAGCTTTTTCTTTACTTGAAGCAGCCACTTCGTGGACTTGAGGAGAGAAGAAGATGAAAACACAAAAGAAAATAAAAGAAACCAATTTCTTGGCCAAGTATGGCCGGCCACCCAAGCAAAAGAAGACCAAGAATTACTTCTTTATCTCATAGCCATCCATTTGCTTAAATATCATTGGTTAATAATAAAAATCTTGGCAAAGTTCACTTTGGTCCCTCTTAATATTTATGATTCTTACTTTAATCTTTCATCTTTCTTTATTTCTATTTTTGCCACAATTCTTTTATTTGATCTTTTCAATTAAGTCCCTACATTGAAATTTTCTTTTAATTAACCACAAAATCAATCTCTGTCTTATGCGAAATGACCATCTACCCCTCCTAGGGTATCATTAGGGGCATTACACATCCACTCTTTCAGCTTCATCATGCTTGCTCACATCTCATTTTGACACATTAGAGTAGTTGTGCACTTTTGCAATCCTCCATCTAAACTTTTTCAAAATCTCCTTAGCGTGCTTTTTTCTGACAGATGAAAACTTCACCTTTTTTCTGTTTAATTTCCATTCCAAGGAAATAAGCCATCTCTCCTAAATCATTCAACTCAAAAGTATTTTGCATATCTTTTTTAAACTTTTGAATAAGATGAACATTACTTTTTGTAACTAGCAAATCATCAAAATATAAAGAACTATGATAATTGTGAATTAAACTATGTTTTTAGTGTGTTTTTAGGTATTTAGTTTAGTTAATTTTATGACTAATTAGTTAATTTGTGTTTTTGTTGGTTAATTATAATTTTTTGGTTTTTTTTCAGGGTTAAATTGAACAAAAGAAGGACTTAATTAAAGAAAGGAGAAGTTTTGGGCCAAATGTGTAATTTTGGAAAAGAAGGCAATGAATTCTGTTTTGTTCTAGTGAGTTAGCACTTGGGAGAGTGACAAAACACTCACCCAAGGCAAAACAATCACTCTCCTAAGCAAAAAGATCACTCTCTTGAGTGATAAAATCACTCTCCCGAGTGATTAATGAGGAAACACGATAAAAGACTTCCTATTTAAGACGAATTCTTCTATAACTTGGTTTAGAAAGTTTACAAAGGCAAAACTTCTTCTTTTGGCAAGATAATTCAACTATAAAAGCACCGAAGCACCAAAACTTAGGGGAGATAGTTAGAATTACAAATTTTACTCTTAGTTTAGTTTTAGTTTTCTTTAGTTATTGTATAGCTTAGTCTTTAATTTAGCTTTATTTTCTGTTTTTTTAGTTTACAATTCTCTAAAAGACTCAAGCTTTTTATTGAAGTCATCAAAAACAAGTTTGGAGCTTCATGAGTATTGTATCTCTTTACTTTAATTGTTCATTTAGTTTTTATCATGTTTGGTAAGTAGTTTTTCTTCTTTTACTAGGGAAAACTTGAATCCTTATATTTTTGTTGTAATGACTTTATTTTGAGCTTTAATTCAATGCATGTTTGATTATTTCTTAGTTTTGGACAACTTCTTATCTTTGGTTGTTATTGAATTAATGATTAACTTATTTTAATTAATAGTTAATGATTGATTTATACATGACTATTGGTATGCATGCTCTTGGGTTAGTTTATTAGTATTAATGCTTGATTATATTTTGATTTAAGGTGTAGTTATGTGTTAGTAAGGATAGATTAACAATAAGAAAAGTTGAACTAAGAACAGGTTGAAGTTAATTTGCTTGAAAAAGATTTTAATGGATGTCTAGGAGTTTAAAATTGGATTTTTATACTAAGTGTTAGATTTGTCTAGGAGTTTAATACTTAGAATGATATTCTTGCATAAGATATCTAGCTTTATTACTGGGTTTTTCCATAATTAGAATGATAGTGGACCGCGGTGCTATCTAATCCTAGCACCATACATTTCATTTAAGTCATTATTCAATAATTTTGATACATAATTTTTTATACATTTTGTTGAGCATGATATGGGATGACTTGATTTTTATTAATGATTGTATGATGTGCATGGTATGGTTAATTGCGACTCTTATGATGGAAGCATGATGTACTTCATTGCTCATTCAATTCACACACTTCCTCACTAAAGACACTCACATCAAGTTATAATTTCTTTTTAATTTCCATCTCTATTCTCTTCAAATAAGTACATTTTGCATTTCTCAATTCTTCAATTGGCATATTTAAATTACTTGGTTTGAATTAGATTGTTAGTGTGATGTTATTAAACATAAGATTGCTTAGAGCCTGGCTTGAGTTTGATTTTATTACACTTGCTTGCACAATACACTTCGTTTACTTGTTATGTGAGAATGTTGATAGATTTTAATTATTGGCTTAAAATTGGTTGAGATTGCATTTAAATTGGCTTAGTTATTTTGTTCTTCATATATTCTTGATCAATGACCAATTTAACATCTTTCTCTTTATCTCACCAATCACTCTTAGACTTGAGATTATACATTCACACACTTGATATCTATCATACAATATATTGATATTGTGCTTTGAGCATTCAAGCATTTGTTTTTAAACTATGTACATTTCTTAGCTTGATCACCATGATTATTAATTCTTTCACTCACTTCATATACACTTGATGACATGTTGATTTTATACATACCATGATTTTTAGGCCTTGATTTTTGCACTATTTTGGTTATAGAGGCATGATTAACTTGTTCATTCAATTTCATTAATTTCATGTCTCATTTTACCTTAATTATGGCTCTTTATTTATGCTAATATCACTTTACGTCAAATGTGGTGTGTTTGAGCTTACATTTCTCTTTTGCACTTATTTGTTCATTCAAATGTGTGTAGTAAAGCTAATAGTTTTTCAATATTACTGAGGACAATAAGATTGTACAGAGGGGGATAAAGCTCAGCTGATCAGCTAGATTTTGAAAATCAATTCAAGGGAGATTTCATACCTTGCTCATTTTTTTTAACCTTGCTCACTTTCTTATCTTGCTTATGAATTATTTTAGTTATTTTGTTTTAGTTGTTTTGTTTTCATTTTAATTGGTTAGTTTGGTTTTTAAGTTTGTATGTTTAGTTTTTATTTGGCATGTAGTTGAGTAGGTTTAATTTATTTATCATATTTTGTACATTTAGCTTAGTTCACCCTGGTTTTTTCTCAAATTGAACATATTAAACTTTAATTTAAAATGTGCAATAGTCAAAATTTTTGTTTAGCACTAAGACAAACATATTATTTAATGAATTTTTAGCTAGTTTAACATTCAATTTAGCTTGTATTTTTTAGTTTTCACTTTTTTAGCACTAAAGACCAATTTTTGGTCTTAGAGAAAAACCAATGCATTGAAATAGTTGAGTAAGGAATTTTGGAATACTATAACCTTCCTCATTACCCTTAAAAGCATAAAAATAACTCAAACAATTTAGAAAGTGATCTAGGCAATATTTTTCTTGTTGAGCTATATTAAGATTGTTTTCCCTCCTTTTTGATATATTTTGACCCTTGTTAGCCATTTTTGAGCTTAATGTGGTTTGCTTAATGCATGCCATATTTATTTTTCTTGTTACACTCAATTATTAACCATATAGCCTAAAAAGCTTTTATCTTTCCTTCTAGAATTGGCCACTCTAGGATTGAATAGATTAATTTTGTTGGGTATTTTGAAGGGAGTAGTAAGATATTTTTGGTACCATTGTTAAGGGCTATTAATGAAGTAAAAAAAATAGTGAGAAATTATGTTGTAATTACCTAGTTTATTATCGTATTGCCAGCAATGAAGCTAGTGAAAAAAAGAAAAAAAAAAGAAGAAAAACAATAAAGCTAGCATACATGACAAAAATCTTAAATATGGGGTATTTACAAGGGAAAACATATGTGACTTCAGAAAGGGGATGAATTGTGAAGAGAGTTTTCATTGATATTTTCTCTCAAAAGTATTTAAGATGTGTATGAGTTTGAATAAACAAGTATGGAAAAAGGAACGTGTTTAGAAATTTAAAATTTTGAATCTTAGTCTATCTTATCATAGAGTGCCTATTCTTTTTTATTATCTTTATCCATTCTTTGATAACCAATACTTTAACCTCATTACAACCTTTAAAAGACCTAAGTGATTCTATGTTTGTTTTTGAGTTGTTTAGCGCAGATGACTTTTGGGTTCCGGTGCTAAAGGAGAGGCTTATGCTGTATCTAGAGTTTCAAGTGCAAAAACATTTGTACACTTAGGTGTACATTCATTATATGCTTGATTGTGTATTTGAATTGGTGTTTTGATTTTGAAATTTCTTAAAATATTTTGGTCTTACACACACACAAGAAAAGTAACTCATATTATCTTGTTTGAATCTAATATAGTTAGAATTTTATTGAGTGCTTTTGTTAATTATTAAACTTAGTTTTGAATTGCATAATTGTTAGTTGAAGTTTGATTATTTTGAGGAGTTGGATTATTCAAATTTGCTCGGGGGCGAGTAAAAGCTAAGTGTGGGGTATTTGATAATTGTGAATTAAACTATGTTTTTAGTGTATTTTAGGTGTTTAATTTAGTTAATTTGGTTTTAATTTAGTTAATTTTATGATTAATTAATTAATTTGTGTTTTTTTTGGTTAATTATAATTTTTGGTGTTTTTCAAGGTTAAATTGAAAAAAATGAATTATTTGAAGAAAGGAGAAGTTTTGGGCCAAATGTGTAATTTTGGAAAAGAAGGCAATGAATTCTGTTTTGTTCCAGTGAGTTAGCACTTGGGAGAGTGACAAAACACTCACCCAAGGCAAAACAATCACTCTCCCAAGCAAAAAGATCACTCTTTTGAGTGATGAAATCACTCTCCCGAGTGATTAATGAGGAAACACGATAAAAGACTTCCTATTTAAGATGAATTCTTCTATAACTTGGTTTAGAAAGTTTACAAAGGCAAAACTTCTTCTTTTGGCAAGATAATTCAACTATAAAAGGACCGAAGCACCAGAACTTAGGGGAGATGGCTAGAATTATGAATTTTACTCTTAATTTAGTTTTAGTTTTCTTTAATTATTGTATAGCTTAGTCTTTAATTTAGTTTTATTTTCTTTGTTTTTTTAGTTTATAGTTCTCTAAAAGACTCAAGCTTTTTATTGAAGTCATCAAGAACAAGGTTTGAAGCTTCATGAGTATTGTATCTCTTTACTTTAATTGGTCATTTAGTTTTCATCATGTTTATTTAGTAGTTTTCTTCTTTTGCTAGGGGAAGCTTGAACCCTTATATTTTCATTGTAATGACTTTATTTTGAGCTTTAATTCAATGCAAGTTTGATTATTTGTTAGTTTTGGACAACTTTTTTTTATCTTTGGTTGTTATTGAATTAATGATTAACTTATTTTAATTAATAGTTGATGATTGATTTATGCTTGACTATTGATATACATGTTCTTGGGTTAGTTCATTAGTATTAATGCATGATTATATTCTGAATTAAAGCATAATTATGTGTTAGTAAGGATAGATTAACACTAAAAAAGTTAACTTAAGAATAGGTTGAAGTTAATTTGCTTGAAAATGATTTTAATGGATATCTAGGAGTTTAAAATTGGATTTGTATACTAAGTGTTAGATTTATCTAGGAGTTTAATATTTAGAATGATATTCTTACATAAGATATCTGGCTTTATTACTAATTTTTCTATAATCACTTGTATTAATTTTTTTTTGAGTAATTGTAATGAAAGTTAAAGTGGATAGTTCTTTTTAGCAAGAGAATTTCAGTTATTGTTTTGTGTTTAATTCATGTTAGTTTAATTTTAGTTTTTGTTTTGCTTTATTGTCTATTTAGTTTAGTTCTTGCCTTTAAATAAAAACTTGGGAAACAATCTTAGATTAATTTAATTCATATATAGATATTATTCTTAACAATTCATGTTTCCTTGGGTATGATATTTGGGATCTTACTCTATATTTTTCTATATTACTAGTTGATCTAGTACACTTGCTAGACACCGGTCAAACCACAACAAAATTGATTTTATCACCTTTGATATAAAGAGTTTCTTCACTTATACCTTTTTTTTGAAGCCTTACTCTATCAAATGCTTATTAATTCTACTATACCAAGCTTTAGGTGCCTACTTTATATAATATAAAGCCTTCTTGAGCAAATTCACATCCTTTTCATGTTTTTTCATAGAAAATCTCTCAGGCTGATCAACACAAATATCTTCCTTAAGAAAGCCATTCAAGAAGGCAAACTCAACATCGAGTCGCTATACTTGCCATCCCTTTTGTGTAACAATAGTAAGCAATAATCTGATTGTATCAAGTGTAACAATAGGAGCAAATGTGTCAGAAAAATCAATAGCAAAAATTTGAGCATATCCTTTCACAACAAGCCTAGCTTTGTGTTTGTTTATTGAACCATCTACATTTAACTTTGTTTTGAACACCTACTTCACTCTTATCACCTTTCTATTTTCAGGCTTTTTTACAATTTTCTAAGTCTGGTTCTTCTCAATCATATTGAGTCCTTCCTTTATTGCAGCTCTCCACTTTGGATCTTTTTTAACTTCCCAATAATTTGCAAGTTTAAAGACTGTGACGTCACAACTTTGATAAATATCAAAGAGTAATTTTATTCCGCTTATAAATGCTTCATCCACCAATTCATCTTTATTAAGCTGGAACTTAGAAACTTGGTTTGAAAATAGAGCTGGTTGTGCTCTTTCCCAGTTCCATTTGTCATTTTCCATAAAATGCATGTCTTTACTTATCAAAATTTTCATTATGTGAGGTTGGAAAACTTTGTAAGCCTTTAAAACTATGTTGTATCCTATGAAGATTCTAGGTTTTTCCTTTTTGTTAAGTTTATCTCTTTTGATCTGAGGCACATAAGCAAAATACAAATATCCAAATATTTTGAGATTTTTTAGATAAAGTTTGTAACCATAGCAAGCCTCAAAAGGTGTCTTTCCTTCTACTGCTTTGATTGGAAGTTTATTGAGCAGAAAGAAAAATGTGTTTGCAGCTTTTACCTAATACTTTTTTGGCAAGTCTTTTTCATGAAGCATGCATTTGGCCATCTCTATTATTGTATGATTCTTCCTTTCACTGACTTTATTTTTCTAAGGAGTATATGGAGCTGTGAGTTAATGTTTAATTCCTGCCTCCTTACTAAATAAGTTAAACTAATCTGATGTGTACTTTTTGCCATTATTCGACCTTAAGGCTTTAATTTTACAACCACTTTGAGTTTTAATCCACTTTTTGAACTTCCAGAACACGCCAACAATCTCTAACTTGAACCTGAGAAAATAAATCCAACACATCCTAGTGTAATCATCAATGAAAACTATATAATATCTACTAGTGAAGAAGTTTTGTGAGGTCCAGCCAAATCTATGTGGATTAGTTGCAATCTTTCAATGGCCCTTCAGGTTGCTTGCTTGAACGAAAGTGTTAGGACCCAAATTAGGCCCAAGGAGAATTCATGTGTATTATTATAGTAATAAGGTCTAATTAGATGAAGTATTATAAGTTAAGACTTTGAAGATTAAATTTTTTAATTAAAAGAGGGTAAAATAGTTATTTTACCTTATGTATAAATGGAGCAAAAAGTATTAGTAGTGGGTCAATTACAATAAAAGGAAAATAATTGGGGTGTATTTGTAAAATAAAAAAGGAAGGGATTATAAGATCACTTGTCTTATGGGCCATACATGATGTCATCTTCCACTTAAAAAGTCCTATTGAAATTTGGTATATAAGAGGGAAATAGGGATGTGGAGTGGCCACTCAAAAAGGAAAAACAAAGACACACTTTCTCTTTTCTCTCACTAAGAAAAATTTGCAATTTCCATTTCTCTTTTTCTCTGTAAAATCTATCATTTTCTTTCCTTTCATTCTCTATAAGAAATTTGGCCTCTCCACCTCAAAGAGCATTCTCAGATTTCTTCTTTAATGCATGTGAAGAGAGTTTAGTAAAGGGTTTCTTCAAGGAGGAAAACAAGCAATGAATAGTACGAAGGAGAAAAATAGAGGAAAAAAGGGATTTTAAAGAAGATTTAGAGTTGCATATCAGGTTTGGGAACTACATACATTTTTCATGTGATTGTCTTGTGTTAAAATGTGGATATAATGTGTAATGAATGCATTTTAGGATGGAGATATGGTTTATAAATATGAGATCTGAGAGTTGTCTCTTTTACATATGCTTGTTTGTGTAATGGTTTAGATGATTAAGTGTAATATATGTGTTAAGAGGATATGGACATGAGTTATAGGTATGAGAACTATGTTTGATAACTTGCATGTGCTTGATTTTATAAGAATTAAGATGACAGTGATGAGAGGATAGGAAATTGGTGCATAAAACTCTGTATGTTTCATTTTTAAAAATTATTTGATTAATCAAGATGATTTGGGGTTAAAAGATAGTTAAGGTTAACACATTCATAAGTTGAAGAGGGAAAAAGGAAGTTAATTTTAGGAATTGATAGTTTGTCAAGATGAGTAAGTTACTCTGTTTTTACAATAACTTCTAAAAGAGATTTAAATGTGTTTTTGAACAAGGTAATCACATCATTCTTAAGGGTTGATTGCTAGAAATATATGCAGCAGGATGACCAACACAAGTCATAGAAGAATTGAAAGTATATAGTCTTCATTTTGATTTCCTTTGGGATATAAGTTTAATTTATGTTAGAAATTTTGTATAGTATTGTTCTATAGTAATGATAAAGTTGTAATATTTTAAGAGACTCATATGTAAGTTAAGTTTTATTAGTAAAATCTTATATGTTATGGTTTAAATTTCTTATAAGATTCTTGTACAATGTAGCAATGTAAAGCTCAGATCATTAGATTATACTTAATTTTGTTTTGTTAAAGGATAGAATTATGCTTATATAAAGGGTGTTACAGGAAGTCTTACTTATTTCCTAAACTGACATGCCTTGCAATCTCATAACTTAGATTCCAGTTAAGGCAGCATTTGAGCAAGATCTTTTCTTTGCAAGTTTATTACTCCAGTGTGGTGAAAATGGCCTAATCTTTTGTGTCAGGTTTCTGTGATACTAGCAATTGTGGAATAAGCTACTCACTCCTCTTGTAATGGATAAAAAAAGCCCTTACCTTTCATGTTAACTTTAAATATTTATTTATCTGCTGCATTTTTTATCAAGCATTGATTGCCTATAAAAATGACTTTAAAACCCCCTTCAAGTAGTTGTGCCACACTTAAGAAATTTTGATTAATGTCAAGCATAAATAATACATATTTAATCAATTTTGTACTTGAGAGACTATCAACTGCTACAATTCCCTTCCTTTTAATAGTAATATATTCTCTATTAGCAATCTTGACTTTAGAGATCATTGATGTATCATGCTTTTTGAAGAGATCGTGATCAAAAGTTATATGGCTTGTAGAACCACTGTTTCTAAGCCATTTGACATAGGAGTTGCTGGTTGGCTTAAGTCTCATTATTTTGCTTACAGGTTTTTTGGTGGTGCCCTATTTTTTGACATTTTTAACAATGAACATTAGGTCTTCTCTAGCTTTTGAAGGGTGGATGACCCTTAATTCCATAATGTTTACAAGGAGGACACTCATTTTTGCTTCTTCTTCTTATGTTAGCAGAATCTAAACCCAAGGCTTCCTTTTTATTTTTTTTCTTTTTTCCCATTTCCTCCTTGTTTTGTTTACTTTTTGGTTGATAATGCCCTTTTAATAAAACCTTCAAACCTCATAAACCTTCGATGTTCTTAAGCCTGTAAAGCATTTAATAATTTCACCAAACTAATCTTTGATGGGTTTTTAGTGTTTTCCAATGAGGAAATGGTTGCTTCAAACCTTTTAGGGATTGTTACAAGAAGTTTATCAACCAATCTAGAATTAGAAAATTCAAAGCCAAGCAATCTTTTCTTGTTGGTAATAGTGAGTAATATGTCAGAATACTCTTTAATAATATCTTAATCCTTTATCTTTTAAAGTTTAAATTCTCTAATCAAATAAAAAAACTGCATTCCCTTCATTCTTTCATCTCCTTCATGTTTTATTTTGAGGAAATTCCAAACTTTGAATGTTGATTTCATTGTCATAACCCTCACAAATAGTCTTGGTCAGATTTCGTAGGCAATTATAGAAAAAAATATTTTCGTAGGGAAAATTGTCAAGAAAAAATGTATATTGCAACGGAATAACAAATCCGTTGTAAATAATGCAGGAAAATTTTTTCGCCCAACTTTATGTATGAAAATTAGTGAAAAAATTGAAAATCCATCATAAAATTGGCACCAATATTTTGTGGTTGAAATTGCACACAAAATTTACCAACGAAATCCTTTTTATGCAGGTAAATTCCCTACATAATCTTTTTCTGTAGGTAAATTACCAACAAAAATATTTTTCATCGGTAAATTGCCTATGAAAACACTATTTTATAGGGAAATTACCTACACAAATTTAATTTCGTAGGGAAATTACCAACGGAATGTTATTCCATCCATAATTTCCCTACGAAATTAGATTTTCCTAGGTAATTTCCTTACAGAATGGCATTTCCATAGGTAATTTACCAACGAAATCTTATTCCGTCAGTAATTTTCCTATAGAATGAAATTTTCATAGGTAATTTCCCTACGAAATGGCATTTTCATAGGTAATTTGCTAACAAAAATAAGATTCCATCATTAAATTACCTATGAAAATTTCATTCTGGAAGAAAATTGAAATAAATTTAAAACCCGATTTTTATTCCCTTCCCTTCTCAAAATTGATCAAATTTGTTCTTTTCCCTTCTCAAAATTATATATAAATGGCCATGTCTCACCAGCACGAGGGACCAAACCCCATTATTTTTTTTTGCTTAATTTATTCTTCCACATAATTATTACCATTAATTAAATATGTGGCTAAAGAAGGACTTCCTTATTTGCATGCTTAATTTGTTATTTTTTCATGTCAAATAGTTATATTTATATATATCCATTTCAATAATTTTTCCAATGAAAGTTATCAATTCTACATAATTTAGCCATTTACAAATGTCTTATCCTGGTCCTCAGCACCTATATTAATTTTTCGTTTTTCATTCTATTAACTTCTTTAATTTCAAACTTAATTGATGTTAAAAACTTTTTTGCTTCTAATAGAATAAATTGAGATTTTTAAATTATAGTCATTAATATTAGCTAAACTAAAATATGAAGTGATTAATTAATAAGATAATAAAAACTATTTCACATTTATCAAAAAAATTATTTGAAAACTCAATCTTAAAATAAATTTATCAAATTAGAGTACAAAACTTGTCTAAAAAAACTACTTATTTTTTATAAGAAATGTGACTAAACATAATTAATTTCTTTTAAAAACTAATTAGCGTAATTAAATTGAATCCTGCATATTATTAGATATATAAATAGGGCAAGCAAAACCCTAACTTCACTTTTCTTCTCTTCTCCCTCATAGCCGTTCCTTTCTCTTTCTCTCTCCCTCGCTTAAAATCTCCTAAAATTAATGGTACGAGATTTGATGTTATACACATAAATGGAACTGGAATCTAGACTCCGATCTCCCTCTAATCCCTCTCCAATTAGTTTTTTTTGTGATTCTAATATGTTTCATTCTTTATTTGATTCTTCTTCATCGCTCTACGTAATTTATTATTTGATTTTTATTTTTTTAGATATGGTCTTTTGGTGATTTTTATGAGTGATTTTGGATATGAGAATTTCTAATTTGCTTCAATGAGATCTTAAGTTGGTTCCATTTCTTAAATTTTGGGATTTTTTGATTATGGTGAATCCATTTTGTTATTAATTTCAATTATTTTAGCTGACGAGTGACTTATTGTGCCAGTCAGCTTATTCTTTCTGTGGGTTTTAATTTCTTATTTTATACTCTTTAATTATTGCTCCGATTTTGCTTTTTTTTTTAAGTTTATGTGCTTTTACATATTTTTAAAGTTCTTTGTATGAAATCTATGATTTGATTGCTTATGTGAAATACCTATTTGGCAGAAGTGGAAAAAATTATGATTTTATGTCTTGTGATCCTTTAAAAGCAAGGGAAGAGCTTGAGAAATTATGGGCTAAGCAATTTGGGTGTGTAGTTGAAACTAAAATTATTTTTTAATCAAGATAATCTATTATTTGTTCTTTGAATTCTTCTTGCAGTCATGACACTAGAGTGCTGATTTTTTTGAATTTCCTATTGTGTTCATTTTAACTTGTATTAAGGCTTGAGAAAAAGGTCACCAAGAAGGTTATTGCAATGTTTGAGAAAGCAAAAGATGAATATAATGATTTTAGTCGTGTCAACAAAAAGGTTAGGGCATTTAGAACATTTATGTGATAGAATTGGAACATCCATGTGAAATGCACTTGGTTGTGTCATATTTTTCTAAAGCTACTCATTACTTGTTTCTCACTCTATTTTTAGCTAGTATTTGATTCATGTTTGGGGTGAAATTTTTCTTTTGGATGGATTCACAAGTGTCCTGATTCTTAAGATGGTTGACAGGTTGATGCAGCCCTAGAATTAAGCCACACACAGAGCATCAAGAGGATGATCAAAGCTCACTTCCCACTTTCCCAGGTTCGATTACTGATGAATTATTTGATTTTGGTAGTCATTACAAATAACTAATTATAATCAATGTCCACTAGCCAAATTCTTACTTTAATCTTGTGTTTTTTTCACAAATATAACTTAATTAGAAAAAAATTATTAAAAAATATGTACTTTTTTTATTTGGGTTTTGATACTTGACAATATATAAGATTTTTTTAAATAAGACAATATATAAGATTAAAACTAATTAATGGAAGGCTATATAATATATATATATATATATATATATATATATATATATATATATATATATATATATATATATATATATATATATGTTTTCTATTTTCTTTTTCAATCTTTGCATTTGCTTGTTTGTTGTTTTGTTAGTATACTTCATAAAGAAAAAATGGCAAAACTTGACTCTTAATGTGCTTAAGATTTTCCTTTCTAATTATGTTATTTACTTCTCAAATTTTCCTACTTGGCACCATTAGACTACTGGACCATGCAGATGGTATTAATAATAATACTACTAAAAGTACCTGTATTCTATCATGAACATCATGGGATATTAGGTTTTAATGTGTGCCTATTTCTTTCAAAATAAACTTTTTATTGTTTAAGTGTTATGCATATATGGGCCACAACAGAAAGCTAGGATTGTGACTTTATAGCTGTGAAAGTGGGAGTATGATTTAAATTTTGACCTGAAGATATCTTTATTTGGGTATTGATAAATTCACACTATGTTGGACAAATTGGAATGCCTTAGAATATGTCATACCTAGTCTTGTAAAACTACTAAAATTTTATCTTTGAAATTGGATAGCTATCTAAGTCAATAGCTACATAAGTGTTCTTGTAAGATATGTTGGACTACATGTTGTACATACTGGAATGCTTTAGAATATATCCTAAGTCAATGCGTTAGAATAATGAGTTATGATTGCATAAAGAATCTCTATATTTATGCATAATGAATTTATACATCTATGAAAACATTTCTTCATATAAGCTCTGTTAGAAAGTGAAGATACTTGTCAAATTTCTGAAGTTTTAAAGCTTTTACTATGGTTGGCAACTATAGTATTAAACATGTATTTCTCAAATTATCAGATAATTATTAAAAATTTATAATATTTTTAGTGGCGGAACAGTGACAGATAATTTCATCACTAATTTTTTTACCAGTACCAAATTTACCGACATAAATATATATTATCATCGCTAAATTTACCTACGGAATATATCATTCCGTTGAATTTTGCTTATAAATTTGTGATTTCTATGGGTAAATTTAACAACGAATCATATAATTTCGTTGGTAAATTTAACGACAAAATTTAGTTCCGTCAGTAAATATGGTAAATAACGATAATTTTTCGATCTATACCTCCTGACAAAAATAACGATGAACTATGTTTTCCATCGATAAATTTATCAATGAAAATATTTTTCATCGGGAAAGGTGCCTACAACCAATTCTTTTATGCCTTTTTTCGTCGCTAAATTTATCGACATTTTGGTTTTTCTATGGAAATTCACTCAATTCCATTGAGAATTTTCATCAGAAAAATGGATTTTTCTTATAGTGATAGCATAGCTTTAGCCTTAGCCTTTTTTTTTAATTTCTTCTCCTTATGCTTTTTAATTAATATGTGCCATGGTTGGATTTGTAGGCAAGGGAGGAACTTTATAATCCTTCTTAATAGCTTACCAAAGATCATTCACCTCCAAATGTGCCTCTATCCTTACTACCCAAATGTGATAGCCTTCACCATTGAAGATAGGTGGTGCTAGTACAATGAAAGGAGATTCTGAATCCATTGAAAAAAATGTTTCACAGGTCCCCTCAAGAAAAGGGCTTTGATACCGCTTTGTTAAATTTTAGAAAAAACAATAAGTGAATTTTTGTAACTTAGTGAAGAACACAAGGAAAAAAATAGAGGCTGGAATTTCACATTTTCATTGCACTAAACATCTATTTACATGTAGAAAACTATAGGTAATGAATCCAAAAAGTAAGCAACTATATGGAGTATGATTTCATGATTAAAAAAACTCCTAAAAACCAACAACTAATGCTAACCAAATTATTTAAAACAGTCAACAACTAAGAAATTAAAAAATTACATAAAATTTCAGCTTGGATTATGTTGCAGCAGCTAAAGCAGAACTTCAACATAAGCAAACAATTTGTTTAAAAGGCTTTGAAAACCTTCAAATCAAGGACTTAAGGTGTTCGAAACAAAGATTAAATTTACTCCAAGGTTGCAACACATTAATTCAGTGAGACTATTGGAAATTTGCACTCAAAAGGAGATAAATGTTGTTATATGTGTAGAAATCGTGACCTGAGGCAGCCTATATTAGGGTTATCTAATGATGAGGAAATAGTATTTTACTAATAGTAGGTTTGGATCTCAAAGCTTTGATTGTGAATTTCTCACATTTTTCTCAAAGATTTTATGATTTTTCAAGTCTTTTACCATAAGTGCATGAAAAACCCTAATCATGGCCTTTAGAGATGACATACGGTCATCTGTCACATGAGGGATGGTCGTCCCTAGCCTTCTATCTCCTATCCAGGTCAGATCAAGGGTATTTTGAAATTTTTTCCTAATGGATGGCCACCTTTCAATGAGGGACACCCGTCTATGGGTCTTTATCTAGATTTCCTATGTTTCTGGAATTCAAAAAAGGAGATAAGTGTTTTCAAGGGATTTTAATATGAATTTTCAAGGAAGAAATCTCCAGATTTGGGAAGGGCGAGTTGGAATCCAATTCCAACTCTAACCTGGGTGTAAAAGGTAAATTTTTAGGGTTTTCAAAGGGGGGAATCACTTTTTGATACAGAGCAACCTTAGAAAGGAAGAAAATCAATTTTTCTTTCTCTCTAAATCTTTTGGTAGACACACACACACAATGAAATTCATTGATTTTTTGAAAAACAAGAAGCATAATTGGAGTGGAGATATAGACTATAAGGAATTTAGGATAAGAATATCTTTTAAGGGTAATATTCTAAGCTTTCTATTTTATTTTCCCTCTCTGAAATTGCCATGCATAACTATGTTGTTGCTTGCTGAAATAATTGTGTTCAAATGCTATGTTTGAGTGATTTGCTTGATTAAAGTGTGATGTGATACAAATTCGAATTGAATTTGTATATTTAAAGGCATGAAACAACATAAATTCCTCTATTGTTGTAATCTTAAACTTTTCCTTTTATTCTGTAATTCTATAATTTGGTGAATTTTTAGTGTGTTTTTTGTGTATGACTTAATGTTATAATACTGTTTTGGCATGATTTAGGACCTAATAATCATATATTTAGGGTTAAACGTGGTTTTGTATGATTTTGTATAAAATACTTCATTCTACATCGTCTAGCGAGTGACATATGAGAAGAAGCGTCGATTGATGCTCGTCTGTCAAAGCGACAGACGAGACGTCATGGGGACTATGATGCATGCCCTTGCCTTAAAGCTTTTATCTCTCCTTTTTTTTAAGTCACCGACATTCGATTTCACCCCCGAAACTAAGGGATCATTAAGTTCGAATGAGAAAACCTTTGACCTTTAGCAATTTGATCCTACTTTTAGGGTCAGAACCAAGTTAAGGTTTCCTATCCATGCCAATGGTCTCTTCGTGATAAGAAAGAGACTTAACTTGACTTGCCACAATCATAAACCTCAAAAGGTGTGATGTGGTACGTCCAGGTGTCCCTATCTTATTGCTAATGATTGATGACTGGGAAGCATCTGGTTGGACACCACAAGGCTAAATAGTAAGGAGTTGCCACCTAATAGAACACCATGAAATAAGGGTGTTCCAACCTTGTAAGGCCCAAAACCCAGAGAGGGTTCAAAATTTCACTCTTATTTTTACCTTTGACAAAGGTGACATAACGACTTTCAGATTAATCATGTTATCCCTTTTCTTTCATGCAAGATCAGAGTAAATATAGAAATTAAAGGCACATCCAATCATGTAAGAAAGAAGTAAATAATGACATAAAATAAAGCAATAAAGACATCCATAAGTCAAGCAATTCATTAAGAACCTTTGAGGTGAGGACTTTGGTCCTCACATGTGGATTATTGAAGAAACATTTCATTGCGAGATTTTGAAGACAGGGACTTGTCAGCCCAAGTTTTATTTAAAAAAGGTCACGTGTTATTTAATTTTATACAAAAATCATTTACATTATTAAAATTTTAATTTTTAAATGCGAGTTTCCTATGCAAAAAGGTAGATATTTGTCCGATTTTATTAACAAAATATCCCAATTAATTACTATAAATATTTCTGATGACATTTTTTGCTTGCGGTCGAAAGAGTATTTTTGCAGTAGAGAAAAGGATAGTAGACTTACCTGGAGTGATTTCCTAGTCATGTCCATAAGGAGCTTTATTTCTTGGGAGCAATAATAATAACAACAATAATGACCATAAAAATGGTAACAAAAAACGAAAAGGAACATACTTAAAATCAATCTGAGTAAAAAGGTATGAAAGAAGATAAAAGGACAAAGATCTGGCACACATGTTGAGAAATGCACGAGGGCGTGTTTAACAACATGCAATTGACTCATTTATCTTAAAAGTAAGAAAACACATTTTGGGTCGTGCACCATTTGATGCGCTGGTGGACATAAAACAATACACAGCCGTATGAACCTGATGATTGTGAGTTTTCTTTCCTTTTATGACAGAGTCCTTGTCAACAGCGGATCCAAAATGAAGCAAAAAGAAGAAGTTAAATACAAAAATGAGCCTTTTAAAATCAAATTTTATTTTGATTAAAAATGATTTTTAAAGGAATGGATAAAACAAAAATTACATGGGGCAACCTAGTAATCCCTATCACATAGAAATATAACCCTTTTAAGGGGTTTCACAACCTAGATCTAACAAAGATTAATATATAATAAAACTAACAAATGAAAAGAATGACTAAATTTATTATAATGTGAAAATATAGAGAAAGGCCTTTTATATTACCTTCAGTGTACTTACCCAATTAGACTATTGAATGTTGGATTCATGGACCCTTTGTAGTATTGAAATGGTCAAGGAACGGTTGAAGAATTAAGAGCTAAAAGCTAAAAATTCACTTTTGGCTTAGAAAAATTTTAAACTATTTTGAAGTTTCTAAGGTTTCCTTTTGAAAGCTGTATTGACTTTCCTTTTCAAATCTCTGATCTTAGCAAAATCAACCAACCAACCTGAGAAAGAATCGAAGGAAACTTATAACGGGTGGAGTGTACGGTCGTACCATGGGTGTGCACGACTGTACACTCTGGTGGTGCCCCCCACTTGCCTACTTGCCTTATAGGGAAGTCCACCACCATTTGAGTATACAACCTTATCATTCCTATTGTGTTGTTATTATACATGTTGTTGTTTTCTTTTTGCCACTTACACGTCATATTTACATGTTATCGTCATCAATATGCATTTTCTATACAATTAACCAACATATACTACTACTACATACAATACTTGCATCCTAATCTTACAAGTAAAACAATGGTGATAAATAAATGAAAAAAAATATGCATTAGTTTGCATCACTTATTATTACCATGCTAATGTCTATGTACATGCCTTATGGTTATTTTTCTTCTTTCATTTGCACAACACGCACACATTGTCTACAACTTTCTACTAAGTAGGAGCAGCACTATATGAAGAAGAAAGAAGAAAGAAAGGAGAATAATGAAAGAAGAAACCATCTATTTATTACTTTTAAAGAGTGTACGGGCATGCAGAGGGTATGTATGGCCATACCATCTAGTGCAAGGGCATACACTAGAGGTGCAAAGGCATACACTTTGAAAAAATCCAAATTTGAAATGCTTTTGAAAATGAAACATTCCCATGCATGCAAAATGCTATGTGAATAGCATTTTTGCATGGGTTTTAGCCCAAATTCACTTTTAAAGAGATGATCTTAAAAAAAATACAAAACACAATTTACTGACCTAATCAAACAAAACTGCATATGTTTATACATATATACTTATTATCTTTACAATTTATTTAGTATAAATATCTTTACTACTACCTGGTTTATTTTTATACATTTGAATTACCTTTAGCACTAGTTATGTACACACACCTTTTTTTCTTTTTTTTTACCTTACTACCTTTTCTCTTTTTCCTTCTTTTTCCCTTGCGTGCGTGTTGAGCACATCTCCCACTTCACGTGAAGCATTTGATAAGAATTACTTTTTTTTGGATTGTGAACCTGCCTTGTGCTAGAAGCATGCATGTTTGAGGTTAAATTTGTGTAGGATGAGGTGTATGTCATGCAAAATAATTTTTACTACTCATTTTCACTAGGTGGTAACTGGGTCTTGTGTACAGGCGTGCACTCTGAGTGTACGGCCGTACAGTATAGCTTATAAGTAACCTCTCTGGATTTTTAGTTGTCCTTGCTCCCCACTTTGGGTGCTTTTCATTCTTGCTTACCTTTTGCACTTGTGCACTTTGCCTTCATTATGTGTTACTTTGTATCTTTTATTTTGGCAAAATGACTCCTTTCACCGAATCCCTTGCTCTACTACTTGATGACTATTCCACTTAGGATAACCCTATTTTGTCACCTTATTCCAATTTAAAGTTCCTTCGTAGGGTGGAATTATATGAATATTTATTGGTGGCCTCAACTCGCTATTGGGATCCTCGATTTCATGTTTTCTATTTCAATAATGTGGAGATATGCCTCTTACATGAGGAATTTGTTGCCATCCTAGGTGTCCTTTTTACACTATGTACTCTTTCATGTGTGCCGAATTGCATGCCTAATTACCCCTGTTAGGCTATTCAAGCTTTGGGCATCTGTCCTTCCGATGTCAAGGCCTTTATAGAACCTTCGGGATCCATGGTGCTTGATTTCTTGTTTGACTATTTGTACTATTTTAATAGGAATGAGACTTACACTATAGTCGCTACCCTTTTTGTATACCTGGCTCACTATCTTTGCATCACCAGTAGATGAGGTACTTTTGGAGATTACCGACTGTTCGATGTTGTAAATGACATTTGCGAGGGGCTTACTCTATTTCCCTTGATCCTAGTGGAGACCTTACTTGGACTGTATGCTATTCGTGCTGATCCTACCGTACTACTCACTGGTAGCCTTTTGCTTCTTCAGGTATCTGTAGTCATCATTTAAATGTAGTGCACCCCTTGTTGGTTTTCACACTAGCTTTTCTTTACAGGACATGCATATTTTTATAGATTTTCACATGACCCTGTGCCTAATTTTTGCCTGAAATGAATGTCGAACCATTCCAGCGACTTTTATGCTTACCTTTTTTTTCTTTTCTCTTTTTTTTTCTCTTTTTTTTCTCTTTTTAGATTTGGCTGCAAGAGAAACTTAAGATGTTGGCTGAACCTTCCCCTCATGCCATTGATGCATACTCCTTGAGGTTTTTTGGAGTGCGCATGCGTTGGTGCTGGATTGCCTTCGTGAAATAAGGCATTATGTGACTGAGCTCCATGGCAGAGTGGAGGAGGTTCATGTGCCCGAGGATCTGGGTGGAGTATGTAACTCATGATGGGAACTCTGCATGTGTGCGTCTATGCTCTCCATTGGGCGACCTTTTGTATTACAGCTCGCTGTACCCGTCAATTTGGTATTCGACAAGAAATGGTGTGAGCACGCCTAAACTTTGAAGGAGGAGACTTAACTGATGCCTTTGTTACTGGATATCACTATATTTGGAGGTGTCTACCTGTGACAACCAATATTCCACTCATGAATACTTGTGATTTTAAGACTAGTATGGAATACTGCTCATGGGTTATGGAGGCACTGGACACTAAAGCCTTTTTATTAAAACATCCCGGGCGAGAAAGACCCTAGTGGGGGTTGCAGTGATCGAAGGGCCCCATGTTGGTCGTTGCTGTTGTCCTTTCACCTCTTTCATTTTGGTCTGTAATATATCATAGCATTGCTTGCCTAAATAGTGTTTTTGCTTCCCTTTTCTTGCTTGTGCTGCTGGTATGCTTGTGTAACACTTTGGTGTGATTGTTGTGCTTGTTTAGTAGGAGGCTTGCTTTGCTATGTGCCTTTATGTTACTGTCGATGGTAGCTGTGTTTTTATAAATAAATAAAACATCTTTGTTTAATTCAATTATGGTGCATAACTTAGATTATTGATGCATACACATATGACTACATTATCGTAATGATGATAATCACGACATGACAATACAAAACACAAATTTCATTAAATCTCAGGCAATTACATCTTGAATACATCCAACTCCTATTGCCAATTATCCCTTGCGGGTTTTCTTAATTGGTTATTTTCTCTCAACCCTTAATTTTTGCCTAAAGTGTCCTTTTTTTTATTTTCACCTTAGCAGGGTACCCAATTTTAGCAAGGCCGCCTTTTTTTGGTTTTCAACCCGTGGGCTAATTATTTCTTCTTCTTTTTTTTAGCCGTGGAACCTCTTTATTTGTCAATGTTAACCGTCTCCTTGAACTCATTCCCTTCACTATATATAAGAATAGCAGCTCCTTTAGAAAGTAACTTTTTCATAACAAAGGGGCCTTCCTAATTTGGTCTAAACTTCCCTCTATAGTTGGGTAAGCCAGGTCTCATATGTTTAAATACTAAGTCCCTTCTTTTAAATGATGACCTTTGACCTTTTTTCTGAATGATCGAGCTAACCTTTTTTGGTACAGCTGATTATGGTAGTAAGCCCTTATTTGATTTTTGTCTAATAGGTTCAGCTGCGCCATCCTATGTTCTGCTCATTCTATCTTAAGTAGCTTGGCTTTTAGGATAACTCTTAGCGACTGCAATTTAATCTCCATCAGTAGCACTACTTTCGAGCTATACACAAGGGAGAAAAGGGTAGCTCCCGTAGAAGTTCTAAAAGTGGTTCTGTACCTCTAGAGTGTAAATGGTAACTTTTTAGCCCAATCTTTATATGTTTGCATAGTTTTGGACAAAATTTTCTTTAGGTTCTTGTTTACACCTTCAACTACCCAATTTGCCTGTGGATGGTAAGGAGATGATTTGTGGTATTTGATTCTATACTTTTGAAGTATATGCCTAGTCTCTGCTTGGAACTAAACCCCATTGTGTGATACTATATGATGAGGCACCCTATATCTTCATACCAGATTCCTTTCAATGAATCGAGCCATTTCCTGTGCTCCCAGTCTTTTGAAGGATTCGACTTCTACCCACTTCGTGAAATAGTCGATGGAAACTACTATATACTTATGAATGTTGGAGGCCGTCGTATGAATTTCCCTAATAATATCCATTCCCTAAGTTGAAAAAGGTCAGGGTGAGGAAAGGTTGTATAATTTTGAGATAGGTAGGTGACTTAAATCAGCATACTGTTGGCATTGGTGATACATCTTCACATATTTGGAGTAGTCAACATCCATGGTTAGCCAGAAGAATCCCTATCACATGATTTTTCTAGCCAATGTTAATCTGTTCATGTGGGCCCCACATACCCTTGCATGCATTTCTTCCATGAATTTTTTTGCCTCCCTTTCGTCTATGCATCTTAGTTGAATACCATCGACCTACCTTTTATACAGGGCTCCATTTACACTGATGAATTAACTAGACAACTTTCGAATTATTCTCTATTGCTGGGGAACTTAAAAGTTTCCAAGCAGTATTGGATATCATAATACCAAGGCTTGCCGTCAGATCTATCTAGACTCATGATATTCTCATTTTCAAAACAAGGCTTAGTTGAGCTTTTGATTACCATGGGTCTCATAACCACTCCTTCGGGATTGTCCCACATTGACACCAAGGTTGCCAATACATCTTTTAATTGGTTTTCATCTCGGGGTATATGTTGAAAGGTGTAGGTCTTGAATTGTCTACTTAGTCTCCTCGGGTAGTCTGCATAAGGTACCAGTCTCTCCTCCTTAATGGACCGTTCACATTTTGCTTGATGAATTACTAAAGATGAATCCCCGAAGACCCTGGTTGTTCTTACCCCCAGTGCTATCAAGGCTTGCACTTCGTGTAGATAGGCTTCATATTCTACTTTATTAGTGGTCACCTTAAATCCTAATTTATTAGCTAAAGGAAGCTTCTTGCCATTAGGTGTGATGAGAATGACCCCTACTCTAGCTCCTCTATTTTTGGTGGCCCTATCAAAATACATTTGCCAATCCTGAACTATTATGAAGCTGATCCCTTCATCTGGGAATTCATACTCAACCTAGTCCCCCCCCCCAACGGGTGATCAGCCAGAAACTTTGCAACTGCCCTTCCTTTGATCGTCTTCCTGGTTACACATTCCACTTCAAATTCCTACAAAAGCAATAACCACCTTCCTATTTTCTCAAGCAGAGATGGTGCTGACTGGAGGTATCTGAGCGGGTTGTGCTTAGCCACTGCTTGGATCTTATAGGAGTGAAAGTAATGCCTTAGCTTCTTCGAGGCCTATATCACTGCCAAGCAAATTTTTTCCATGTTTATATACTGGATCTCATATGGCAAGAACTTCTTGCTCAAGTAGTACACGGTGAACTCAGCTTCGGCATTGTCTTATTGAGACAACATAACCCTATTGAACTTTACTCCATTGCTATGTATAGGATTAGAGGCTTTAACGGTCTGGGTGGCTAGAGGACCGGAGGATGCAACAGGTATTGCTTGATGGTACCAAAGGCCTTTTGATAATTGTCATTCCACTTGATCGGCCGATCTTTTCTAAAAGCTTAAAAATTAGCTCACATATAGAGTTGAGTCTGGCAATGGATGGGCTAATGTATTGAATTTGTTCCAAGAACCCTTGAATCTCCTTCTCTTTCTTCGATATCGGCATTTCCTGAATGGATTTCACCTTATATGGATCCATCTCTATTCCCTTTTGATTGACTATATACCCTAGTAGCCTGCCAGAGGTCACTCCAAACACACACTTCTTCAGGTTGAGGTGGAGGTTATATTTGTCGATTCGTTGGAAAAACTTCTCCAAGGCTTCAAAATGTCCTTCCTTTTTAGCTGACTTGATCATCATGTCATTTATGCACACTTCAACTTCCTTGTGTATCAAATCACTGAGGATCTTGGTAGCCATTCGTTGGGAGGTGGCTCCCGCATTCTTTAGTCCAAATGGCATGACCTTGTATATGTAGGTCCCCCATTCAGTAATGAAGGCTGTATTCACCCTATCCACTATCTTATTTAAGATCTGATTGTACCTTGTGTATCCATCAAAAAACTGTACATCATACATTTTGCTGCACTTTTGACCAATAGATCTATGTGGGGGAGAGGAAAATTGTCCTTCGGGTAAGCTTTATTCAGATCTTGGTAATCCACACACATTCGTACCTTTCCATCCTTCTTAGCAATAAAGACAACATTGGCTAGCTAGGTAGGATACTGGACTTTGACCAGGAACTTTGCTTCAATCTGTCTTTTTGCTTCCTCTTTCACCTTTTCTGCCTATTCTGGCCTAAGTCTTCGAAGTTTCGGCTTTACTGGCTTACTCTCCAAATACGTTGGAATGGCATGTTCTGCAAAATTTCTATCAATCCTAGGCATATCTTGGAAGATCTAAGCAAATAATTTTTCATATTTTTTCAATATTCTTTTGAATTTTATTCTCTCTTTAGGAGTTACGTAAGATGCAATCAAGATCTCTTTACGGTTATCTTGTGTTCCGAGATTAATTGAAGTAGTGTTTGTTGAATTAATGTCAAATATGAATGAGTCATGATTATGATCATGCATGATGCAACAAATGAGACATCACACAAATAAGCAAAGTCATTCATCTTATCAACTTGAGCAGAAAAGGGTACATAATTACAAAAAAATTCAGGAAGATAAATTACATTAGCAAAAGAATCATTCTCCAAATCTGGGATAGCCGATGTAGCAGCAGAAGCCTATCTTATCTTTGGTAGTGCCTCCTTCTTAAGGGCTGTTACTTCATTTTCAATCTTCTCTTTGCCTTTTAGCCTTAGTGACTAATGACTCTGTTGTTAGTACCTCATTGGGGCAACTTAAATCCAAATTGGTGAGCTTGGCCATAACTTCTTCGTCCCAGAATCCCAATATAGGCTTGATGGTTCCGGCTGACCAGTCAAAGACGTCATCAAAGATTTCAAACTCCAAAATGATCTTTCTATGGACTATCATAGGTTTAGTTTCCCCATAATATTTGCACTCCTTGGATGCTAGCATAAAGCTTTCAAGTATATGAGGAATCCTTCCTAGTTGTACCTCTCATAGGAATCTCCTGAGATTTCTTTCCTAATCCGACACCTGGCAAGTAATTCATTTTCTTTATCATGTTAACGGACTAAGGGCTTATAGAATCTGTCTCTTCCCCTTCAATACCAATTCCAGCCATATGGAACCTGTTAAAAGGTTGATTGGCTATGCTCATAACAAAAACAAAATTTTCCTTTACTACTTTAATTGTAACCATACCCCCTTCGTGTGGGATTTGAACCATTTGGTGTAGGGTGGAAGGGACTTTTCCCAGCTTGTAGAACCAAGGCTGCCTCAACAACAAAGAGAAATTGGCTAGTATCTATAACACCACAAATTCTGCCTCAGTCTCAATAGGCCTCACCTTTACTACTACTCTAAAAGTGCCAGCAACTTGCCTCTTAGAGTTATCATAACTGTTATGGTAAGTCGAGATTGAGTGAACATAGTCTCATTAATACCATATGCTGCTATTACCGAAAAAGGACACACATTGATGGACGAACCATCATCCACCATTACACATGTAATGTGTTTGCCATTTATCTCAGCCCTAATGTATAAAGGGCGGTTATGCTCATTCCTTCTAATGGGAGATCTGCATTAGTAACACAATCTTTTCTTTAGAATCCCTTTTTCTACATTTCTAACAACTCGGAAGGGGATATGGTGGTAGCAATAATGGATTCACATAAAACTTTTGCCAACTTCTAGCAATGGGAAGGAGACTACCTAAGCAAGCTCTATATTGAAATCTGAGCAGGATTTTTCTTGAGTTGCTTCAAGACCAAGTTATCCTCCATGGTTCTTTCCTCCGTGGAAGTAGCAGGTTCCCGCAGCCTTTCAACTTCTGGCCTGACTCTCCCACTTTTGGTAACTGCCTAAATCATCTTTCTATCTGTCACTTCTCATCTTCGTCAGTTTCCCACAAGTCTTTTGGTTCCTATTTGGCCTTCACTGAACCATTTTCACTATCTATATCCTAGATATCTACTAGCTGGACTGCTACCCCCATCTCTACTGACCCTTCTGTAGTTGTGTTTGGACCATTACTGCTTCCCTAGACCTTGCACGTGATAACCAAATACTCATTTCCACAAAAATCCTTTAGAACATACCATTCTAGCAACCCGAACCTAACCATAAATACTGGCGGTCGCATAGCATTATAAGCTTCTTTCCTCTTGGCTCTCTTCTCTGGATTAGGGATTTATCGATAATCAATCAAGCCCTAGATATGATCCCTTAAGGTGCGATAATAATCAATCTCATGCCCTGTATTTTGGTGAAAGACATAATACCAATTAGATTTATGTCCAGGCTGGCCCTAGCTTCTTATAGGCTTAGAGGGCATCGGTTGCAACGTCCCTTATTTCATTAAACAACTAAGACACTAGGATAGTGACTTGCCCAATTCAGAGTAATGACAGTGATTGACTCCCATAACTGATACCTTGGCATTTCTTTCGCTATAACCTCCGTTACCACTATTGCTTTCGGTATTCTTACCGAATCTTGAGTTCCCAAAACCTCTTTTATTACCCTTATATCCTCCACTATTTGAACTCACAGTACTATCCTTCTTTGCCAAATATTCCCCCTCGACTTCAATCGCTATGTCTTTCAAAGACTTCCAATCTTTCAACCCTTTCATCTTGAGACATTTCTTCATATAAGAACTAGCATTCTGAATGAACAGGTGGATCTTATCCTATGTGTTAGGCATTCTTTTCATCTCCATCACTCTATTCCTCCATCGAGTAAGGTACTCATGGAAGGACTCTCCAGGTTTCTATTGTATTAACTCTAAAACCTTCAAGGTAACTTCTATACGTGTGTTACAATCAAAGTGCCTAAAGAATTCCTCCGTCAAACTCTCCCAATCCTCTTTTTTCTTTCTGTCCAAACTATGATACCAGTCAACAGCGGGGCCTATTAGGCTAAGGCTAAAGAAATCCACCTTTTACCTCTTAGTGAGGGCAATCCTTCTCATAAGCAGGACATACTGCTTTATATAGGTCAATTTATCAGAGGTGCCATCAAACTTCATCAAGTCAGGCATTTTAAATTGACTAGGCAAGGCATCTTTGCCATCCAAATCAATATCCTCAGGACTGACTCCCTTTTCCATAGATAACATCCTAGTCAAAGCCTCCAACTTTTCTTCCATCTTTTTTACAACGGGACTTTCCTCCTCAGGGATGAGGTTCTTCATCATTTGAGGGGCCCGTAACTCATCCTCCTTATCAATTATAAAATCACATTCAAGACCCACTCGAATAATATCCCTTTCTCCTTCTCGCGAAGTGACATTCCAAATATCTGCTGCAGGTGGGGGTATCACGATAGAAGTTGCTAGAGTCACCCCGATAGAAGTCAGTTAAACTCGAGTAGCAGTTGCTGCAACAGGTTGAGCAGCTGAGATGAAGGCCAAACTATCTGTGAGACTTGCAAACATCAACATCATTTTTCTCTCAAGATCACCCATCCTCTTATTAGCATCTTAGGAACCAAAGGAACCAACTGGAGGAGTGAGATCGACTATAACTTCCCTTTTTGATTATTCTAAAAATTCATCTGAAAATTCTTTCAAGACACTATCTAACCCTGAATTAAACCCCAATTCTAAACTCTTCCCTGATACCAATTCCTCTGTTTGTTCTATAAACAACTTCTTAACCAAATGGCCGTTCGAACCCTAAAACCACCTGAGAAATAATAGCTCTATTATGGCTGCCATAACGGGGGTTGTTAGGGTAATGCATGAGCAGATGCAGATTTATGATCATAGGATGCAACATCGACAACCACATGTAGGGATCCTCTCCACATTGTTCCTTCCACACACATGGTCAAAGTCCTCTTTCCTAGGTGAGCTTAATTTATGGGTTAATAAGGGACCCTGATGAACGTGTATAGTGCGTGGCAAAAATTTGGTAGCATAACATCTCTCACGATAGGCACACATAAAGGTGCTTATTGGTGCATATTTGGGTGACCTAAACAAATTAGAATGGGCTTACCAAGGTATGGCAGCTTTTGATAAGCAAATATTCAATTACATCTAGGCATGCCTAATACACAAGGATCCATATCACAAGCAATGCAAAATTATTACAGACATCCTAAGGGGGATTTCTATGTCATTACATGGGCTTTTGGTCTAGGTACTCAATTACAAGGTTACCCAAGCATGGTATTTACCAACGGGTCTAGCTCATCACAAGTATAATGATCGATTGGGTCACCATTTAATATACCATCAGGTACTAGACTTAGGATGGTAATTATCTCTAACACTACCCTCAATTGAATGAATGACAGGGGAGTACTTTAAGAATGCACCGGGGTCAGAAAATTGGGACACCTAACTTATTATAAGGCTTTAGCATGATTTTAGTGCAATTTTGAAAAGAGGTAAAATTCCTTAACAGAATGCTTTTTATGTCACATAAGTCAAAAGTGGTTTCAAAGTGAAATCTTAGATGTCCCTAGTAGAGTCGCCACTATGACGCGCGCCCTCGCCTTGAAGCTTTTATTTCTCCTTTTTTAAGTCATCGACACCCGATTTTATCCTCGAAATCAAGGGATCATCGAGTTCGAATGAGAAAACCTCTAAACTTTTTTGGTTTGATCCCACTTTTAAAGTCAGAACCAGATTGAGGTTCTCCGTCTAGGCCGACAGTCGCTTTGTGATAGGAAAAAAACTTAACTCAACTTGCCACAATCATAAACCTTGAAAGGAGTGATGTGGCATGTCCAGGTGTCCCTATCTTATTGCTACTGATCGATGATCGAGAGGTGTTTGGTTGGGCACCACAAGGTTGAATAGGAAGGAGTCGCCATCCAATAGAACATTAGGAAAGAAGGGTGTTCCGACCTTGTGAGGCCAAAAATCTAGAGAAGGTCCAAAATTCCACTATTATTTTTACCTTTGACAAATGTGGAGGGATTTCAGATTAATCATGTTATCCCTTTTCCTTCATGTAAGATTGGAGCAAATACAAAAATTAAAGGCACATCCAATCACGTAAGAAAGCAGTAAATCATGATATAGAATAAAGCGATAAAGACATCCACAAGTCGAGCAATTCATTAGGACCCTTTGAGGTGAGGACTTTGGTCCTTACATGTGGATTATTGAAGAAGCATTTCATTGCAAGATTTTGAAGACAGGGACTTGTTAGCCCAAGTTTTATTTAAGAAAGGTCTCGTGTTATTTAATTATATAAAAAAATCATTTACATTATTAAAATTTTAATTTTAACATACGAGTTTCCAAGGCAAAAAGGCGAACATTTGACCGATTTTATTAACGAAATATCCTAATTAATTACTATAAATATTTCTGTAACACCCTTACTGTAACAGTCTTACCGGACTATGCGAATGGTCGGAATTTTTTTTATCCTTTTTACTTAACAATCATCTTACATACCTAATTCCATTAGTCGCTGACTTATAACTGTCTAGAATTTACTATGCATTTAACAAAATTTTTGCAATGTAATGGCTATATTCTTAGCTAGCCCCCTGAAAAGCAGACAATACCACAGTCTCTCTGAGGCACAATAGTTTATATCCAATCACATGATAAATCCGCATACACCATCAAACAATACATGCAAACTATCCATTTTGTGTAATTCCTCATCCACAAACTACTATATACAAACAAAATATATTTATTGCTACAACATTGTTCTCATAATACAAAACAAAATAAGTAAATATATATACATGCCCCAAAAATATTCCTCCTATTCCTTCAACTTTAGTTGTCTTCTGTGTACTCGTGCTCCAGAATATATATACCTGCACGCAATAAATCCTACGTGCTGAGCATTAAACATGCCCAGTGGTGACTAAGAATCATAATATTTCCCTAAAAGCATTTTTTTCCTGTTTAAGTGCAATTAAGTTAATTATTAAGAGTTTTTCTCATTAAAAATCATATTATACTATTAACAACTAATTTTTCGATTTAACTTAAAACTTTACTTAACTTTTCAGTTTAGTCCTTAAACTTTTTATTTATTTCAAAAATACCCTTTTATACTTTTAATTACCATAATGGCCTTTATTTTCTTATTTTCTCATTTTAATTTATCAATTGGCTTATAAATTATCGATTAATCCTTGTTTTAACTTTTATTTTATCAAATTATATTTTAGTCCTTTAACTTTATAAGGTTGACTTTATACACAGTTAGTTGACAAAATTACCATTTTACCCTTATTACTTATTTTCTTCTCACTTTTACTTATTAACTTCATCTTTTAGGAAAATTGTCGTTTTACCCCTAAACTTTTTAACTCTTTTCATTTTAGTCCTTTTTCATCTTAAACTTTAATTTTAACTTCCTTTTCATTACTTTTTATTACTTGTCAATATTGTATCAATGCAGTACACTTACAATAAGTCTCCTTTATACAGTATGTGGATTATGTCATAATTATTCACCATTTTATCTATAAATTATGCAACAATTCAACATAATTTCACATTTTTTAACTAATACCTAACTAAAACTTATTCCGAAAATATTCCTTTAATTCGTAAAAATTCTATAAAAATTCATAGATATTAAATTTCATTAATATTAACATTAGAAAGCTTAAAATCACTAAAATAACTGAAAATTTCATTGTTTTCTATTGTATTACCATTCGGCCTACACTAAAACTACACCATATAAATTATTTTAAATCCATTAAAAGGTTTTAATCAAACTAACTAAGTCCTAAATACATGAATATAGCATTACTTTCAATTTTACTTTAATTTATGGAATTTTCCTTAAGAAACCTAAAGAAATTTCACTTAATTTATAGGGAAATGAAAGGATTAATTAATCACAAACCTTTTTCTAGTGATTATCCTTGCCTGGACTTTCTTTCCTTTACCTTTGGCTTGAGAGATTTGCTCCTCCTTTTGATTCCCTTCATTGGCTGAATTTATCATTAATACAAACTCTAATATTTTGACTTCAAATGCTAAAATTAATAGTAAAAATGAACTTTAGACACCCAAAACTAGTAGTAGGCACCAAGAAATCAAATTAAAATCAATAATTTCACATACCTAACTTTGACACCTAAACTTTAACCTTTGGTTTCTCTTGATTTTCTTCCTTAAATCCAAGATTAAAGCTGGCTAGTGTACTCTAGAGAGGCTGAAATCACTTTATTAGGCTTTGATTTGGTGAAGAATTGAAAGAAAAAGAGAAAAAAATGGAGATAATGGGATTCGGCCACCAAGAGAGCTGAAGAAGAAGGGAGTTTCTGCTAGAATTTTTTGGAGAAGGAGGGCTTATATATGGGTTCATAATGGGCCTTGAGCTGGGCTTAATTTGGGCTTGAGCAATTTATTAGTTTAAGCCCGATAATTACCCGATAAATGGCCCTAATTAATTTCTCACACTTCCTAGCCTCAATTCACTTCAAATTTGATTCCATTATTCATATCATATTAAAAATAGGCTATACTTAAAATTTCAACCCAATTGAAGTTAATTTTGGGTCCGATTCAATTTTATCGATCTAATTCAAAATTATCGGTGTTACCGAAAAATTTACTTTTTGTTACCAAAATAATATACATATTATTTTAGGTGCATATATGATTTTTGATAATTTTTAGACTTCATTTTCTATTTTTAATAGCCAAAATGATCAAAAAAATCAATTAAAAACCCTAAACCCTAATTATCTCGGTTTTCATTCTTTTGGCTTTCTGAGGCCTATTTAAACTCAAATTCACTTCAAATTTCAACCCCAAACTATCCGAGACTAGTACTTTCCAATAGTCCATTAAAATCTTTTTCACTTTCAAGTGTAATTTTTAGCCTGGAGACACTATTCACTATCGGAAAGTACTATTCATGATCAGCCCGACGTTGAGGTCATTACAATTCTGCCCTACTAAAAATAAATTTCGTCCTCAAAATTTACTTGATTCTAAAAGTAGAGGATATTGTTGTCTCATGGTTGCTTCTGGTTCCTAAGTAGCTTCCTCCATATTGTGATGGTGCCATAAGACCTTCACTAGTGGAACCTATTTATTCCTCAGCTGTTTAATTTCCCTAGCCAGGATTTTTACCGGTCTTTCCTCATAAGTCATATCAAGCTGTACCTGAATATCCGTTGGTGTAATGACATGGCTAGAGTCAGATCCGTACCTTCTGAGCATTGACACATGGAATACATCGTGGATCTTTTCCAACTCTAAAGGTAGCTTCAATCGATAAGCTACTGGACCTACTCGCTGAAGTACTTCATAGGGGCCAATAAACCTCGAACTTAGCTTCCCTTGTTTGCCAAACCTCAAGATCTTCTTCCATGGAGATACTTTCAAAAAAAATTTATCTCCGACCTGAAACTCAATGTCTTTCCTCTTCAGATCTACATAGGATTTCTTTCAATCTGCCTTTGATAATTTGCACTTGTTCTTCTGACTCGCTAATTAAATCAGATCCCATCAATTTCTTTTCATTTAACTCTATCCAACACAGAGGAGTCCTGCATTTTCTCCCATATAAAGCCTTAAAAGGAGCCACCTTTATATTGGACTGATAACTATTATAGTAGGCAAATTCTATAAGAGACAAATATTTTTCCCAACTGCTATCAAACTCTAGTACACAGCATTGTAGCATGTCTTCCAGAATTTGGATCACCCGCCCTGACTGACCATTTTTCTGGGAGTGAAATGCGATGTTAAAATGGAGTCTTGTACCCAAAGTCTCCTATAGACTTTTCTAGAAATGGGAAGTAAACCTGGGATCCCTGTCTAAAATGATGGATGATGGTACTCCATAAAGTCTCACTATCTCATTAATATAGATTTCTGCCAATCCGGTTAAAGGATAATCCATCCGAACTGGTAAGAAATGAGCAGATTTGGTGAGTCGGTCAATAATTACCTGATCGGTGTCTAGCAAGTGTACTAGATCGGCTAGTAATACAGGGAAATATAGATTAAGACCCCAAATATCGTACCCAAGGGAACATGAATTGCTAAGGATAATACCTATGTATGAATTAAATTAATCCGAGATTGTTTCCCAAATGTTTTTGATTTAAAAGCAAAAATTAAACAAAATAAACAATTAAACAAAACAAAAGCTAAGCATGAATTAAAAATAAAGCAATAACTGAAATTCTCTTGCTAAAGGAACTATCCACCTTAACTTTCATTGTAATGACTTAAATTCAATATAAACACCAGTGATTATGGAAAAACTAGTAATAAAGCAAGATATCTTTATTCAAGTATATCATACTTAGTATTAAACTCATAGACAAATCTAATACTTAGCATAAAAATCTAGTTTTAACTTCCTAAATATTCATTGAAGCCTTTCTCAAGTGATTCAATTCCAATTTATTCTTAGTTCCTCCTCTCTTAGTATTAACCAATAAAATTCACACATAATTATCTCATATTTCGGATAATAATCATGCATAAACATTAAGAAGTTAATCCAAGAACATACAAATCATTAACTATGTCAAAACCAATTCTTAGTTATTTATTCAATAAACCAACAACCAATCTCAACACAATCAAAGATAAGAATATGCTTAAAACCAAGAAATAATCAACCAATATTGAAATTAAGCTCAAAACAAAGTCATAACAATGAAAAATTTAAGATCTCAAGAATCCATTAGCAAAAGAAGAAAAACTATTTACTAAACATGTTTAAAAACTAAAGACAAAGTTGAAAAGAAAAACAAAAAAACAATGTAAAATAAACTAAGCCTAATTCTAAGATGGATCCTAATTCCCTAATTGATCTCTATTGATTCTAAGATTCCATCCTTTCTTTGGTGTTTAAGCCTTCTATTTATAGGCAAAATTAATAATAGAATCCTTCTTGAACTCTGAAAATCAAATAGGAAGTTTGTTTTGCTCAAAACAGGAAGCTCGAAAATCCTTCGCGCAATTGGAGTCTTGAATCACGTGGCCACGTGGTGTCTCCTTGTTGTTGAACACGTGGTCACATGTTCTCTAGGCAATCTTCCACACGTGGTCACGTGTGGTCCTTCATAGGAATCCACGTGGTCATGTGTCCTTACTTGTTTCTCTTCAATTTTTCTTCACAAGTGCCACGACTCTTCAGGTTTATTCTTTTTCACATCTTCACGTGGCCACGTTCCTTAAACCAACATAGCTTCACGTGGTCACATGTCAAACCTCTGGACTTTCTTGCTTAATTTCTTCAAGTTTGCACTTTTGGCCCAAAACTTTGCCCTTTTTACAATTAAGTCCTTTTTCTTGCAAAATAGCCCTGAAAAACACCAAAATTCACAATTAACTCCAAAAACACAAAACTAACAAATTAAACTCAAATTAACCTAACTAACACAAAATTAACTCAATTAAACACCTAAAAACATATTAAAAACACTACATAAATGACCATTATCAAATACCCCACACTTAGACTTTGCTCTCCCTCGAGCAAATTAGAACAATCCAACTTCTCAAAATAATCAAACTCCAATAAAGAATCATGCATTTCAAAACCAAGCGCAGCAATTAACAAGAGCACTTAATAAAACTTTCAACTAGAATAAATTCAACTAAGATAATATAAGTTAGTTTCATTGTGTGGGTGCAAGACCAAAACATTTTAATTATTTTCAAAATCCAAAACACCAATGCAAATTCATAGTCAACTTTAGAATGAATGTATACATGAGTATACACATAGTTTCGTGCTTGAAACTCTAGAAACACCATAAGCCTCTCCTTTAGCACTGGAACCCGAAGGTCATCTCCTCTAAACAACTCAAAAGCAAAACTTAGAATCACTTAGGTCTTTTAAAGGTTGTAATAGGGCTAAGGTATTGGTTATCAAAGAATGGATAAAAGATCAACAATAAGAATAGCCATTCTAAGATAAAATAGACTAATAATTCATAAATTTCATCCCATTAACTTAATCAATAAAGAACTTAGCCAAATTTTACTAATCCTTCACAATTCAAAGTACAATCTTTAATTTCACCATTCATACCCTTTTCAAGAAGTCATAACCGTTTTTCCTTGTAACTACCCCACACTTAAGATTTTTCCATACATGCTAGCTTTATTTCAATATTTCTTTTTTTTCTTTTACTTTTCTTTTTTTTCTCTTTTGTTTCTTTCTTTTTCTTTTTCTTTTTCTTTTTTTTACTAGCTTTGATGTGGGCAGTACAATAATATAACATGGGTAATCACAAAATCATAATTCACTATTCTCTTGACTTCAACAATAGCCTTTGATTCAAAATTATCTTACTACACTCATCAAGATACTCAATTTCCATTAATCCATTCAATCCTAGAGTGGCCAATTCTAGAAAGGAAGATAAAAGCTTTTTAGTTTATATGGTAAAATATATAAGTGTAACAAGAAAAATAAATATGGCACGCATTAAGCATACCTCATTAGGCTCAAAATAGCTAACAAAGGATAAATATGCATAAAAGGTAGGAAAATAAGTTAAATATGGCTCAACAAGAAAAACATTGCCTAGATCACTTTCCAAGTTGAATTGAGTTGCTTTTATGCTTTGAAGGGTGATGAGGAAGGTTTTAGTGTTCTAAAATTCCTTACTCAACTATTTCAATGCATTATTTTTCTTTAAGTATAAAAACTGGTCTTAAGTGCTAAAAAATTTAGAAACTAACAAATATAAGTCAAATTGAATATGAAACTAGCTAAAAATTCATTAAACAATATGCTTGTTCTAATGCTAACAAGAATTTTAAACATTGCATATTCTAAATTCAAGTTCAAAGTGTTCAATTTTTGAGAATAACTAGGGCGAACTAAGCTAAATGTACAATAAATGATAAATGAATTAACTAAACTAACATGCAAAATAAAAACTAAACATGCAAACTAAAAATAAAACTAAACAACAAAAATAAAAACAAAAATGACTAAAACAAAATAATTCATGAGTAAGAAAATGAGTAAGGTAAGAAAAACTCCCTTATATTGGTCTTCAATTTCAGCTCAACTTAGCTCTATCCCCCTCTTTAAAATCTTGCTGTCCTCAGCAAAGTATGAAAATTTCAGCACACTTTATCACTTTTGAGAAACAAGTTAGTGACCAAAAATGTAAGCTCACCATACTTAGAACCATAATCAAGTTAAAAAGAAGGCAAGAGGTCATTGGAATTAAGTTAACAAGCAAACATGCCTCTAAACCAAATGCAGTGCAATGAACAAGACTTAATAAACATGATAACTAAGTGAATAAATGTAACTAGGCCAAACTTGCTTAAGTGCTAAATGCATACTATCCATAGGTGACAAGGTGGACAGTGTATGAATGCATAATCTCAAGTGTAAAGATAATTGGTGATGGTTAGGCTAAAATAAAAGGAAGAGAAAAATTTTAATTGGTTATGGTAAGCACAAAAGAAAATAAGCCAATTCAAATATAAACTCAACATATATGAAGCCACAATGAAGTTCAATGTCAAACAATAAGTAGCTAAGAGTAAATGCAATGAATAACTGAAAATCAATCTTTAAGCAAACTTATATTCAATACTAATGAAACATGCACCAATTTAGTTGAATTAAGCTCATCAAGTAAATCATGCAAATGAAAAACTAAGTGTGTGTGTCTTAGTGAAAAGGTATGTGCTGGAAGTGTAACATGCTGCATCACAAGAGTCCCAATTAGCCATGCCATGCATCATAAATACATTAATAAAAACAAGTCATTTTGAAATCTTGCTCAACTAAATGTATACATAAAAATTGATGTATCAAAATTGCAGATAATGACTTGAATGAAATTTAAGGTGCTAGGATTAGATAACACGGCGGTCCGCTAGCCAGTTAGCGGGCGAGGGGCAGCGCCCCTCGAAGCTTTGAAGCAACGAGGAACTCATAAAAAAAATTTCCTGCACAAAACCTTATTTTAAATCCCTGAAACAAATCAAATTCTGAGCAATCTTATCAGCACTTGGTTGTTCAATATCAATGCAAGAAATAAACACATGTAAAGTGCAATAATGAACAAGTGATTGTGTGCTTAAGTGAGTATGCAAGTGTGAATGAGTGAGGGATGTGAGTATGGGTGTGATGTATGAGTAAGGGTGTTTGTGTTTTTTCCTGTGCGTGGCCACGTGAGAGGCAAGGGAAAAGATACACGTGGGCACGTGTGCTTGTGCATAGTGTATGCATGGCCACGTGAAAGACTTAGGTGTAGTGTGTGTAATGGAAGCAGTGAGTGTGTGCGTGACCAATTGAAAGACAAGGGAAAGGTTCACTTGGGCACGTGTGCTTGTGTGCATGGTGTGTGCGTGGCCATGTGAAGACTTAGATGTGTGCAGCCTTACCTATAGGTGGGCACGTAGTGGGATATTTGAGAGGGAGGACATGGGCACGTATGAAGTTTTTGCCAGGCAACACTCAAACACGTGGGCATGCAGGAGCCTTTGGAAGATTTCACGTGGCCACGCATGACTAAGAAAGGAAGCAACCCGTGGCCATGCATAGGAATTGGAAAGGGAGGACGTGGGCATGCGAAAGGCTACTTCCAGGCAGAACTCTAACACGTGGCCATGCAGCTGCTGGCTTGTTTCCTTCACGTGGGCACGCAATGGTCTTCACTTCTGCATTCTTTACCTTCATTTTTCTGCACAGTAAAGCACCAAACTACCTTTTATTCATCTTTAACCATTTTCAATCAATCACATTAACAATGTAAACCAAGCATTGAACCCTATAAACCAATTACAACTCATACTCACTTATTTATCCATTTCCTTTCTTGTTAAGCTCTAATCAAACAATATATACTTAAATTCCAATCCATTCTTAATTTGGCATATGCAAGTTCCCTCTTTAAATTCTCAGCACCAAGCAACAATATGCAAATTCACATCTACCCAAATCTTAAACTCATGATTTACAAGGCACAAACTAATAACAAACATGCATTAAACTTTAAACTAAAAACAATAGCAAAACAAATAACATGCAAAACATAAAAAAAATAGATGAAAATTTAAAGAGAAGAGTTAGAGAAGAAGTTATGGTTTAATGAGTCCTAGCTTGACTCTTGTTACTCTCGGGAGGTCGAGCTTGTGATCCAAATGTAGGTCTCTCCGGACTTTGCTCCTCATTTTCTCCCATTAGTAGAAGAAACTTATCATAGTTCATCAAAGTTGGAAACTCCATATCTTCAATAAAATATGACTCCTCATTTAGCTCATTTATAACGAACTCTACCGGCTCTTCTAGCCTAAATAAATCCTTCAAGCGGACTGAATTCAGTATCTCCCCTTGAGAATCCTTTCCTTCTTGCTCCTTTGGTGAAAAATTCTCTACAAAAGATCCTACACCTTCTAAATAAACACACAACTTATCCTCAAATATGAATTGATCCTCTTGTTCTTTATCCTCCATAAATGAATGATTTTGTTCCTTTTCCTTACCATCATCACCTTGAGTGCTCAAAAGTTCTAGCTTAGATTCCAACTTTTCAATTCCATGCTCTTTATCTCTTAATAAATGTTCTTGACTTTTAATTGTTTCCTCTTGAGCCCTTATTTTCTCTTCTTGAATTCTAAACTTTTCCTCTTGAGCCCTTAATGTAGCCTCCAACTCTCCTTTTTCAGCATAATATTCCCTTTCCTTTCTTATAAGCAAGTCACAAACATTTTCGATTTCGGAGAGAATAGCTTCTTGTGTGGCCCTCCATCTTTCTTTTTCTGCCCTAAATTGCTCGTCCTTACATAAAAGCTAATTATGAAGACGTTGATTCTCAAAAATATAGGCCTCTTTTGAATATCGTAATTCTTGATTCTCTCTTTTCAGTTCTTCCATTTGTGCTTTCAAAGTCCAAAGAGAATAAGAATCTTCAGCCGTGGATGGTGATGAATAAGGATTTTGCAATCGTTCTATCTCCTCTCTTTCTCTTAGTAGATCCTTCATTCGTTGTTTTAAAAGAAATAATTCATAATCTTGGACCTCATCTTGCATCATCTTGAAAGATGTTTAGAATTGTTCCTACAAAGAACAATCACCAAATTAAAAACAAAATAAAAATAAAAATCTCAGACTAACTCAATCAAAGATATTAAACAAACAACACCGCTGTTCCCCGGCAACGGCGCCAAAAACTTGACCGGTGTTTAGCAAGTGTACTAGATCGGCTAGTAATACAGGGAAATATAGATTAAGACCCCAAATATCATACCCAAGGGAACATGGATTGCTAAGGATAATACCTATGTATGAATTAAATTAATCCGAGATTGTTTCCCAAATGTGTTTGATTTAAAAGCAAAAATTAAACAAAATAAACAATTAAACAAAACAAAAGCTAAACATGAATTAAAAATAAAGCAATAACTGGAATTTTCTTGCTAAAGGAACTATCCACCTTAACTTTCATTGTAATGACTTAAATTCAATATAAACACCAGTGATTATGGAAAAACTAGTAATAAAGCAAGATATCTTTATTCAAGTATATCATTCTTAGTATTAAACTCATAGACAAATCTAATACTTAGCATGAAAATCTAGTTTTAACTTCCTAAATATTCATTGAAGCCTTTCTCAAGTGATTCAATTCTAATTTATTCTTAGTTCCTCCTCTCTTAGTATTAACCAATAAAATTCACACATAATTATCTCATATTTCGGATAATAATCATGCATAAACATTAAGAAGTTAATCCAAGAACATACAAATCATTAACTATGTCAAAACCAATTCTTAGTTATTTATTCAATAAACCAACAACCAATCTCAACACAATCAAAGATAAGAATATGCTTAAAACCAAGAAATAATCAACCAATATTGAAATTAAGCTCAAAACAAAGTCATAACAATGAAAAATTTAAGATCTCAAGAATCCATTAGCAAAAGAAGAAAAACTATTTACTAAACATGTTTAAAAACTAAAGACAAAGTTGAAAAGAAAAACAAAAAAACAATGTAAAATAAACTAAGCCTAATTCTAAGATGGATCCTAATTCCCTAATTGATCTCTATTGATTCTAAGATTCCATCCTTTCTTTGGTGTTTAAACCTTCTATTTATAGGCAAAATTAATAATAGAATCCTTCTTGAACTCTGAAAATCCAATAGGAAGTTTGTTCTGCTCAAAATAGGAAGCTCGAAAATCCTTCGCGCAATTGGAGTCTTGAATCACGTGGTCACGTGGTGTCTCCTTGTTGTTGAACATGTGGTCACGTGTTCTCTAAGCAATCTTCCACGTGTGGTCCTTCATAGGAATCCACGTGGTCACGTGTCCTTACTTGTTTCTCTTCAATTTTTCTTCACAAGTGCCACGACTCTTCAGGTTTATTCTTTTTCACATCTTCACATGGCCACGTTCCTTAAACCAACATAGCTTCACGTGGTCACATGTCAAACCTCTGGACTTTCTTGCTTAATTTCTTCAAGTTTGCACTTTTGGCCCAAAACTTTGCCCTTTTTACAATTAAGTCCTTTTTCTTGCAAAATAACCCTGAAAAACACCAAAATTCACAATTAACTCCAAAAACACAAAACTAACAAATTAAACTCAAATTAAACCTAACTAACACAAAATTAACTCAATTAAACACCTAAAAACATATTAAAAACACTACATAAAATGACCATTATCAAATACCCCACACTTAGACTTTGCTCACCCTCGAGCAAATTAGAACAATCCAACTTCTCAAAATAATCAAACTCCAATAAAGAATCATGCATTTCAAAACCAAGTGCAGCAATTAACAAGAGCACTTAATAAAACTTTCAACTAGAATAAATTCAACCAAGACAATATAAGTTAGTTTCATTGTGTGGGTGCAAGACCAAAACATTTTAAGTATTTTCAAAATCCAAAACACCAATGCAAATTCATAGTCAAGTTTAGAATGAATGTATACATGAGTATACACATGGTTTCATGCTTGAAACTCTAGAAACACCATAAGCCTCTCCTTTAGCACCGGAACCCGAAGGTCATCTCCGCTAAACAACTCAGAAACAAAACTTAGAATCACTTAGGTCTTTTAAAGGTTGTAATGGGGCTAAGGTATTGGTTATCAAGGAATGGATAAAAGATCAACAATAAGAATAGCCACTCTAAGATAAAATAGACTAATAATTCACAAATTTCATCCCATTAACTTAATCAATAAAGAACTTAGCCAAATTTTACTAATCCTTCACAATTCAAAGTACAATCTTCTATTTCACCATTCATACCCTTTTCAAGAAGTCATAACCGTTTTTCCTTGTAACTACCCCACACTTAAGATTTTGCCATACATGCTAGCTTTACTTCAATATTTCTTTTTTTTTGTTTTACTTTTCTTTTTTTTTCTCTTTTGTTTCTTTCTTTTTCTTTTTCTTTTTTTTACTAGCTTTGATGTGGGCAGTACAATAATATAACATGGGTAATCACAAAATCTGGTTTCAACTGTATTTCAGCTAGTAAAACTCCGTCTGATACCAAACTCAATCTAATATTCAAAGCTTGAAGAGCTGTAAACAATACTATAATCGATTACACGTATAAATCACTTATATCAATTCATTTGAAAACATTTACATTACCTGTTATGAATTTTCTGCTAAGTGCATCAGCCACCATGTTATCCTTTCCTAGATGGTAGTCGATAAAACAATCATAGTCTTTTATCAACTCCAACCAGCATCTCTGTCAGAGGTTAAGCTCTCTTTGAGTAAGTAAATACTTCAGACTCTTGTGATCAGTATAGATATAATATCTCTCTCCATACAGGTAGTGTCTCTATATCTTCAATGAAAAAACAATAGCTACTAATTCCAAATCATGTGTAGGATAGTTCTTCTCATGAGTCTTAAGTTGTCAAGAGGCATAAGCAATCACCTTGCCTTCCTGTATCAAAAAGCAGCCTAGTCCATTTCTGGAGGCATCATTGTAGATCACAAAAACCTTACCTGGTTCGGGTTGAGTGAGGATAGGAGCTTCAGTCAACATACTTTTAAGTTTCTCAAAGCATTTTTGACATCTATCAGTCCACACAAACTTGATGTTCTTCTGTAACAGTCGAGTCAATGGAACTGTAATAGTGGAGAAACCCTTTATAAACCTCTTGTAATACTCGACTAACCCCAAAAAACTTCTCACTTCAGTCACATTCTTAGGTGGCTTCCACTGAAGAATTGCTTCAATCTTGGATGGATCCACTTTAATTCCTTCTACAAAAATCACGTGGCCTAAGAAAGATACTTCATTCAACCAGAAGTCACATTTACAGAACTTAGCATACAACTGCTTCTCTCTCAGAGTTTGTAAAACAATTCGCAGATGCTGATCATGTTCCTCTAGCATCTTAGAATATAGCAGAATGTCATCGATGAAAACCACCACAAACTGATCCATATAAGGATGAAAAACCCTATTCATCAGATCCATGAAGGTGGCTAGTGCATTTGTAAGTCCAAACGGCATGACTAGAAATTCATAGTGGCCATACCGAATACGAAAAGCATTTTTAGGCACATCAGCAGCTTTTACTCCCATTTGATAATATCCTGATCTCAAATCAATCTTTGAAAATACACCCGCTCCCTTCAGCTGGTCAAACAAGTATTCAATACGAGGAAGGGGTATTTATTCTTTATAGTCACCTTATTCAGTTGTCAGTAGTCGATGCATAGCCTAAGCATCCCATCCTTCTTTTTAACAAACAATACTGGTGCTCCCTAGGGAGAAACACTAGGCCTGATGAATCCCTTATCAAGCAATTCCTATAGTTGAATCTTCAATTCCTTTAACTCTGCAGGTGCCATTCTGTAAGGAGTAATGGATATGGGGGCGGTGCCTGGAGCAACATCAATAGAAAATTTTACTTCCCTGTCAGGTGGTAAGCCTGAAAATTCATCAGGGAACACATATGGAAATTCTCTGGTAGTGGGCACCTCAGATACTTTTGGACTATCTTTCCTTACCTCTACTACATAACACATGTAGGCCACACATCCCTTTCTGATCAATCTCTTAGCTGCTATAGCAGATATCACATCAGACAGAAAATCATGCCTCACACCTACCACTATAATTTCTCAATCATCTTCAAGCTTTAAGTGACTCTTTTCCTTTTACAATCAATAGTCGCTTGGTGGGCGGATAGCCAACCCATCCCCAGCATTACGTCGAACTCGTGGAAGGGTAACTCAATAAGGTTTGCCAGGAATATATGTCCCTGGGCACTAATAGGACACCATTTGTACACCTTATTTACCACTACACTATACCCCAGAGCATTACTTACCAAGATATCCTGGTCGAAGCATGCCTCTTTCATCCCTTTATCCCGAGCTAATATAGTCTTAATATAGGAATGAGTCGAACCAGGATCAATCAAAGCATGAACTGAATCAGACAATAGGAGAAATGTACCTACTATCACATCTGGAGCATCCTCCTCCTCTCTGGCTCTCACAGCATAAGTCTAGCCTGCAGATCTCCTCTAACCCTGAAATGATTGCCCAACTGGTCTAGAGGCTGATGTGATGGGGGGTAGCTCCCCTACCACGACCTCTCGGTGAAGAAGACCCAGTACCTGATGCTGGAGATGCCACCGAAGCAGTCGGTAATGCTGGACAATCTTTAATCTGATGCTCTCTGGACCCACATCTGAAACATGCTCCAATCTGAAATTTGCACTCCTCATAATGAAATTTGCCACAATAATCACAAGCTGCAGCTGTCCTACTGTCTCTATCTCGAGGGGTATTGGCAGTTGAAGTGGCTAGAGCTCTACCACGACCTCGTCCTGCTGAAACTGGAGGACGACTCTGAGGTGTAAAAGATCCCTTTGACTTCTTACTCTGATCACCCTTTCCATTAGACTGTCCTTGCTTTCTCTTTTGCTGAAACTGAGACTTTCTCTCAGCCTGCTCAGTCTGGATAGTCTCTAATTTAATGGATGCCTCCACCATAGCTCTCAAGGTAGGGTACTGTTGGGTCCCTATGATCTGTCTGAGCTCAATATGCAGTCCTCTTTTAAATCTCTGTCATAGCTTTGCATCTGTAGACTGACTCTCATCAAGGTATGCACTAAGGCGCTCAAACTCGCCCTCACACTCAGCCACTGATCTATTACCTCGCCTAAGCCTCCAAAAGGCATCCTACATGGCCAATTTATATTCAGACCCAATATATTTAAGCTCAAACTGAGACACAAAGAAATGCCAAGTCAACTGATCCACTGAGGTGTGCCTCCTAACTGAATCCCACCAAACAAAAGCTGGTCCTTGCAACAAAACAACTATACCCTCCAGCTTTTCTTCTACTGAACTGTTTGTGATTTCAAAAAGCCTCTTTATTTTAAATAACCAATTTTCAGCCTGTGATGGTGTCAAAGGATCCATTCCATAAAAGTCTTCAGCTCCCAACCTTTTTAACTATTCCAAAATAGGTCTTCTTCTAGTGGAGCTGGCTGGACCTAAATGACTGTATGGGAGGATTAAGCTTGAACTACTTGTAGTCATTGCTGAATGTAGTCAGCCATAAGATTAAGGAAGTCTGACTGTGGGGGTGGAGGTGGCACTGCTGGAGAGGAAGCCTGCCGCTATAGGGCCTCCTGCTGTCACGTACCTATGAAAGCTTTACTTTCACCATCCCTCACCTGTCTATCTCGATCAGATGACATCTTTACACTATAAAACAGAAAGGAGCAAGTACACATTAGATTTTCATCACACTTTATTACTTACAATTGGCATGTATATATAAACAAATAAATCATACTTATTCCCACTCCGATCTTAGAATCGACTAAACTAATGCTCTGATACCACAAAATGTAACACCCTTACTGTAATAGTCTTATCGAACTATGCGAATGGTCATAATTTTTTTTATCCTTTTTACTTAACAATCATCTTTCATACCTAATTCCATTAATCGTTAACTTATAACTGTCCAGAATTTACTATTCATTTAACAAAATTTTGGCAATATAACGGCTATATTCTTAGCTAGCCCCCTGAAAAGCAGATAATACCATAGCCTCTCTGAGGCACAATAGTTTATATCCAATCACATGATAAATCCGCATACACCATCAAACAACACATGTAAACTATCCATTCTCTGTAATTCCTCATCCGCAAACTACTATATACAAACAAAATATATTTATTGCTACAACATTGTTCTCATAATACAAAACATAATAAGTATATATATATATATACATGCCACAAAAATATTCCTCCTATTCCATCAACCTTAGTTGTCTTCTGTGTACTCATGCTGCAGAATATTTGCACCTGCACGCAGTAAATTCTACGTGCTGAGCATTAAACATGCCCAGTGGTAACTAAGAATCATAATATTTTCCTAAAGGCATATTTTCCTATTTAAGTGCAATTAAGTTAATTATTAACAGTTTTTCTCGTTAAAAAGCATATTATACTATTAACAACTAATTTTTCGATTTAACTTAAAACTTTACTTAACTTTTCAGTTTAGTCCTTAAACTTTTTATTTATTCCAAAAATACCCTTTTATATTTTTAATTATCATAATGCCCTTTATTTTCTTATTTTCTCATTTTAATTTATTAATTGGCTTATAAATTACCGATTAATCATTGTTTTAACTTTTATCTTGTCAAATTATATTTTAGTCCTTTAACTTTATAAGGTTGACATTTTACACAATTAGTTGACCAAATTACCATTTTACCCTTATTACTTATTTTCTTCTCACTTTTACTTATTAATTTAATCTTTTAGGAAAATTATTTTTTTACCCCTAAACTTTTTAACTCTTTTCATTTTAGTCCTTTTTCATCTTAAACTTTAATTTTAACTTCTTTTTCACACTTTTAACATTTTTTTATCATTATGCCTCTAGTATAGACCTGGCAGAAAACTCTCAGACCGAATATGTGGGACATGAACCCCACAGAGCCATAACAAAATGAGAAATGACCTCTAAAAATCATCCCTCAATAACATATGAACATATAACAGTACGTATGATATATATTATGGAGATCAACGATCCAACCATAGTAAAGCAAGTCATCATGACTTGCACCGTGGTACAGGTATCCCTATGGCCAGCCAATTATATCCTAAACTAGGTTTTACTGTCTTACTCTTTCTAAGGGCACATATTTCCTGAATTTTTCATTTTATTATCCAATTTCTCAATCTTTTCATTACTTTTCATTACTTGTCAATATTGTATTAATGCAGTACACTTACAATCAATCTTCTTTACACAGTCTGTGGATTATGTTGTAATAATTCACCATTTTATCTATAAATTATGCAACAATTCAACATAATTTCACATTTTTTAACTAATTCCTAACTAAAAATTATTCCGAAAATATTCCTTTAATTTTCAAAAATTCTATAAAAATTCATAGATATTAAATTTCATTAATATTAACATTAGAAAGCTTAAAATCACTAAAATAACTAAAAATTTCATTATTTTCTATTGTATTACCATTCGGCCTACACTAAAACTCCACCATATAAATTATTTTAAATTCATTCAAAGGTTCTAATCAACATAACTAAGTCCCAAATACATGAATATACAATTACTTTCAATATTACTTCAATATATGGAATTTCCTTAAGAAACCTAAAGGAATTTCACTTAATTTATAAAAAAATAAAAGGATTAATTAGTCACAAACCTTTTTTTTAGTGATTATCCTTGCCTAGACTTCCTTTCCTTTACCTTTGGCTTGAGAGATTTGCTCCTCCTCTTGATTCCCTTCATTGGTTGAATTTATCATTAATATAAACTCTAATATTTTGACTTCAAATGCTAAAATTAACAGCAAAAATGAACTCTAGGCACCCAAAACTTGTAGTAGGCACCAAGAAATCAAATTAAAATCAATAATTTCACATACCAAACTTTGACACCTAAACTTTAACCCTTGATTTCTCTTTATTTTCTTCCTTAAATCAAAGATTAGAGCTGGCTAGTGTACTCTAGAGAGGCTTAAATCACTTTTCTTAGGCTTTGATTTGGTGAGATTTGGTGAAGAATTGAAAGAAAAAGAGAAGAAAATAGAGATAATGGGTTTCGACCACCAAGAGAGCTGAAGAAGAAGGGAGTTTCTGCTATAATTTTTTGGAGAAGGAGGGCTTATATATGGATTTAGAATATACTTTGAATTGGGCTTAATTTGGGCTTGAGCAATTTATTAGTTTAAACCCGATAATTACTCGATAAATGACCCTAATTAATTTCTCACACTTCCCAGCCTCAATTCACTTCAAATTTAATTCCATTATTCATATCATATTAAAAATAGGATATACTTAAAATTTCATCCCAATCAGATTTCATTTCAGGTTCGATTCAATTTTATCGGTTTGATTCGGAATTATCGGTGTTACCAAAAAATTTACTTTTTATCACCAAAATAATATACATATTATTTTAGGCACATATGTAATTTTTGATAATTTTTAGACTTCATTTGTTATTTTTAATAGCCAAAATGATAAAAAAAATCAATTAAAAACCCTAAACCCTAATTATCTCGATTTTCGTTCTTTTGGCTTTTGGAGGCCTATTTGACCTCAAATTTACTTTAAATTTCAACTCCAGACTACCCAGGACTAGTACTTTCCAATAGTCCAATAAAATATTTTTCACTTTTGGGTGTAATTTTCAGGCCAGAGACACTATTCATCGTTGGAAAGTACTATTCACGATCAGCCCGACGTTGAGGCCATTACAATTTCTGATGACATTTTTCATTTGTGATCGAAAGAGTATTTTTACAATAGAGAAATTGATATTAGACTTACCTGGAGTACTTTCCTGGTCATGTGCACAAGGAGTTTTATTTCTCAAGAGCAATAATAATAACAACAACAATAACCACAAAAATGGTAATAGAAAATGAAAATGGGGACATACATAAAACCGATATGAGTTAAGAGGTATGAAAGAAGATAAAAGGGCAAAGATCTAGCACACATGTCAAGAAATACACGAGGGCGCATTTGACAACATGCAGTCAACTCATTTACCTTAAAAGCAAGAAAATACATTTTAGGCCGTGCACCGTTTGATGTGCTTGTGGGCATCAAACAATACACAGTCGTATCAACTTGATGATAGTGAGTTTTCTTTCCTTTTAAGACAGAGTCTTTGTCAACAGTAGATCCAAAAGGGAGCAAAAAGAATAAGTTAAATACAAAGACGAGCCTTTTAAAATAGGATTTTATTTTGAAAAAAAAATTGATTTTTAAAGGAACGAATAAAATAGAAATTACATGGGGCAACCTAGTAATCCCTATCACATAGCAATATACCCCTTTTAAGGGGTTTCATAATCTAAATCTAATATAAATTAATATATAATAAAACTAATAGATGAAAAGAATGACTAAATTTATTATAATATGAAAATATCAAGAAAGACCTTTTATATTAACTTCACTGTACTTACCCAATTAGAATATTGAATGTTGGCTTCATGGACCCTTTGTAGTGTTGAAATGGTCAAGGAATAGTTAAAGAATTAAGAGCTAAAAGCTAAAAATTCACTTTTGGCTTAGAAAACTTTTAAACTATTTGGAAGTTTCTAAGGTTTCCTTTTGAAAGTCGTATTGACTCTCCTTTTCAAATCTCTGATATTAGCAAAATCAACCAACCAACCTGAGAAAGAATTAGAGGAAACTTATAAAGGGTGAAGTGTGCGGCCGTACCATGGGTATGCATGGTTGTACACTTCAGCGGTGCCCCCCACCCCACTTGCCCACTTGCCTTATAGGGAAGTCCACCACCATTTGAATGTACAACTGTACCATGGGTATGCGCGGCTGTACACTCCAAAAGGTAGCCAACTTTCCTGAAAAGGTAACATTCTTTGGAGTGCATGACTGTACACTCCTTTGTGCAAGGCCGTGCATTCCAAAAAAGGCAAAAATCCTATTTTAAAGGCCAAACGATGAATATTTTTCGAACGTACGGGTGTGTAGGCCATAAATGCACAACGTGCAAGGCCTTTACATGCACATAATTCAATTTTAAGTTCCCAGCTAAGGGTATATTTCATCTCTTGCCTACCTTGAGCCAATTAGCCGCATAGGCTAAGCTCGAAAGTTTTTAAAGGCTTTTCAGGAAATAATTTCAAAACCACGACGAGTCCGTCATCCTCGATTCGTTGTTTCTAAAGAGCAGTTTTCCTCATTAGGTAACCATGATAAAAGCCTCTTCAGGACCTAGTGCTTATAAGGACTTCTTCTTTTCTAGTCCCTCATGTAGTTATGGGTGTCCGTCACCCTTCCAAGGGTGTCTATGGTTGATTTTTAGGCATTTTTGTTATGTTTTTCATGTATTTTATGGTATTTGTATGATTTACTTGATTTCTGTGATATTTGTGTGTTATTCTGTATGATTTAATTATGTATGTAATTTTATTTTATACTGTACAACAATTAAATGGTTATCTTTGTTATATTTTTATTATTTATTTGGTATAATGCTAATGTATTTTTCTTTTTGTGAGTGTGTAAATTCTTTCACCTTTAAAGAGTTTTATGAGGTTCTTTTACATTGGAGATCATACTCTTGATTGGATGACCACCATCCATTCATCCAGTTACTTCACTCGACTGCTCCATTTATTTATTATTTTAGTTTATCGTTTTTATTCATTCATTATTATTTGTTTCGTTATTTTCATTTATGTATTTATTTGGTATTTTTGGATGTATTTTTATTTTGAGGATGTGATAATTAGTAAAATAGGGTTTTTTCTGCACATTTAAATGAAAAGACGCCTAAAATGATTTTTTATTAATCAATTTGGGTTTTTTTCCTTAAAAATGGGCCAATGTCTAATATTTCAATGCAAAAATCACGTAATAATAAAAAATAATTTTTTTGGTAAAATATGTATGAGGGAACCAATATTTCTAACCCAAATAAATTTCTCGATTTTTGTATGTATATTACTTTGCTCTTATTTGTTGGACGATTTACCTTTGTAATAATTTAAATTGCTGATTTATTTATTTATTGCTTTTTATGTTTACTTAATTCTTATGTTTTTTTTGCATCGTGTGAGAGAGGGGAGGGGATTAAACTTAAAACTCAATTATAAAATAACAACTAACCAAGACGCCTAATAAGAGTGATGTCCCAAACACCAATCTCTATTTGGGCATCAAAAGGTCGAGAATCATTTTTCGACATTCTGTTAGGTGGTGACTTCATGACACCTACTTCTTTTGGGCCCATTAGTAGATGCCTTTATGGATTGACTACCAATAATAATTTGGGCTTAATCCCTTTTTATTGTAAAGTAGCTAATTTATGAGTTAAGTGAGCCTCTTTCGATCTCGAACCCTAAAAGCGGGCCTTCAAGAACCCAATTGAAAATGAGCGGTGGCTCCGACGCATGTCACACTAGCAACTCCACTAGGGACCAAAGTGACCTTGCTCCTAAAAGCATTTTGGTTAAGTTCTTTATAATTGGATTTTACTATTAATCCTATCGCCTTTGTAAATTGCATTCCTTGCACACATTTTAGAGCCTTAAAATTAAGTTAGGCATCCCTTTTTGGCCCTGGTGCTATCTTAAAGTACACTCTACATTCACTCAATGTAGAGAGGTGTCGGGGAGACCCACCAGCCCAAGTCTAGTACCAAATGGTATATGAAATGGTGACCCATCGGTCGTTATGCTCATGATAAGCTAGACCTATTGGCATGGACCATGCTTGGGTAGCCCTAAAGTTTCATCACCCTTGACTCAAGCTCATTTAATGACAATAGCAACTTCCCCTAGGTTATATAACTATAATAACTTTTGCTTGCTATGTGAACCTTTATATATTAACCAAACTCAAACAAATTAAAAGGGCACCAGTCAAAAGTTACCATGCCTCGGCGGGCCTAAGCTGATCAGTATGAGTTAGTCAAAATATATAATGGTCAAAAATCCATGTGTCTGTGCTTTCAATTAAAAAGGTTATGCTCTCTTTTTAGTCATGTACCATGCACACCCATTGGGTACCCTATCGACCCATGGGCTAAAGCCACCCAGGAAAGAGACTACATAACCTTCTGTATGGGAGTAATAACTTTGAAAGGCTATTGTTATGCTTATGTGTGGTTGTGATTGATGCCTAATGAAAGCATTCATTACATACATACATCATGTATATACCAAGCTCATGCATCATTCGTCATACATCGCTCTTAATGGTTGATCTTTACAGCCATCATAGATCTATCTAGGTGGTCCAGTAGGTCAAATGGTCGTCTTGTTTAAAGACCAACATTTGTGCTGCCAAGGTTCGATTCACGTTTAGAATTGGGTTTAGGTTTGGGTTTGGAGGTCAGTTATAAATTAAGTGTAAATAGTCAGGAAATAGGCTCAAACATGGAAAATGAACAGTTGAATAAAACTAGAGAGTTACTGAGGAAGCTGAGAGGTTACCCTTTTTAAGAGAAAGATTGGTTGCATCTATGGCTGGGATGTTAATGACGAGGGATGAGTTGGATAGGAGATTAGATGGGCATCTCTAAGAGTTTGAAGAAAGAATGTTGGCTATGATTGGTGGAATGGTGGCCTCTATGACACCAAATCCTAGGACTCAGCCAGTAGCACTTGCTCGCAAGATAGTAGAGTCGACCTATGTCGGGGACACTGCCTCATCAGATGTTACTATAACTCGAGATTAGTTAACGAGAGAGAGGAGGCATAATCCTAAAAATGATTTTATTGAGGAAGAAGATGAAGACTATATCCCCTCTGTGATGAATATAAGGAGTATTGGTCCTAGTGCATAGGATCTAACCTTTAAGAAGTTAGAGGAAAAAGGTAAACCTATGTCTAGGCAATTGTCAGCTAATAGGGGAATGAACCCTGAGGATAGGGACTTGGACGGAGATAAGCCATTGCCCTAGAGGTTTAAGGTGCCTAACTTGCCAAGGTTTAATGGTACTTCAAACTCTTTGACCCATGTGAAGCAGTATACAATAATCATGAAAGGGACCACCCTGACCAGAAGGAAAAAGGTAGAGTATTTTTGTCTCAGTCTAACAAGGCCTACAATTGATTGGTATTATGGGATAGATAGGCATACCAAAGAGCTTTGGGATTTGTTGATTGGGGAGTTCCTTAAATAGTATAACTCTCAAATGGAGGTCACTCTGAAAGACCTTAAGCTACATCAGCAGAAATATGATGAATCTTTCTATGAGTACCTCACTAGGTGAAGGAATATCATAATGGAGATGAAGAAAAAGCCTGACATAATTGATCAGATTAGGTTATTTATTAGAAATACAAGTTTGTATCTAACGAACGGCATGAAAATGAAGGGTCTTAAGAATTGGGATTCGTTGAAAGGCATAGCCATAGTAGCTGAGGGATAGTACCTAGCCAAAAGGGCAACCAATGAGGGTGCCAAGAGAAATTTCAGTAATAGCAAAGCAGTTGGGAACAGTAGTGGGTCGAACAGAACTAGAAAGACTGTAGAGGTGTCCGCTATAAAAGCTAGTCAGAGGCATTATTCCAATTTTGGTAAGTTACTGTCTTTGGCGTTGGATTGCTTGGGCAAGGAAATGAAGCTTCAACCACTGCCCTCCAGGGTTGTAAATAGTCAAAGGCTACCCCATCATAGGGAGGATCAGTACTGTGCATACCATCAGCATATTAGGCGCTTGATTGAATACTGTCACACCCTGAGGAATAAAATTCAAGAGCTGATAGATAGCAAATAGATTTAAGATCTTGAAAAGAGGGACAAAAAGAAAAAAGGGAGGTTACAATGCTATGCCACGCCTAATGTTTATGATTAGTTCTAGTTTACCTAAATGGTACGTCATAAGAGACCTAAAGTAACAGAGCCAAATGAAGGAAATCGGCTAGTTTCAATGATTAATTGTTAGGAAACCCTCACAGAGAGTGAGGATGAAGGGACTTTGGTGCCCATTTATATTTAGAGTTTAGCTAATGAAAGTGAAGAAAAGGTTAAAGAAGAGCAAAATGTTAAGGCAGTCATGAGAAGTGAAAGAGTAGCCCTAGAGATTGAAAAGTAGCCAGCCCCTGCTGTAGTGCCAACGGAGAAGAAAGTTATGGAGGACTAAATAATTAAGTAGTTGAAGAAAACAAATGCATAGATTTCCATTTGGGATTTGTTAAGGCAATCTCCCTCACACAGGCAAAAGTTGGTGGAAGCCCTGCATGAATCTACCGTTGACACTACTATCTCACCCTCTGAGCTATTGAATTTGGTTAAGGGAGGGACAGGAGAAAATTTTGTATACTCTAATGCTGACCTACCTTTTAAAGGAAGGAAACATAATCACTTTTATATATTAAGGCCTAAGTGAATGGTAAGTACATGGCCTGTGTGATGGTAAATGATGGTTTTTCCATTAATGTCTATCCTTTAGTGGCAATTCCAGCTTTTGGGTCAAATGATAACATGTTGAATAAGTCTAACTTGACCATATTAGCTTATGATAATTCTAAAAGGCAAGTTGCTGGGACCTTTAGAGCTTTCTTGAAGACAGGGCCCATTAAGACATAAGCTGAATTTGTGGTGCTGCCTATTCTGGCTAATTTCTCTATAATGTTAGAAAGGCCATGGTTTCACAAGTTAGGTGGGGTACCTTCCAAACTACATCAAATGATCAAGATCCCCCACAGTGGTCAGGTGGTCACTATTAAGGATACAAGGGAGAATCAGGTGTTTATGCTTGAGATAGCTAAATAGCCTTTCAATTGGTTCCATATGTTTTCCATCAATGATAAAGAAGGTAACGGTAGCTTTGCTGATTGCCTATAAGTTGTTAACATGATGAAGAAGATGAATTTTCTATAGGGTACTGGTTTAGGCAATCACTCCCAAAGGACCTCAATCTATTGTAGCTGCTAAAGGTTAAAAGGACAAAAAAGGGTTAGGCTTTACTGGTTCCAGTCAAAAGGGTAAAGGGAAAGAAGCAGTGAAAAGGATCCCCAACATCTCCTACAGCTTTGTGCTAGCTTCAGGTATTTGCCTTTATTGTGGAAAGAATGAACCTCAGGTGATAAGGGATGAGCTAGTACCGGGATTTGAGCTATTCAATGATGTCTTTGATTGGGAGCAAGTTATTATCAAGCCAATTAAGGGTTTTTGGTATGATGAGATTTTCTTGCACCATTTTTCTTGGGACAAAGAAATGCCTGAAGAGGTTTGGATAAAAAAAGCTGCTTGCTGTTCAACTAAAAGGCAAAGGGAAGATAGATGATCCACCAGAGGCTAAGGCTAAAGAGACATCTGATGCTGCGAAGATAGAAAAATATGCTTTTATTGATATTGTTTATATTTTTGAACTTTTTGATGAGAGCATTGATTGCTCTTTTGATTATATTAATAAGATGAACAATTTTGCTTACTTGTGTGATATTTCTTCTGATTTCAATATGCATAATCATGATCATGAACCATTCATATTTAACATTAACTCAACAAATACATGTTCATTTAATCTCGAAACAAAAGATAATCCAAAAGAAATTTTATTGGCATCAAATATAACTCCTGAAGAGAGAGAAAAATTTGAGAGAATATTAAAAAATATATGAAAAAGTCTTTGCCTGGACCTATGAAGACATACTGGGAATAGATCGAGGAAATTAATAAATATGCCATCCCAACATATCCAGGGTATAAACTAGTCAAGCAGAAGCTTAGGAGGCTTAGGCCAGAATAGGTTGAAAGGGTTAAAGATAAGGTTAGTAAATAGATAGAGGCTAAGTTTCTAGTGGAAGCTCAATACCCTACGTGGTTAGCAAATATAGTTCTCGTGACAAAGAAGGATGGAAGAGTTAGAGTCTAGTGTAGATTACAAGGACATAAACAAAAGCTAATCCTAAGGATGATTTCCCTTTGCCTTACATAGATGTCCTGGTTGATAGTGCAATTGCATATGCCATGTATAGTTTTATGGATAGATATATAGGGTATAACCAGATTCTGAATAAGATGGTAGACCAAATTAAGATAGCTTTCATAATTGAATGGGGTACATACGCCTACCAAGTTATGCATTTTGGACTTAAAAATCTAGGTGCTACCTACCAGAGGATGGTAATCAGGATATTAGATGACCCGATTCACAAGGAATAGAGGTATATGTTGATGATATGATGATCAAGTTAGTTACCTGAGAACACAATTTTGAGGCCCTAGAAAAATTCTTCCAGGAGATCAACAAGTACAACCTTTGCCTTAACCCAAAAAAGTGCATCTTTGAGGTCACATCAAGTAAGCTCTTAAGGCATGTAGTGAGCTAGAAAGGTATAGAAGTAGATCTTGACAAGGTGGGAGCCATTAGAGAGATGCCAGTACCCTAGAAGGACAAATAGGTTAGAGGGTTCCTAGGGAGAATTCAATACACAAGTAGGTTCATAGCCAAGTTGACTTCGCTTTGCAAGCCAATATTCAAATTACTCAGAAAGAATTAGCTAGTGGTTTAAAATGAGGATTATGAAAAACCATTTGATACCATTAGGGAATACCTACTGCATCCACCAGTATTGAGACTGCTCTATGTAGGTAAGCATATAATTTTGTACCTGGCCGTAGAGGATAGTTCAATAGGGGCAATAGTGGCTCAAAAGAATGATATCGAGATTGAGTATGCAGTATACTACCTCAGTAAGAAATTTATCCCTTATGAAGTAATATATATAGAAGTGGAGAATATTTGTCTAGTAGTCATAGAGGCATCGAAGAAATTAGGGCACAATTTCCATTCCTATAGGATATAAACAGTGGCTAAAAAGAACCCTTTTAGGTATTTGCAAGAAGCGCCATCATTCTTAGGGAAAATGGTTGATCCTCCTACAAGAGTTTGACATAGAATACATCCTTAGGAAAAACATTAAATGGAGAGCAGTAGCGGAGTTCCTAGCTGATCAACCTTTAAAAGGAAAAGAGATAACTTATGAATTTCTTAATGAGCACATTGCACCTATAATAGTATAGGGTTGGCAAATGTACTTCGATGGGGCTATGAATAATAAAAAAGCCAGAGTAGGTGTAATCTTGGTCACCCTAGAGGGAGAGAAAATGCCATTGGCCAAGAAACTAAGGTATAAAGCCATGAACAATAAACTCAAATATGAAGCTTGCATCTTTGGGTTGGAAGCCTTATTGGCTGTGGGGGCAAAATTAGTGAAAGTGTTTAGAGACTCATATTTAGCAATCTACCAAGTGAGGGGTGAATGTTTGGTGAAGGATGAATGATTATTGCCCTATCTCAAGTGTCTAAAGTTTTAAGCAACCAATTCGAGGTTTGTACTTTTAGGTATGTGCTTAGAGAAGAGAACTAACTGGTAGATGCCCTGGCCACTTTGGTATCAATGTGGGATAATTCAAAATAGATGTGTATAAAGCCCTGAGTTCTGATAAACCATACTTTAAGTGTGAGCAGATTATGGATATTGAGGTGTATGATAGAAAACCTTGGTATTATGACCTTCAGAATTATTTAGAAAGGTCAAATTTCCCAAGGAAGCTACTGAAAAGGACCAAAGGATGATTTACAAGCTATCAACCCAATTCATTACTATAATAGGGGTATTATACAAAAGACAGCCTGATAGATTCAATTAAGGTGTCTGGATGAAAAAGAGGCAAGAAAAGTTATGAAAAAAGTGCATGCAGGAGTGTGTGGAGCCCACATGAACGGTTTAGGTTTAGCTAAGAAGATTATGCATCAAGGGTTCTTTTGGCTCATGATGGACACAGATTGTTCTAAGTATGTTAGAGAGTACCAATTATGCCTACAGTATGTAGACTTGAGGCATTTGCTTATTTTTTAGTTATGCATCCTCACATCACCATGGCCATTCACTGCATAGGGCATAGACATAATGGGATAGGTTTATTATAGTGGCCATTAATTACTTTACCTAGTGGATAGAAGCAGAATCCTTCAAAAAGATAAATGTAAGGGACATGGCTAAGTTCATTGAAAGGAACTTGATATGCAGATATGGATTGTCAAACCATATAATGTTTGATAATGGGTTACAGTTCTTTGATAAACCAGGCAAATGCTCATTAGGTATGGAGTTCAACATCATAAGCCTTGAGTTTAACATCATAAGCCTTATCCTTATAGACCTTAGACAAATGGAATGGCCAAGGCAGCTAATAATAATGTCAAAAGGATTATGGCTAAGATGATTTGGACTTATAAAGATTGGTCTAATAAGCTACCCTTCGCATTATGAGGTTATAGGACTATAACCAGAACCTCAACAGAAGCTACTCCATTTTCTCTGGTCTATCGGACAAAAGCAGTATTACTAGTAGAAATTAAGAATTAATCTTTAAGGGTAATTTTGGAAGCTAATATACCAGAAGCAGAATGGGCTAGATAAAGACTATCGCAACTCAACCTATTAGACAGGGATAGAATGAGGGCATATTATCACAATTAGGTCTATCAGAAGAGACTTGCTCATTCGTTCGAGAAGAAGGTTAAGAAACATCCTTTGAAAGAGGGAGATCTGGTGTTTAAACAGATGAGGCTGGGAATTCTAGATATTCGAGGCAAGTTTAGGCCCACATGGGAGGCAACTTTTGTGCTTAAAAAGGTTGTTATCTAAGGGAGTTGCCATTCTATCAGATAGTGATGGTAATGAATTTAGAGAACCGATGAACATAGACAGATTAAAAAAGTTTTGTGGCTAAGACTAAAAAAGAGAAAAAGAAGATAATAAAAGCCTATTGGTTTGAAAATTGAAAAACGATAAATTTGCTAAAATTGGGCACCTCGTCAGGATAAAAACAAAAAAAGGCACCCTGGGAAAAAATTAAAGGCCAAGAGAAAATAATAAATCAAGAAAACCCGAAAGGCCTGATTGATGACAAGAGTTATGATTCTTTTAAGGTTTAATTTTGAGATTAAATAATATGTGTTATTGGGGTAATATCAAATGTTGATCATGTGTACTGAAATAAGAAAGAAATGTCATGCATGTATTTATAATGTTATCAATTTGACTAAAAGTAGCATATCCTTTTCACATGTTCAAATTTAAAGAGTTTAATAAAAGCAAAAAATAATTTGTAATAGCACCCAATCTAGTCTATATGTATCACACCTTTCTCTCTATCTAGGTGCCTAAGATATGACAACCTATTGTCAACTGCTGGACTGGTAACCCATTACTTGTAGGAGGCAGAAGTGATGAAGTTGTAAGTGCTAATATTGGGAATAGAGGTCCTCAAAGGGAGTCGAGCCCAAATCCTCTGATGATACTCTGATAGAAAAGCATAAACATGCCTACCGCTTTGAAAGTTCAATAGATGCCTAATGATAACCTATCAATCCACAAACTGGTAAGTGCATCGTGCAGTAACATAAAAAGTGACATGATGCAATCCAAACATAGGAACACATCTAGATGATCCATCCTGATCCATAGAAGTAATGGGCAACCAGGTGCACCTAAACATGATATCATCATCTATCAGAAGGCTCAGTCAATCGATCGTTTCCTAGATCGTTAAAAATCACACTATAGATGCTTGAGTATGACATATCTCATGGGATAAGTACCTGTAGCCCTAACTCAAGAGGGAGGTTCTGACCAAGAGTGAGGAAATTTTGGTTAAAACCAAAAAATCGAACCAAACTGATTGATTTTTTAAATTTAGTTCAGTTTTTCAATTTGATTTTGGTTTTAGATTTTAGGAAAGTTCGGTTATTATGGTTTGGTTCAGTTTTTAGAGATAAAAACTGTAGAAAAACTAAACCGACCAAAGTTATTGACACTAAGTCATTTTATGTTAATTCTTAAAGTGCAGATATAGTGTAATGCCCTCCCTCTTCATTTCACTCTTCATTTTTGCCATAAGTAACCTATTCTCTCTTCTCTTCACATTGTCTGCCGTACTGCCACCTCGCCTCCTTCCTCTAATCATCAGAGTAGCAATTGCTAGCCTTTGTCCCTCCAATCGTCGAACCAGCAGAAGGTATGTATTTCATTTCTTTCCTTCGATCTATTGCTCTATTATATTATGTATTTTAGTATTTCATTTTGTCTTCTTTAAATTAGATTTGCTCCCTTTATGCCTTCAATCTGCTCCTCTTCATTTTTACAATAAGTTCAGCTTGTTTGTCATTATTTTTCTGACTAGAAATGTATAAAGAAACCCAAGTTAATTAGAAGAAAATGGAACACGTTTGCTGATGCAAAGCAAATGTTTCATTTTATATCATTTTGCAATTTATTCCTAAAATATTATGTTATGTAAGTTTTAATTAATTCCCAAACTCTTAAGTTCACAAAAATTGATTTTATTCGTGGAATTCATAAATTATAGCCGAATTCTAAAATTTTGTAATTTAAATTAGTGATGTCTAAGCACATCTTTGGGGTTGATCGCATTAAAGGTGAAGACATTATTCCAATTTCAAGAGAGCAGCAAAGCAAGGCTGCCAAAGCTTGTTGGGCATTTCACGAAATTGTACAAGTAATGGGTCTATGACCACTAGATCCAACCCATCATAGTTTTTGAATTTTTCTCTTAAATATCTTTCATTTCCTTAAAAAGATATATTAAAGATTTTCTAATTTAGGGATTATATTACAACTTAACTTTTGAGAGGATGAAAATTGAATTGCATTCTTTACTTCCCTTATTGAGAAGTTCAAATTTGATATAAATTATCAGTGAAGAAGGGCACTCCCATTATTAATAAAAATGCATTTATAATTGAATATTTTTAGCCATGGATTTTAAATTGTCTAAGTTAAGTGAAAGGATGGAGTATTGAATTGGTATATTTATAGAATGGTTGAATTCTTATTGAATTGGTATATTTATGTTCTTATTGAATTGGATTCTTTTTCTCCACTTGTTATTTATATTCTTATCAAATTGGTATTTGTTCTTTGTTATGATTGGTTGAACTAAAGTTGTTTCATTAGCTAATTTAGTAATATTAAATATGTACGTAACTTTTCATTAACATGTTTTAATATATATATATATATATATACGCACAACTTTTCATTAGCTAATATATATACACACAACTCTTAAATTGCATATTATTATTAGATTACAATTGCTAATTATTGAATATTTCTTTATCAATTATATAGGATTATCAATTTTTAATTCTGCATTTTCAATTTTGATAGCAGTATATGGCCACCGAACATGTAAGAATTTTATATTTTGAGCGATAAATTTTTTTGGCAGAATTTAGTGCACTATTATTTATCTAATGATGTATTGATTGTGTTAGAATTCACAACAATCGCAACAGCCACATCAATCACCACTAGGCACATCCAATGAGGGAGGAAATTCAAACACATTACCTTCAAGTGGGGATGATAAGTTAAAAAGAAAGACCATAAGACCAAGGTCTGAAGTGTGGGAATACTCCACCAAATTTACTGATGAACTGGACAATATAAAAAGCAAGTGTAATTATTGTAGTAAAGAATTTTATTGTGATCCTAGGCGAAATGGCACTAGTGCACTAAACAATCACCTTAGTTCTTATCTAAAAAGTCCACAAAGTGTTGATAACACTAAAAAACAATTGTGTTTGCAACTAAGGTGAAGGTGAAATGGGTAGTTTATCTAATTAAAAGTTTGATCAAATGGAAATTAGGGAAGCAATTACAAAAATGGTCATTGAGAATGAATGTCCATTTAAAGTTGTTAAAAGTAAAGGGTTTAAGAAAGTTATGTATAAAGCATGTCCTAGGTTTAAGGTGCCTAGTAGGTGAATTGTTTCACGCGATTGTTTTCAAATTTATGTTAATGAGAGAACAAAATTAAAAAGTTTTGCAAAAATATGTCTTACTACTGATACATGGACATCAATTCAAAGGATGAATTACATGTGCATCACTGCTCATTTTATTGATAATGATTGGAAATTGCATAAGAAAATATTGAATTTTTGTCCAATTTCAAGTCATACGGGTGATTCACTAGGTAAAGTGTTAGTTGATTGTTTACTTAAGTGGGGAATTGAAAAGGTGTTTACTGTAACAGTTGACAATCATAATGCCAATGATGTAGCTTGTAATTTTTTAAAGAAAAAGCTTATTAATTGGGGGACTTGTATAGCATAAGGCAAGTATCTGCACATGAGATGCATTGCTCACATTATGAACTTTATTGTTCAAGATGGCTTAAAAGAGCTTAGATGTTCAACTAAATGAATTAGGAATGTTGTGAGATATGTGAGAAATTCTCCTGTTAGGATAAAAAATTCAAAGAATATGCTGAAGATAGTAATATTCAATGTCAAAATTCTTTAAAATTAGATGTTTCTACTAGGTGGAATTCAACTTATGAAATTTTAAGTATGGCTAAAAAATATGAGAAATCATTTGAGAAATTTGAAATGTTACCATATTTTAAGCTTGAAGTTGAAGCATCCAATAGTGATGGGATTCCTTTTGTACATCGGGCCACTATGAGGAGATTGAGTAGTATGTTGTAATATTTTTATGATGCTACCAAATGCATTTTTGGGTCATCATATGTAACATCTAATACTTTTTGGACTGAGATTAGTGATCTACTTAGATCAATTTTGAAGTGGACTCAAAGTGATGATTTAGAGATTAGAGCCATGGGTTTAAGGATGAAGGAAAACTTTGATAAATATTGGGATGATCATGAAAAATGAATAAAATTATTTATATTACACATGTATTTGATCCTCAAGAGAAATTTGAGGCAATAGAGTTTGCTTTTTGTAAAATTCATAAGATTAATGATGGTAAGAAATTGTTCAAAGGAGTAAGGGATGCACTTTTTGAATTGTTTAATGAATATAAGTGTATGGTTCATCCTAAAAGTAATCAATCTTCGTTTTCACAATCAATTGGGAGCCCTTCAAGCAATGCTAAGTTTAGTGACTCTAGTGTAGGAAGAAAAAAGAGATTGAAAGGTGTCTTTAAGGAAGAATTTAAAAGACAAAAGGAAAATAAAGATTTTATGGAAATGAGAAAGATAAAGTTAGATATTTATTTGGAGGAGGCATTGCGAAAAGATCGAGACAATTTTGATATTTTGAGATAATAGAGGGTGAATTCTAAGTGATTTCCTATTCTTACACACATTGCTAGAGACATTTTGGTTGTTTCGATTTCTACAGTAGCTTCGGAGTCGGCATTCAACACTGGAGGGAGGGTTTTAGATTCATTTAGGAGATCTTTGACTCCTAAAGTAGTTGAAGGTTTGATTTATGCACAAGATTTGTAATGGCCTCAACACCGACTTAACAGTGAACAGTAAATTATGGTGGTAAATAGGGTTATCGGGCTATGAATAGTACTCGAAACTGAAAATTATTTTATTTGACCATTGGAAAGTATTGGTCATGTTGAGTCTGGAATTAAAATTTGAAGTGAAATTGAGGTCAAATGGGCCTCCAAATGTTAAAAATACGAAAAATGTAACGAGTCAATTTTCCTAGTAAGGAATGTGACTTGATTTTGCATAAATAATTAAAAATAGCAAATGAATTTCAAAAATTTCCATATTTTGCAGTTATTCATGAAATTTCATGTAGAATATTTTGGTATAAAGAAATGAATTTTTCGGCGATTTCGACAGTTATCGAATCGGACTGATTTGATTAAACCGAATCAAAAACGGACTCTGATTGAGCTAAAAATTTGTAGACAACATATTTTTGATGTTTTAAGAATGATGGAATCAAAATTGAAGTGATTTGGAGTGAGGAAGTGGGAGATTTCTTGTTAGGCCTTTGAAAAATGGAAATTAGGCCTTATATTAAAAGAGTTAGGCCTATTAGAATTGGCCCAATTTTGGCCTTTTAGGAGAAGTATAACAGGTAGAAATATCTGAAGATTTCTAGCAACTTCTACCGTCTTCTTCAGTTCCTCCTTTGGCCGACACCCACTCCTCCTTCCCTTTCTCAAAATTTCTTTAAATCTCACTCATTTTTCTTGGAAAGTCAAGCACCTTAACCCTAATTCTATCCCTCTAGATGCTTATTCAAGCTTCAAACCTTTGATTTAAAGGATTAAAGCAAAGTATTTTCAAGGAAAAATTTTAAGGTATCCATTTGAGGTAAATGAAAACCTTGAGTTTAATTTGATTTCTTGGTATCTAAAGGTATATTAGGATGTCTAGAGTTTATTTATGTAATTATTTTGAGCAAATAAAGTAAAAAAAAGGTTTCTCATGGTGTAAATTTCGGCTATGGTAGGGAACGAAGAGGAACTTCAAGCTTCTAAGGCTAAAGGTAAGGAAAATGAGGGGTAGGCAAGCCTAAGCTAGGAGAAGAGGTTAGTGACCAATAAATCCTACTATTTGCCTAAGTTTTCCATGAATTTCCCTTTATGTAATTAGAAAAAACTTTGATATATATGTGAGAAATTTAAATTGATGTTATATTAAGGCCATTAGACTTTAATTATGTGTATTAGAAGGCTTAAATGAATTTTTAAATGATTATATGCTTTGGGTCTCTTAGTGGCCGAAATGGATTCTTAAGGAAAAAAATTATATCTTAGGTATTTTGATGGAATCAAGCTCTTAAATGGTATTAGAAATAAAATAACATGTGTATGAATTTTTGGAGAATTTATATAAATTATTAGAATATTTTTGAGATAAATTTTTGATTATGTAAATAATGAAAATATAAATTTAGTATAAATTATGGCATAATTTAGTGAGAAAATGATTTATTATGGTGAAATATGATGTAGTAAATTGTAAAGTGTGTACAAAGTTTGAATAAAAATTAAAGCATAATGATAAGTATTGAAAATATTAAAGAAATGTGAAATCTTGAATAAAAAGGAATGAAAACGGTGAATTATGGTGAGATAATTCACAATTTGTGTAAAAGGGTATGAAAAAGTTGAATGTCAAAGAAATTGAGTTGAAAGAGAAATAAAAAGTGTGAAAAGAAAAGAATAATGGCTTAAGTTTAATGTTTTGGCTTCTTTAGAAAATAGTCTGACAGTAAAAATTAGCTCAGAATATAATTGGCTGGCCATAGGAATATCTGTACCGTGGTACAAGTCATGGTGATTTGCTTTGCTATGGTAGGATCATTGATCTCCATAGTAATTATTTGTATTTGTTATCTATTCTATGGAGAAATGGTCCATTGGGGTCATTTCTCAATTTTTTGTGGTCTTGTGGGATCTACATCCTATATATCCAGTTTGAGTATTTCTGTCGGTACTGTATTAGGGGCATTAATTGAAAAATAAAGTTAAAAGAGTGACAAGAAAATGAAAATAAAGGTTTAAAGTGAAAAAGGACCTAAATGAAAGAAATTAAAAGTTTAGGGATAAAATGGTAATTTTTCCAAAGTTATGGTTTAAAGAGTAAATTTGATAAAGAAATGAAAAACAAGGGTAAAATGGTAATTCGACAACCTAATGGTATGAAAATGATCTTTTTAAGTCAAAAAGGAGCAAAAGTGTAATTTTGCACCAAAATGTTAAAACAAGGTAAAATATGAAGTTTGTAAGAAATTTAAGGATTTAAAAGCAAAATAATGCAAAGGTAAGGGTATTTTTGTAATAATGTATTAAAAAGGGAAAAATTGTAATTATGGTATAATTTGAAGGACTTAATTGAAATGTTAAAAAAATTGTATATTAAAGTATTAAGAAATATTATTAAAAGATAATTATGTGCATGTTGAAATTAAAAGGAAATTAAGAAAATTAAGAATTTTTAATTATTATGAAACAAAATATGTATATAAAATAATATTTTAGCTAAGGAAAATTTTAGGATTGTTGGTCACCACTGGGCATAATTTATGCTCAGTACGTAAATTTTTCTGCGTGCAGGTACAGAAGGTCAGGAGCGATAATGCACATCTGGAAGAAGAAAAGAGTTAAATTAATGTTTTGTCTTTTTTGGGCATGTATATATAAGGAGTAATTATGGATTTGTAAAATGCTATGTTTAGGTTTTATAATGATAATATGTAATGAGTAAAGAATTTATGGTTGTGGCTTTTGTGATGAGAAGGGTGGTTTGATGATGGTTTGTGGTTAAAGAACCAATTATTTATTGTTTGTGGTGCCTCTGAGAGGCTGTGTTTTGCTTGCTTTTTCAGGGGGCTAGTCCGTTTTATAGCCGTTATATTGCCAAAATTTCGTAAATTGAATAGTAATTTTAGGCAGTTATTGGTTCTCGGCAATATAACTTAAGAAGTTAATAATGGATTTTGATAAAAAAAAAAATTCGACCAATAGTACTGTTCCATTTGGTCTGTATGTTAAGGGTGTTACAAGATTGGCTCCAGAACGACATTGAATTAAAGAATGAAAAAGATTTTGAAGAAGTCAAAGGACATGAAAATGGTAAGTTAAAACTTTTATATTTGAAAATTAAAATGGTATTTTTATTTTATTTTTATGAGCTTTGAATGGCTAACTAATTTATTTTTAATATTCAGAGTTGCCCGTTGTCGGTTTTGGTGGAAATGGGACGACATTGAGTAATAATAATCCTTCATTGGGTAGTTATTTTGTATATGTAAATTATTTTATTTTGAGTTACAAATTATATGAGTACATTTATCAATTTTTAATGTCTATTTTTAGGTGATAATTTGGGATTTTGACGATTAGATTGGAGGTCGATGGAATGAAGAAGTTTATTCAACATTTTTGTTGTATTATTTATTATGTATTTTGGGATTGTATTTTTAATTTGGACTTGTATTTTTTACAATTTAGATGTTATTTGGATGTTTTCACTTTATTATATTATAATTTTTAATTTTGTATAAATTTTAGATACAATTTTTTATGTTTTTAAAAAATAGTTTTAATTTTTGATTTTTCAATTAACCGAACCAAAATAACAAAAAATTTTGGTTCGATTAGTGTTTGCTTATTTGAATAGTTCAATTTGGTTCGGTTGGACAAACTTCCAAAAAAGATTGATTTTCGGTTATTTTGATTCATCAGTTCAATTTGCACACCCCGAGTTCTGACAAAAGTTTCAACTTCTCACAAAGCCATACCTAAAAAAAAGCTGTTAGAGTGGGTTGGATTCATTTCAGACAAAAATAAGGCAAGAAAATACATGAAAATATAAAAAAAGGACACGTTTTCCAATAAAAAATGCCAGTATGAAAACCCACAAGGGGTGTAATACCTTCAAAACAAAGACATACTTATAGCAGTATGGGGCTGTCGGTGAACCTAGAATGAGAGTCGTGATGAACAATATCTAAGCCAATGATGGTCTCTACTAGAACCAAAGGATATGGATTACATCTCCAAAGCACGCCATCCATAACACTGAATAATTCATAGTCTCCAGTCATGGGATCATCAATGCACATTAACAAGCACCGAGCAAAACAACAGAGCAATATCACACTGAAATAGAACATAGATACGTTGGCAAAGTGGAATAATACGTCAATCAATGGCTCTAGCGAGAATGTCTTCCGATAAGGTACCAAACCCCTAGCCTTAGAAGGAAAGATGCCAAAGGCAAGAGCCACCTCTTTAGGGTACCTAGAAATAAAAGAAGGCAAGCATGGCCGAGTATCGGGCTCGAACCTAGCATAAACTATTGCAACAAATTCCTCTAGTAAAGGGTACAATTCCTTTTGTGTGAACCTAAACATAGGGAGTCTTGGGTTTCAATACCTAGCAGCAGTAAGTAATAGGTTCCTATCTAAAGATACTCTCCCTAGAATCTCAAACTAAAGTACAGAGCCAAAAAAAGGTCTTTTCAGGTTTTCAGGTCATCCAATAGTCAATTTAATTTTGTAAGTTTAGAAGTTATGGTAATGGAAATTTACAAATGGTCTAAAAGCAAGATAATGGAGGAAAATAAATGACTAAAAGGGAAAAATGACCCAAAAATAAAAGAAAAAAGAAAGGAAAGAGAGAGAAATACTTGGTAGAAGTTTCCTTAAGGAGGGAGAAGTCAGTGGCACAAAGACCAAGGATGATGGACACTATTTATAGAAAAGCAATGACGAAAGCCCATCCCTCAAGGAGCGAACCATGACCAGCCCCTCTGTCACCTCTGGACAACCAAAATGTATTTTTCTGCATGTCCTATGCATTGCACGTACACACCATTGCATTTTCTTTTATTTCTTTTTTGTAAGGGATCCAAAAGCTCCATGATCAAGATAGATGACTCTGGAAGGTTTTAGATGTGGAAAACTAAAAAATTCAAGAAGCACAATAAATTTCAAGGAGTATTTTGAATTTTCAGTGAATATGTATAGCTAAAAAGAAATAATGCATATATATAAATAATGTAAATAAAGTAAAAATAGGATGGTAAATATGTGATAAAGAATAAATCAAGTATTTTTAGGTAAATAATATAAATAAGAAGTATAAATAAAGAAATAAAAATTAAAAAAGGAAAGAAAAAGGGTAAAATGGTTAAAAAGCAACGAGGGATGGGACGTGTTTTATGGTCATCTGTCGCTAGTGAGGGACGGGCTTCCTGTCTCTCGCTCAAAATTTTTAAAATAAAAACCTTTCTTTTCCTTCTTCTTCTTCCCCACTTATCTACAACTGCCATTTACATTTTTTTAAGCTCTCCTCTCAGTTTTCTTAGGTTTTCTCCTTTGTTTCTCATCCGTTTTTTGTGCCATTTGTGTGAAAATTCATCAGCAAGTGATGTGCACTTTAGGGAGCAGTTTGTTTCCATTTTCTCCCACATTTTCTTTTGTCCTTGACTCATTCTAAAATAAGTACCCTTTAGACTTATCCCATATTTTAGTTATTTATTTTGCTAGTTTAATTATATTTAAACCCTTTGTGTATATTTTTGTACTTTAGCAATATGATAGTTTATATAAATATGCTATCTTTTAGTTTAGGAATGAATAATGCCTTTAAAATTGTAATTTAAGTTATAAAAACCTTTTTCATAATATTGTAGTTAGAAAAAGCCTTGTATATGAGCACGTAAATTTGTAACTTTTTTTAGCAACTAGTGTAAATACTCCTTATTTGGTGCCTTTAAAAGCATGTTGTGCTTAGAATCGAATTGTACCAGAATAATTTAAGATAAATACGGTTAAGTACATAGACTATGTTGCTTGGCGGCTAATGACGACCTGTATGTTGCTTTAAATTGAATTTTTATCCAGGGACAGGTATATTCCTAGACGGAATGCTGCCAAAATTTTGTTAAAATTTTCGTAAAATGTATAATACATATTATACCTTGTTTGTCATACATGCTTGCTAGAACACTCGATAACGAGCTTAGGATGTTGTATATTACGTTATGGCGCTTATCGTGCATGCCTATATACGTCAGCTATCTCCATTTAAATTGGCATATTGCCAAAATTTTGATAAATTAGTTTACTTGTAATCTAAGTCAATCATAGAAACTGACATGTAATCTTTTCTTGTAGAATGCCTCGGAGGACCGTGCGTACTACCTCGCCTTGGCCCGTACCAGCATATATGATACCCAAGTAGGCTGCTAGATATTGCGCCTTATTGCTAGTCCAGTTTAGGTCCAACCGCTTCATGTCCAGACAGTTTCTGCAAGAGGTCGAGCTGATGAGGAGGTAGATCAACTCTTAGCCAGAGTGGAGTGGATAGAGTTCTTTGCTCCAGCTTTTCAGACCTACCCTGATGTTACTAGAGAGGTTTTGGCCACACTACAGTATGGTGGCTTTCAAAGGCTAGATACAGAGGAAGGGGTGGTCTATTTTTGGGCACTGGGCATCCATTATAGTATCACAAGCCGCCAAGTTACCGAGGCCATAGGCCTCCCAATTGGACCCGATGTGGTCACACCCGAGAGGATCATAAACTGGGTTAAATGGAGAGCAGTGACACTCCCGAGAACCAAATATCAGTTAGACAAAATGAAAAGTACTATGTTGGCCACCTAGATTTATAGATAGATTCAGATAGTGCTATCCACTTCCTATTTAGGATGAACAGGGAGTTCAGGGTATCGATATCACCAGTCTTTGGGGCATGCAGGAGTGTAGGTGCATTGACATCACCCAAGAGATTATCGCCTTGCTGGTCAGGATATCCACTTAGTCCACCACACAAATCTATGTTGAAGGCGTCATTACCCACCTGCTGCTATCATTAAGGGTAGACGAGAGTAGATTTGGCGATCCTGTTCAAGAGGACATATACATCAACTTGTAAGCTGCACTTATCATGAAAATGGTAGAGTCTATTGAGGGGCAAGAGGAGTAGTACAGGCTATTGACTATTCTCAAGACCAGGTAGAGAAGCATTCTAGATCTTATAGTGCTAGACGCACCCACAAAGGGAGATAACCAAGGCTAGCCACCACAGAAGGCACCAGCAGACCCACAGGTACCTCTAGCATAGCCAACTTGGCAAAAGGATAAAGAATATGAGCCACATGAGCCGCAAGGGCACCAGGGGATAGGAGATTATTGTGACTACAAGTTTGATGTGCAGATAAAATTGTAGGACCTTCTGGACGGGTCACCACAACCACCAGCTCATCCTCGATCACCTATCAAACACTAGCAGTTGTCGGCTAGAAGGATGGGGAGGTTTTCTCCCTATGGACATCCAAGGGCATTAACATCTTTAGATCCTCTGCCTTATGGACATCCTGGAGCCTCTACATTAACCACTCCACCACCACTAGTGTATCTAGAGGCATCACCATCTGTGTTACCATCAGCACAATCATCTTTAGTCCTTTCACCTAGTGGTATTTCTAGCAGGTTAAGAGTGATAGAGGAGATTATCAAATACCAAGATTAGACATTATAGTCAATGCTTATAGATATTCATCCTTTATAATCATTACCAGCAGCGATGCATTCTCTGCAATCTGACAAGTGGGGTATTAGGGCTGATCTAGTGACTGCAGGATAAAGATTTGAGGTGACCCTATAAGTGGTCGATGAGTCTCTTACCCATATTAGGGAGCAGAGCACTCGTATTGAGGTAAAGGTCCCTAGAGACAGATAGGTCATAGTAGAGACAGATAAAAAGCTGAAGAGGTACATAGGATACCTGAGGGGTAACCTGATGTTCTATCTCGAGTAGCAATCTAGGGCCATAATTGAGATTGGCCATGAATCACAGCAGCTATTAGAGGTGATTGCACATATCTTATAGCCCTTGATTGTGGCATTTCTTGGGTTCTAGTTCAAATTCAAACAGGGCAAAGAGCAGCCACCAGTACCTCTATAGGCCATAGCACCAGCTAGAACTCCCAGATCTTTAGCATTCAGACATCCATCTGGGCCAGCCTACCACAGAGGATTGATACCTTTATAGTATATTTATTATTTTATGTTTAGTGAGTTTATAACTTTGTTTAAATGTTTTTGATGTATATAAAAATAGAACGTGTATTTAAAATTATGCGTTTATTTTATTTTATGCTTTGTTTTGTTCATAGTTATTATGAATAAAAGGAAAGAAAAATATGAATAAATGATTATTATGCATAAAAGGAAAGAAAAATATGAATAAATGAATGATAATAAGATGCCATGAGATTAACAAGAAAACATGTAATTAATATGCAATGACAGGACAAAAATAACAAACACAAAAAGAAAAGAAAACAAACATGTAAATTCAATTGGCAAGAACACTAATACCAAATAATTTTCACAAGTACCTAAAATCCCTACCAAAGGGGCATATATATGTTAGATTTCGAAATAAAAAAATTAAATAAAAATCACAGTGGAAAAAGAAACCCATTAGGATCCCTGCGATCTAATTGATTCAGTAGAAGAGATATAACGATTACCAACCTCTCGAAGCGCAAATAAATCGAATTCGCAAGTGCGACCTCACATGAAATGACACCTTCTACCATGCAAATGCGATGAATAAAATCGCCCAGGTTGCTAGCTCCCTTCCTTGGCGGTTAGGGTATAATTTTCTCTTCTTTCTCAAAGTTACAGAAATTGAACTTTCTCTCCTCTCCAAGTGATAGTTGCCATTGTCTTTTGTATGATTAACTAGGGTTTAAAATATACATATCACTATATATATATAGTTGACCAAACCTTAATTTAGAGAGAAAATTCCGAGCCCACTTTTCTTATTAAAATGAGAAATATTTTATTTTTTATTTAAAATAAGAATAATAATATTAATTTTAAACATTATTTTTTTATTATTTATTTTGAATTTTAATTTATCACAAAATAAAATTTCAAATGCCCAAATTAACCCTTAGTCCATTCATCATATTCTATGTGTGCAACCCAATAAGTTCATATTTTATTGGCAGTGGGCTCTAATCCCATCACGAGCTCACAAGTCATAAGCGGCCTCTATCAAGACATTATGACTACCCAAATAATATGATTATCAATAATTCGATTTTAACCTTATAGAACATGTTATAATCCCTTTGTCACACGATATCTTATTTGAACATAAGTCATGGTCCATGTCAAACTCATATAGTCTAAACATATAATTTCTCGATTACTAAGTAGACTAATAATATCAAATGATATTGATCGCTCCATCAATTCATTTGAGATGGCCATGCATTTCTCAGTCTTTGTAACATCCCAAAAATTCGATTGGTCCAAAAATATTTTTAATATGCGAATAATATTTTCGGATATTGAGTTGCAAGAATTGATTTATTTAAGATGCAATATAAATGACTATAATTGTTATTTTGTTTCTTCTTGTAGATTTTCAAATTTATAACTTTAATTAAAGTATATGTTAGTAACAAATAAATGAATAAATTGATGTTATTAAGAGAAAATAATAATAATAATAGATATTTTAATAATAATGGTATATATTTTAATAATTTCTAGAAGAACTTAAGTGTGTGTGTGTGTGTGGTTAAAAAATTAAGAAAGAAAGTAACTTAAAAAAAATCGGGAAAGATTGAGGGAGAGTAGGGAAGGTGAGTTACCACTGCTCACCGACATCCTCACAGTGATTCTCAGGCCGCCATCGTCTTCCATCACCGACCACTAACGCGACATCGCGCTCTTCCCTCCACCCACCAGCAACGACACGGTATCTTCGCCCTCCTCTCCTCTGCTTTTTCTTCCTCATATTCAGATTTGCCCTTTGTTATTCCGACAACCAATGATGGCGGTTGAAAGGGCTGATGGCACCGATGGGATCCTGAGGCTGATTCAACTCCTCCAGTTGCTACCGCTCCTCCCTACTCGTCGACAGCAAGGAGATCGGCAATGGTGAGGGTGAGATATTTAAGCTTTGATCCCGATGAATGACGGCAGCGTTGAGGCTTATGAGTGTTGCCTAGAAGTTATCGGTGGCTTGATCTACCAATGGACGACTTCGATGCATTTTTTGATGAGCATCCGACGGAGCTCCGACGATCGATTCGGCGATCCCAAGGATGACAAAATGTAGAAAAAAAATGTGGAGTTCGACGCTAACGGGTATGTGGATACAAACTACCCTTAATTTCATATAATTTTTGAATTATGTTGTAAATTTTGCATTAGGTAACTATATGAATTTAAGAAAGAATGAGAAATAATTTGAGATAACAATAGAAAAGGATGATATAATATGATATAAATAAGAATAATAAAAGAAATCAAATAGTTAATTGGAAAGCTAATTGATGCCAAATGATGTCCTTGAAATTTTAAGTGAAGTATGATGGATTATAAGGTATTAAAGGTAAACTCGACATTATATTGATATATAATGATATTATAGTGAAATTGAGTTCAAAATAATATAGGTGTAAGAAATTGGGTGAGAAACATAATTATGGTTATTGGGGAATTATATATATGCTAGGGTAGAATTGTGAAATAAGTTGGCATAATCTAATAAAATGACAAAAAAATAATAATATGAACTTGAATTAGCAAAGGAAAAAATAAAAATGGTGGGACAAGGTTAGATCGAATTATGTACCTTAAGTAAACATATCACAATTCGATGATTAATGAAGCAATTAAAAATCATTAGACGTTATAAGATATGAGAAAGGTATTGGAATTGATTAAATTGGAAAATCTATATATATATAATGGATATACATAAATTTGTACAAGTGTATATGATGAAGGGAGTATAGGTAACTTGAAAAATTTTGGCATAAACCAAGTATATTCTTAAGTGGCCAAATTATATACTTAAATTCACCTAAATGAACTAAATGGTTAATTACATATTTAATTGGTAATTTAAGGCAAGAGAAAGATAATAGTATTGGTTAGAATGAAATATAATTGATGTACCTAGTTATGTAATAGTTACATAACACATGGAAATAAAAAAAAGTTGAGAACCTTCATGTGAATTTGGCATATTCCATTATATTAAAGTTTAAAAAAGGAATAAAATTTAATGTGACATGAAATTAAATGAAGAAACAGCTAGGGGTGTGTGACTATATTAAGTGGTTGAATGTATGTATAATAAATAATATATTTTGTGATATTTTCTATTTTATTAAATATATGTGGAGGCTTAAGGCTCAATAAGCCTATATGTGTATACATATATGAAAGCATAATGGTATAAGAATGTGATATGATATGAAATTTAATATTGCCCTTAGTGTTCAGTGGGTTATCCAGAACTTTAGGATATCGCGGGATACCATGAGATTATGAGATTTTACCATGAGATATTACAACGAGACATGATTATAATGAAGTTAAGACGCATATATGAAAACCGTGAGTGTCATGGGATGGTCCTGGCTCAAGTTTAGGCATCTTACAAGGGTACAAAGCGGACAGTATCTTCAAGCCACTGCGTGCTCGTTGGCAGCTTTTATACCCTGAAGACACTTTTCAATATACGTATAGCCGGCTCATTATATGGTATTACTAGATATGGTCTCATACCCTAGTGTATGCTCACTCCAGTATATCAGATTTTCTGTCCCGCTTATCCGGTTCATTGGTTTACCACCACTAAGGGCAAACTTGTAAATTTTATATGTGAACAGGGGAAAAAGTGTAGTAAAACCTATAATTATAGTGTTTAGCACTTATGTGTATCGATATATATTTATGTGTAATTATGTAATTATATATGAGTATGGTAAAGACTAAATTACTATTTTTATTTTGGGAATGACTTTACCAATAATAATATGATGATTATGTGTACCAAATGCCTATAAATACATGTATCGGGTATGAAAGTGAGATGAATTAAGTAAGTAAAACTGTGCAAGAGAGATAGTCACAATATATATATATATATATATATATTATGAAAAAAGGTACATATAGAAGAGTTTAGTACTTGATTTCTAGGCATAAATTCATAAAGATTTTGAGTTTGTTACTACTTCTATCTCTTGGGTCAATTATTTATTTATTTTCATATACGTTTATGGTTAAAACTTTATTTTGTGTGAACTTGATGAGTTAACTAAGAAAATAGAAGTTTGCAAATCAATATATATATATTTTTAATAAATTTGGAATCTTAAATAAGGTATGCATTCCAAGTGATAAACAATTTAGAGTAGGCTTTGAATTATAATGTCTAACCTAGAGCTAAATGCATGATTTATAGTATATGGCCATTCTTAACTTTCAATATGAATAATTTAGAATATAGAAAATATTTATGATAATGATTTAAATGTATTTGAAATTATTAGAACATCAGTAATTATAAGAATAGAGGTACCATGATAATGAATCATTATGAATTTGCATTATTATGTGAAGTTTGATTTTAAATATAGATATTATGTTGATTTAGTGATGTTTTCCTACTTTGGATTAAATAAAACGTTAAAATGCTATGCTGCACTACAGAGTTGAAGAACTACGTGGTTCTGATTCCCTAAATGGGATACATAGGAAGCTTGAGAATTGACATCTCAAGTTCGAACCAAATTGTGTTAATGAGAGTTGCGTGAATGAGCTTTATAAGAACTGTGTTTGAGTGATTGTGAATGGGTTGAGTTAAATTATAGCAGTGCTAGGTTGTTGATTGAAATTCTGAAGTTAGAGGAATGATATTAGAAGTGAAAAGCTAAGTTTTTGCAGGTTTGGGTAGCATAAATTTTAAGCTGTTATATTGCCGAAATTTCAAATTTATTTAAAAAATAATTAAATTAATAGTGTTTGAAATGGTACTAATATAAGATGAACTTAGGATATATATATAATGGGTGTTACAGTCTTACTTATCGAGAGGCCCAATAGATATCTCTCTCATAAGAGAGGGACAAATTCCTTCTTGATTATTCACTATCCTCTGCATGATTTTCACCATGTCCAATCATAACCTTTATGATTATCCGATTAAAGATAATGTTTAATTATATTAAAACATAATGTTTGTCATGTAGGATACTATGATAATCTCAGGTCTAAGGATCAATAACATAACTATTATGAGATCACTAATGACATTAACCTATGTAGTATCTCATAGAGGGTCTATCCAGTACTCTGTTCTCTAACAAGTACTTACAAGTTTAATTCATATCACCATATATCATCATCCTATGATTATTAATCAAACTCATACTAGTCATTATTTATCATTATTCCTTTAATGATAATGACTAGGGATAGTTAAAATAACATTGGATTGTTATTTACAAGCATTATTATAATGTAACATGCCAACAATATAATAACATAAAGAAAACTCAATTTTATAAAATGAAATGTGACATCACATAAAGGACAAAATATTTGGCCTAGGACATAACCACTAACAATATATACCACCACAACCTAAGAAAAGGGGGCTAAGGCACCCATCCTCATCATAAGAAGTTGCTTGAACATGTTAAAATAAAAGAGATACACAATAAAGAGAAGTGCATATATTTTTGGATTCTGGAAGGATTTTACAATCCCTTTTGCTTGAGGAAGTAAATCCATTGTGAATTGGACATGTCTTTGCTGTCAGGTATAAGTTGTGGAAAAGGCCATCACTTAGGCCTTTTCCCACTGGCTGCTTTGCAAAACATAGATTATCACGAGGTTAGAATGGAATACAACTGAAGCTAGAGCTATATAATGGTCAGAGTGCCATTGTAGCAGTCAATGTTTATTTGGACAAGGAGCCATATTCTTCAAAGCGTGGGATGCTTCGATCTAAACACATAAGAAGTCACAAGATAGATGTTGACAACAAAAAACTATTGGACAAAAGGCAAAAGCTTGACGATAATACAAATTCAAAGAAGACATAGGGTAAGACCAAGGGCATTGACAACCTTGATGATAATGGTTTTCCCTATATTGGTGACATAGTCATTGGAAAGTGTACATAACCTAACCAAGATCACAGTATTAAGCTGAAACATCTCCAAGATAGATATATACCTACAAACACAAGCTTTTAGCATGTCAAGTGACTCCTTACATATGCATATTTGCCAAAAATTTCTTAAATGGAACATTGTTTCAAGGGGGCAAATACACCTATAAAGAGGCCCCAAACAATATAACTGTAAGGTTAGGTATGTCTGCATATGACACCAACAAAGTACCACTCAAATAACTTGATTTTGCATGCCTCGGGTGCTAATCAGATCCAATCAAGTGATCTCAATTCTATATGCCCTAGTCGCTAATCAGACACATTCAAACAACCTGATTTTGTATGCCTCGAGTGCTAATCAGATTTAATCAACCCATCTCAATTCTGCATACCCCAAGCACTAATCAGACAGTCAATCAAGGGTTAACAAATTGATAAACTAATATTAATTACTTGAATCAGGGTTAACACGTTGATAAGTTGATGATAACTACCCAATTAAATGACTCACTGCCTCATAAGGTATATGTTTTTTCAAGTCATAAGACTCATTAACCCAAAAGGTACGTGTTTTAATCAACCCAGAGATTCACTATCTCAGAAGGTACGTGTTTAATCAACCAAGAGATTTGCTGCTTCAGGTACACATCTTTTTCCTTTTACTCTAAATTTTAGCTCACTTTGGTATTAGTGCACCATCTCCTAAAATTAAAAGCATTTGTAAACACAATGACCCGAGTCAATCTAGATCAAGATTGTCCGATTATGAGGAAATAGTATATTACTGATAGTAGGTTCAAATCTCAAAGCTCCAATTGTGAATTTCTCACATTTTTCTTAAAGATTTTATAATTTGTCAAGTGTTTTAAGAAAAGTGCATGAAAAACCCTGATCCTAGCCTTCAGAGGTGACATACGGTCATCTGTCACATGAGGGACAATTTTTCCTGGCCTTCTCTGTCCTATCCAGGTCAGATTAGTGGTATTTTGGTAATTTTAGGATTTTTGGTTGAGGGACAGCTGCCTCTCAATGACGGATGTGTTTTTAAGGGATTCTAATCCAGATTTTTAGGGAAGATATCTCCAGATTTAGGAAGGTGAAGTTGGAATCCAACTTTAATTCTAACCTAGGTATGAAAGGCAAATTTCTAGGGTTTCAAAAGGGAGAAATCATTTTTTGATACAGAGCAACCTTAGGGAGGAAGAAAACCAATTTCTCTCCCGATTTAAGAAGTTATTTTTCTCTAACAATCTTTTGGTAGACACACACACAACGAAATTTATTGGATTTTTTGAAAAAAAAAAGCATAATCGGAGTAGAGACCACAAAGAATTCAGGGTCAGAATATCTTTTGAGGATAATATTCTAGGCTCTTTATTTTATTTTCTCTCTGAAATTGCCATGGATAACTATTTTGTTTCTTGTTGAAATAATGTATTTAAATGCTATGTTTAAGTGATTTGCATGATTAAAGTGTGACGTGATACAAATCTAGATTGAATTTGCATGTTTAAAGGCATGAAACAACAAAGATGCCTCCATTGTTGTAATATTAAGCTTTTCCTTTTATTCTGTAATTTGGTGAATTTTTTGTTTGTTTTGTACATGACTTAATGTTATAATACTGTTTTTGCATGATTTAGGACCTAATAATCATATATTTAGGGTTAAACATGGTTTTGTATGATATTTGTATAAAATTCTACATTTTACACTATCTAGCGAGTGACAGATGGGAAAAAGCCTCGATCAATGCCTGTCTATCCAAGCAACATATGGGACGTTATGGAGACTTTTTCTTGTCCCGTCCCTCATGCAATTATGGTTGTCCATCACCCTTCCATGGACATTCGTGGTTGATTTTTAGGCATTTTTGTTATGTTTTTCATGTATTTTATGGTATTTGTTTGATTTACTTGATTTTTGTGATATTTGTGCATTATTCTATATGATACAATTTTGTATGTAATTTTATTCTGTACTGTACAATTAATTAAATGGTTATCATTGCTGTATTTTTATTATTTATTTGGTACAATGCTAATGTATTTATCTTTTTGTGATTTTTTTTTAGTGTGTAAATTCTTTCTCCTTTAGAGAGTTTTATGAGGTTTTTTTTTGCATTGGAGATCGTGCTCTTGATTGGATGACCACAATTGATTCATTTCCTTACTTTATTTGACTACTCCATTTATTTATTATTTTAGTTTATCATTTTTATTCATTTATTATTATTTATTTTGTTATTTTTTGTTTATCTATTTATTTGGTATTTTTGAATGTATTTTTATTTTGGGCATGTAATAATTAGTAAAAAAGGGTTTTTCTGTATGTTTAAATAAAAAGACGCTTAAAATGATTTTTTATTAATCAATTTGGGTTTTTTCCTTATAAATGGACCAATGTCTAATTTTCCAACCCAAAAATCACATAATAATAAAAAAGAGTTTTTTGTAAAATATACATGAGGGAACACAACCCAAATAAATTTCCTGATTTATGTATGTATATTACTTTCTTTTTTTTGGTTGGACACTTTACCTCTATAATAATGTAAGGAGTTGATTTATTTATTTATTACTTTTTATGTTTACTTAATTCTTATGTTTTTTTTTTTGCATTGTGTGAGAGAGAGGAGCGGATTAAACTTAAAACTCAATTATAAAATAACATCTAACCAAGATACCTAATAAGAGTGATGTCTTGAATACCAATTTTTGTTTGGGCATCAAAAAGTCAAAAATCATTTCTCGACGTTCTATTGGGTGGCAACTTCATAACACCAACCTCTTTTAGGCCTATTAGTGGATGCCTTCATAGGTAGACTACTAATAATAATTTAGGCTTGATCCTTTTTTATTGCGAATTAGCCAATTTATGAGTTAAATGAGCCTCTAAGAACCCAACTAGAAAGGAGCGGTGGCTTCGGTGTGTGTCACAATATGAGTATATGCCTAACCAAACCTAGATTTCTACCTATTTGGTAATTAAATTAATGTGATACTAAGTGTCAATTTAATTCTCTTCTTTACATCATTAAAGAATTACAGGATGTTTACGTATAATTCTTTTTACTGAATTAGACTTAGAGAACCAAGTTAAACTGAGGACAACGTGTTCAAATTATCGAAGGGAATGTTCAAGGACTATATCTCTAAGAATTCTCAAGCTCAAAAATAACAATTATACTACTGGTTGCCTCAAAGGACCTTCATTTTCAATTAGTGAATACGTAGAAAATGGATGTACAGTTGGTCAAGAAATTTGCTCAGTCAATAGTGTAACTATCAGTTTTTTTTTAATTTTGGTGTAAATTTGAAAAAAAAATGTTACAAAATGAAAAATAATTAGGGAACTAGTGTGTCAAAAAATTGCACCCTAATTGTCATTTTGCTTCAGCATGGACCCTACGGAGACAGGTGAAAAATCTACATAAAAAATGACAAGTAACTATGCCACTTTTAACTATTAAAAAAACGGCCTCGTTTGGAAAAGGAAAAGAGGCTGTTAAAAAATGGCACTATCAGCTGCCATTTTTTGCAAGAGAAAGCTTCGTCGTTTCACTGAAGACGAAGCGACAGATGAGGAAAGTGTTAGTGGGGCCCACGTGTTGCAAAATAGCAGTCTTCCTTATCGTCTTCTATACAAATTTGTTCTTAAATAGCAGTCTTCATTATTTTTGAAGGTAAGTTTCTATATTTTTTTTTATTTTCAATGATTTTAATTGTTGTATATAAAAATGAAAAATATATTTGTACTTAGTACAAAAATTGTTATATGTTTTTTTAGGATGAGAAAATTATAATTAAATAAATAGTTGCATAATAAGATTAAATTTATAAATCATTATTAGTTTGAGCATTAATTTTTTTGTCCCCTACAATGTGTTACAAATTTATATACGATTTTAAATTTTATCGTTAATTTTTTTTATTGACGAGACTAGTTTATCGAACCATTAATTATAAATTTTTTACCAATAATCTAGGAATTATAAAATATCGATTTATATATTTATTTTTGTAGTTTAAGTTTTTTATATAAATTTTATGTTTACTTTTATAATTTAATTATATTTTTACACGAAAGTTGATGCAGTGATGTAAATTTATAATAAAAAAATATTTTGAAATATATTAATTTCATAAATTAATATATTTTATTTTAACTTCATAAATTATAATAAAGTGAAATTTAAACTATTATGAAAATTTTCTTAAAATAACATTTATTTTGATTTATTTCACATTATAGATGATGTATACCTATTTGGCTCCAAGATGTGTGAGAGGTGACATTGCAAGGGCAATTGTCAAGAAAAAATGGAATGATTTGTACTACAGCAGAATTGAAAACGGTATGACAATTGTCGATCATATTATAAAAATAAATAAAAAATTACAAGATATTATAATGTTCGGATATCCCATCACAGAAAGAGAGATGGTGGAAGCTCTATGGATGACAGTGTCGTTAATGTATTTCAAATCTATTATTACAATTTAGAATATACCTAATGTGAAAAAATATAGGGAACTTATATTCATTTTTGTGAAAGATATCATTGAATTTAGTGATGACATTTTTTTAAAATCAGAGATATAATCCCAGTGGATGAAAAAACTTATTGTAGCTAGTATAATTATAACTTATAGCCTAGATATTATGTTCGTTAGTACATGTAAAAAATTAGTGTTGTATCAATCAGAATAGCTGGAACTTGTGCTGGGTCAGTTAAGAAACCCGGACACTGGATGTTACACTCGGGTTAGGGATTTTATGCGACTCATACTTCACTTGGGGTACTACACACACAACCACACACACAAATGTAGACCAAGCTCTTGGAACCATACATCCTACGACTCAATTTAATTACGTTTACCTGAAGAGCTCACGGAGCCATTCAATCCAGTATTACACATCAAGATGCAGTAGTGTTAGTTCCCTAATTGGCATGCCAATCTTATCCTATTTCTCCAATTCCTATCCAATTTTACTAAGGGCAAAATGTAAACTCCTAAATTTTATTAACTAGATTGTAGTATTATGTCAAAACGCTACTATTTTCTTAATTAACTAAATTCATGTCTCAATTTCGTATCAAGCATATATTCGTCGTTACTTACTTAAGCTCGTTATCAGATCATCATAATATTTAAGTGCAGCTTCCCTTTTAACATAAGACATAATTCACCAAATTCTTAATTCCTTCAAGAATTAAAGAACCCAGTGACTTTATATCATTATTATAACCCAATTTAAAACTTTATTACAATTATCTTAACTATTTTAAGGTCTTACTTAACTTATACTAATTAAGAGGTGCACCTATTAGTCTTTAGGTTCATGATTAAATGCATGTATAACTCTTATTTAGCCTTAAACTTGGCATTTAACGTCTACTTAATTATTTTTAGCACTAATATCATCAAACAATGATCCACAAACTAACAATTTTAACTAACATAATATAAAAATTTAGGAAAAATAAATTTGCTTGAACACATATCTAAAATTAACGTTGGTTTCTTCAATTTTAGCTCCCTCTAGCTTCAATTTATCAGTCTTTCTCTACTTCTTTTCCTTTCTTACTCATGCCATCTTCCTTCTCTATAGTAACCCACAGATTGCTTATAAATTTGTCATAAACACAATCCACATTTAACTCAACAATTTTAACCAATTAACTTATCCAATTTCTAGCTTAACACTAAATGCCTAACTTTAACATTTTTCCCTAATTTCTGTCCATAATCCCTAGATCTACATCTCCTTCATTCCACCAATTCTTAATACAAAATAATAACCATAAATGGGAGAAGACTTACCTAAGGCTTAAATGAGGAGAAGCAGTAGCTAGGGGCGGAGTGTGACACCCATAGTTCAGTCTTATTTCCCTTATTTTCTATTTAAATAACATCATTTTGCATTGTCACCTTGAATTATTTCTCATTATTCCTTAACTTCTTCTAGTTACATATTGTAAATATCACACTATAAATATAATATTTCATGAAATTGAATGTAGTTTGTATCCACATACCTTGAATTGTTGTTCTCCACTTCCTAATCTTCACTTTCTCCATTTTTCTCCTTAAGAGTCCTTTCTTTCCTCTTAATTCCTATTATGGCCGAATTCGCCAAAGCATGTAACCATAATTTTTTTGCTCTATTAATTCAATACAACTACATATATATATCCTACACATACTAATTTACTTACTAGAACCTTTAAATTAATTTAAAAACTCTAAATTCATTTACCTCAATTTTGATACCTAAACTTTAATTCTTGATTTCTCTTACTTTATTGCCCAAAATGAAATTTAGGGACTGCCATAAGATTGTAAAGGGGCTGGAATATTGTGGAGAGGCTTAGATTTAGAGAGAAACTAGAAGAAATTTCAAGAAAGAATGAGAAGAAATAAAGAGGAGTTCAGCCTTCGCAGAAGCCAAGAGAAAATGTGAATTGTTGAGAGAATTTTTGAAATTCAGAGTCTTTTGGACCTATTTATACATGAATTAATGGGCTAAATTAATTCTCTTAAGATAATCGGGTCTAACCTAAGCCCAATTTAAAATTTTAAGCCCATTTAGCACACCCAAAATTATTTCTCTCTCCTTTATTCAAATTCACTTCTAATTAATTTATTCACACTTAAAATAATAAATTATGCCTCCACATAAATTTTCAAGCCAATAAGAGTTCATTTTTAGTCCGATTTATCTAAGAAAGTCCGATAAAAAAAATTTTAACATCACTGTAAAATTTATTTTCTTACACCAATGTATTCTACATATAATTTCAGGTAGAAATGGAAATTTTGATGATTTTTAGAGATCTTTTGCTATTTTTAAATTTTCAATGAAACTTTGACTAGCCCTTATCTCAGTTTTTCAATCATCTTTCTGAAACTGGTGTTCTCGTTGTCAAAATTCCTTGAAATTTTACCTGAATGTCCAAAAATATGCAGGAGGTTTAGTTAAAATTTCAGGACATTTGGAGATCATTTCAGTATAGTTCCAGTTTTAGAGGGAAATTCGGCCAGTTAAAAACTCAAAAATTCAAACTTGTCAGAAAATTATTTTTCACTTCCAGATACTAATCTAAATCATATTTAGTATATCTGAAAATTTTGGAAATTTTTAGAGGTCATCTGCTATTTTCAAAACCTTGGTCAAACTTTGGTCAACTCTTTTCTCTATTTCTTAACCTCATTTTTGAAACCAATCTTCCAATTGTCATAATGCTTTGAAATTTTATCCCACACCTACTAAAGTATTCTAGAATGTATGGTTAAAATTTTATCCCATTCTGATGCCATTTCGATATACTTTTAGTTCAATGACCTACGCAGCCGGTCCGAAACCCGAAATTTTAGAACTGTCAAAACGCTAACTTTTCACTTCTACTAGGTCACTTAGGCTATTACTAACATATTTATGAAATCAAAATAATTTTTGGAGGCCATCACACCAATTCAGAGTCCGATCAAACTTTCAGTCAATCATTTTTACGGTACCGAGTGAAAACTTCTCTATCTCAATTGAGGGTCAACCTAAGCTCGATTTTCGCTTAAATTGTACCACTAAATTTCGTTTAACACCTACTTTCATAAAGTACTTTGAGGCCAAACTGCCCATCGGGTCACTCATCTCAGTTTACCTTGGTCCGAGCACATTTAACCTTTACACTTTTTCCAATTTTTCTGTCTTATTCTACTCTTATTACTCTAGAATTCGTCCTAGGATTATCTTCCATGCTAAACATCATATCGTATCCAACAGAGAAAATTTGGGGTGTTACACGGAGTGGAGAGGGAACCGAGCAAGGGAAGAGAGGCAAATAGGGAGAATCGAAACCCTTTTCGCGCGAAAGAGAATAGGAGAGGGAAGCGGTACTGGCGGGCTACGACGGTGACCTCGAGAGGTCCGGTGCGACGGTGAATGGTGACAGCAAAAGGACGGCGGAGGATAGGGAAGAGGGAAAGAAAAGCTGTGGCAAAAAGAAAAGAAGGAAGGGGAGGCGAGCGATGCCGGCAAGATTGCTCCAGTGGCAAGGAAGTGACAGTAGGCGGCTGACGTGGTGTGGCCAGAAGAAGCAAGGGGAAAGGGAGAAGAGGGAGGTGGTGGGCTTGAATGGGAATAGGAACCCAATGGTTCATATGGAGATAGTAGGAAAAACCCTTGTAGTTTTGGCAAATTTGCTATTTGACCCTACCCATTTTCAATTAGCCCCTCATTCTTTCCCCCCATTTGCAATTTACCCCAAAATTTTACAATAACTCCATGTAATTCTCCCCCTTTTTACTACACTTTATTTCACTTTTAATTTTTAAATTTTTAGACATTAGTTTACTCACATTTATTTTATCACCTAGTTTACATAAATCTTCAAGTTAGTCCGATTAATACTCGGGTAAATTAAAATCAAGGCATTACAAATCTTCCCCTCTAATAAAAATTTTATCTTGAAAATTTACATGTATTAAATAACTCTGGATAATTCTTTCGCATGGTATCCTCCGGTTCCCAAGTAGCTTTTTCTACCTTGTGATTTCTCCATAGTATTTTTACTAGTGGCACCAACTTATTCCTTAGTTATTTGGTTTCCCTTGCTAAAATTTGCACCGGGTTCTCTTCATAAGTTAAGTCTAGTTGCACTTTAATATCCTCTAAGGTCACGGTATGTGATGGATCAGATCGGTATCTTCTCAACATCGACATATGGAAGACATTATGAATTCTCTCTAGCTCTTATAGTAATTTTAGCTTATAAGCCACGAGTCCCACCTGTTCAATAATTTCAAATAAACCAATAAATCTCAAAGCTAATTTTCTCTTTTTACCAAACCGAAGTGCCTTTTTCCACGGGGAAACCTTTAAAAAGACTTTTATCACCGATCGTGTATTCGACATCCTTTCTCTTTAAATCCGCATATGACCTTTGGCGATTAGAAGCAGCGTTTAATCTCTCTTTAATAATTTTTACTTTATCTTCAGTCTCTCTTATCAGTTCTAGACCTACAAATTTATTCTCTCCAAATTCTATCCAACATATAAGCGTCCTGCACTTTCTACCATAAAAAGGCTTTATATGATGCCATATGTATGCTAGCTTGGTAACTGTTGTTATATGCAAATTCAATTAGCGAAAGGTATTTATCCCAGCTTTCCTTGAAGTCGATAACACAGCTCCTAAGCATATCTTTTAACACCTAAATTACTCTTTCGAATTGTCCATCCATTTAAGGGTGGAAGGCTGTACTATACCTGCACGTTGTACCCAAGGCTTCTTGCAATTTCTTCCAAAATGTTGAAGTAAATCTCAAGTCTCGGTCTGATATGATACAAGATGGCATACCATGTAACCGCACTATCTCATTGATGTATAATTCAACTAATTTCAAAAGTTGATAGTCAGTCTTAACTAGTAGAAAGTGAGCTGACTTGGTTAATTTATCCACAATCACCCATATAGCCTTATACCCCCTTTTGGTCTATGGCAAACCAACCACAAAATCCATTGTAATCCGGTCCCATTTCCACTCTGGTATTGCTATAGGTTGGAAGTAGGCCTGAGGAAACTTGATGTTCTGCTTTAACTTATTGCCACGTTAGACATTTAGAAACATATTCTGCAATATTTCTTTTCATACCTGGCCACTAGTAGTGTGTCTTTAGGTCTTAATACATATTTGTGCTTCCTGGGTGCATGGTATATAAATTGGTATGAGCTTCCCTCATGATGTTCTGCTTTAATTCATCCATATTGGGGACACAAATTTTGTCCGTAAAGTACAACCATTTGTCGCCCTTAACCTCATACTCATCATCCTTCCCCTCTTGAATCTATGTGATAATTGAGGTTAACTTCTCATCTTGTGCTTCTACTTCCCCAACTTGCTGTACCAAATTAGGTTTGTGTCTCAATTCAACCACTAGAGCGCCATCATTAGCTACGGATAATTTGATGTTCATAGCCCTTAAAGCTGACAATGACTTTATATTAAGAGCATCAGCCACCACATTTGCCTTGCCTGGGCTATAATTAATAATGTAGTCATAATCTTTTATCAACTCCATCCAACTTCTTTGTCTTAGATTCAGCTCCTTCTGGGTAGGTAAATATTTATGACTCTTGTGATTGGTGTAGATGTAACATTTTTCTCCATACAAATAATGCCTCCATATCTTCAAGGCAAAGACTGTAGCTACTAACTCAAGATCATAGGTCGGGTAATTCCTTTCATGAGGTTTAAGTTGCCTGGAAGCGTAAGTGATTACCTTCCCCTTTTGCATAAGTACACAACCAAGTCTAACATGAGGCATCACTATAAATTACAAAATCTTTACCAGGCTTGGGTTGTGTAAGGACAGACGCTTCAGTCAACATTGCCTTTAACTTTTCAAAACTTTCCTGACATCTGTCACTCCATACAAATTTCACATTCTTTTGAAGCAATTTGGTCATGGGTGCTGCAATGATGGAAAATCATTTGACAAACCTTCTATAATACCCAGCCAAACCTAAAAAGCTTCAGATTTCGGTAACATTCTTAGGTGGCCTCCATTCCAGAACTATTTCTATCTTTTTGGGATCGACTCTAATTGCATCAGCCAATATGGCATGACCAAGAAAGGAGACTTTGTCCAACCAAAACTCACATTTACTAAACTTAGCATAAAGTTGTTTCTCTCTTAAGGTTTGCAGGATAATTCTCAAATGCTCATCGTGTTCTTCCCTATTCTTGGAATAAATCAAAATATCATCAATGAAAACAACGACAAATTGGTCCAAATAAGGATGAAAAATGTGATTCATAAGGTCTATAAATGCTGTTGGGGCATTTGTGAGCCTAAAGGGCATCACTAAAAATTCATAGTGCCCGTATATGGTCATAAAAGCTGTCTTGGGGACATTTACCTCCCTTACCTTTAATTGATAATACTCTGACGTCAGATCGATTTTAGAGAAGACACCTGCACCTTTTAGCTGGTCGAATAGGTCATCGATCGGGGGTAATGGATATTTATTTTTTATAGTTACTTTATTCAGCTGTCTGAAGTCTATGCAAAGTCTAAGGGTCCCATCCTTCTTTTTGACAAATAACACTAGTGCACCCCAAGGTGAGATGCTAGCGCATATAAAACCCTTTTTAAGAAGTTTTTGCAGTTGAATTTTCAATTCTTTAAGCTCTGTAGGCACCATTCGATACGGTGCGATGGATATGGGTGCAGTAGTAGGCAATAGATCAATGAAAAATTCTACTTCTCTCTCCGGGGGTAGCCTTGGTAGCTTGTCAGGAAAAACATCCTAGAAGTCACATACAATCGGTATGTCTGAGATTTTACAATTGTCCTTTCTAACTTCAAGCAAACCCACACCTCTTTCTAACAAGCTTTTTTACTGTTGTAGCTGATATAACATTTCAAAGAAAATTGGACCTCTCACCAACGACTATGATCTCATCATTATCATGTGTTCTAAGAGTAATTCTTTTAAGATAACAATCCATCATCACATGATGTCTAGACAACCAATCCATACCAAGAATTACATCAAATTCTCGGAAAGGTAGCTCAATTAAATCGCTAGGAAACTCATAACCTTGTATTCCTATAGGACAATTCTTGTAAGCTTTATATTGAAGGTTGAGAGAGAATTGTTGAGGATAAGAAAATGTAGCATGGATGAACACTATACAAATATTGATCCGAGAATTTTACCATATATAAGAGCAATTGTTTGCTAGGAATTGCCAACAATGGTGTGATTCAATTAGATGGGAATTTAATCACATCACTTATTAAGAGGTGGCAACTGGAAATGCATACATTTTATCTCACGTGTGGTGAAGCAATAATCACTACAAGAAAAATCCCAATTCCCAACGGAAAATGCCGACGAAATTGGATGAATTTTCGTAAGGAATCAAAATTACTGACGGAATTTATCGACAAAAAAAATTATAGGGAAATTGGTTGTAGGTACTTTTTTCGACAGAAAATATTTTCGTCGGTAATCGTTCGTCGTTAATTCCGCCGGGAGGTGCAGACCAAAATATTGTCGTCTATTGTTATATTTACCGATGGAATTATAATTTCCGTCAAAAATTTTACCGACGAAAGTAAGTATTCCATATGCAAATTTTTGATAGAATTACATGTTCCGTCGGTAAATTTGCCTCCAGCTAAAAAATTCAACGGATCTATCCGTCACCATTTTGTCACTAAAAATATTATATATTTTTACTAGTTACCGGATAATTCGAGCACAATGCATACAAGTTAGTGTGTGTTTGTATTATCTAGCCTAGGTTTTACAGATGCAATATTACAAAATAACAAGGACAAATATGAAAAAGAAATATGAAGATTCATATTAAAACTAAATAGATTAATTCCTAAAATACAATATAAGCACTTATCTATTTGTGTAATGGGAACAATCATTATAGTAACACAGAATAAGAATATACTCAAAACACTCTTAAAACTGAATTGGAATCAAACCTCAAAATGGTCTGCTCCCATTCATACCCCATGAAGTACAAGTAAATTTTCCACACAAAAGTTACAAACCCAACTCAAATAAACCAAAAATACTTGTGATGTGATAAGCTGCCTGTTACAAACACCATTAACTTAAGTAGAATAACAAGTGCTAATGGACTTTCATTTCTAACTTGAAGACACACAAACTAAGAAGGGAATTTAAGCAGAACAAGCCAAACCCCACCAAGTAAAAAATCTGCATCATAACCAAAATACTATTAGCTGGATATCCAATCTTTAAATAAATAAACCTTAACTCTATTGCATTAAGCATCTCTATTAGTTGAAATATTTCAAACCATTAACAGATCGCATATTTGATACCCAAGAATCACAATATCAAAACATATTCACAATCTATCATTCCTGGCACTCAATTCTGCATCAAAAATCTTAGAATAATCATGAGAATAAAAATATTAGCCACAAATTCATTCATTTATAATAACCATTCAAGAAGTAGAACTTGTCTCGAAGTATTTCAAGAGTAACAATATAACCACACAAACTTTCAATTAAAATGGAAATGTATTTTTGTGTCTCAATAAAGTAATAAATATATATATATATATATATATATATATATATATATATATATATATATAACCATCTAGCATATAAACAATATTTGAAGGACAAATATACTGATCTTTATAAATCCAATAATTAATCAAGAAATATCAGAAGCTGTAATTACTTCTCACCAACCATTATTGAGAAATTTTTAGCCTGCACTATTAGTTGAATGCATATACACAATATCAAAACATATTCACAATCTATCATTCCTGGCACTCAATTCTGCATCAAAAATCTTAGAATAATCATGAGAATAAAAATATTAGCCACAAATTCATTCATTTATAATAACCATTCAAGAAGTATAACTTGTCTCAAAGCATTTCAAGAGTAACAATATAACCACACAAACTTTTGATTAAAATGGAAATGTATTTTTGTGTCTCAATAAAGTAATAAATAAATAAATAAATATATATATATATATATATATATATATATATATATATATATATATATATATAACCATCTAACATATAAACAATATTTGAAGGACAAATATATTGATCTTTATAAATCCAATAATTAATCAAGAAATATCAGAAGCTGCAATTACTTCTCACCAACCATTATTGAGAAATTTTCAGCCTGCACTATTAGTTGAATGCATATACACAATATCAAAACATATTCACAATCTATCATTCCTGGCACTCAATTCTGCATCAAAAATCTTAGAATAATCATGAGAATAAAAATATTAGCCACAAATTCATTCATTTATAATAACCATTCAAGAAGTAGAACTTGTCTCGAAGTATTTCAAGAGTAACAATATAACCACACAAACTTTCGATTAAAATGGAAATGTATTTTTGTGTCTCAATAAAGTAATAAATATATATATATATATATATATATTATATATATATATATATATATATATATATATATATATATATATATATATATATATATATATATAACCATCTAGCATATAAACAATATTTGAAGGACAAATATACTGATCTTTATAAATCCAATAATTAATCAAGAAATATCAGAAGCTGCAATTACTCTCACCAACCATTATTGAGAAATTTTCAGCCTGCACTATTAGTTGAATGCATATACACAATGGTACGGTGCAGATTTGCACTCAGGGTATCGCACCCTTCTACAACCTCATTGCCATACAATTTTTTTATTTATATTAATTATTGGTTACTTTTATTTTGGCAAGCCATTTCCCCAACTAAGTTTTGATTTATTTTTTTCAATTGAAGTGCATTGATAGTAAATTCTCAATGTCAAATCAACAATAAAGATTGATCACTTTATTTCAATAAATAAAGAACTAGTCCTAATCATAATATAAGTATCTTTTTTAAACAATAACCTTTTAGAAATTCTAAATAGCCATTAGGAATCAAAATCATGAAAAGAACTATTATATTAGGGAAAAAGGAAAGTAGATTTGCAGCTTCTTAATCTAAAGTGGAAATGGCATCTTTGCCTTCTTTTCTCAAACATAAAGCAAAAGTTTGGGCAAATGTTTTAATAAAGGCAAGCTAAGAAAGCTATTAACTAACAGAATATTTTCATGCTTTTATATAGCAAGGGCAAGGCCAGAAGACAAAGCATAAAAAGATTTTGTGCCCACAATCATTTCACATTTTCTCTATATCCACATCACTCTTAATTCACGCATATATATCTAGTTGCTATTTTATGCAAATTAAGTAATAAATCAATACAACAACCTAACAAAAATTGGATCTCAATCAATACGCGCATATAATTAATGACAAAGGCACAAAAACATCGGTTAAGACATGCACAATGAGAATACAGAGTTAATAGCAATGTTACACCTAGAAAATAAGATAGATGAGTGTTCTTTAACTACACAAGTGAATAAAGATTTCAAGACGTACAATATAATACTTATAATGAGAATCATGAAGGATTTGATTGCAATTTATATATTTCTATGGAGTTTGACTATGTACCATTCTTTTTAACTGATGGAGGCCATGACAATCTTCTATGACTTGTGCCATCCAATTGATGAAAATCATCTAATTCACTATTTCCATCACCTACTTCTTGTTGATTTATTTTTGGATTCATTGTGCCTTTGATTGCCAAGTCATCAAAACCAAATTCATTTCTCCAACGAGGAGGAGTCATGTAATCTGAATCCCCAACTGATCTCTACAATGGCTCATTTGCTGGTGTTGTTGGCAAAGATAAAACTAAATGGCACACAAACATTGGCCATGAGCGAATGGATTGGAGGTTCAGATTGTCAATTCTTTAACATAAACTAATAATATATCCATTTCCAGTTGAATCAATGATTTCTAACCATGTCTCCACAAGCCACTGTGAACAAAGGAAACTAATCACATATAAAGTGCTGAGATAACTGATACCATATAAAATGATCTATTATTTAATGCATTTTTTCTTTATTTTAGATAGCTAAGTAGGTTAAATTACTTATATTTTATGTGTTTTTGTCTAGTTTATGTGTTTGTTTGTATTTCAAGTAAAATTAGGTCTAAAAGGAAGAAGACACAATTAAGGAAGCAAGCCGGAGCACGAGTCGTTACATATGTTCGACTCATGATGAAGATGAAGAGTAGGAACATGACTCGTGATGATTGTCCGAGTCGTTACAGAGAGCAAAGCAGCACAACTCATGAAGTTTGTCCGAGTCATGGAAGGAAGCAAAGAGAAGAGACATGACTCGTGAAGAACATCCGACTCATTACAGAAGCAGGAGGGACACAACTCGTGATGTTTGTCCGAGTTGGTCTAGGCAACAGTTCTTAAGCAATGCAATTTTTCATCCCACTTGTTCTCAACCACCAAGTCTTTTCATTAGGCCTTTTCATGGCAACTTTTCACCATTATACCTGTTCCAAAGAGGCATAATTAGGGGTGCTAATTTCTCTATAAATAGGGACTAAAAATACAGTTGTAGGAGAGAGAATTTTTCTTATAGACAGTTGTTATACATAGTTGATATATAGAGATATTTACTTAGTTTATGATGATAAAGGAACAAAGCCAAAGGAACAAGAGATATATCAAAAGGTTTAATTAGAAAGTACATTTCTGGGGAGTTTATTTTTCCTCTAATTCTTTTGTTTGACTTTAATTCAAGTATATATTTTAGCTAGTTTCCTTTGTACATTAGAAATGTGAAGTGACATTTGTTTAAGATCAAGTTTATTCTTATTATAAATGAAGTATGAATTAAATCCATTTGTTTGATTTTTTTTGCTATGTACACTTGATCACCATATTTAGCATATTAGTCAATTGATTTGCAATGAGAATTGGAATTTATTGATGGAAAGACAAATGAATTTACTTAAAGTATTGAATTCTCTTTGAGGGATTAAAGAACTAGCATTGAACTTTATAATTTTTGTTTATCTCTATAATAACATAAGAGTGCTTGTAGACTCTAAACAAGAATATCTTTATTGACAATGAGAATTGCTTTAAAGTATTTTTTATTAAATTCTCCAATCACTTTAATTATATAATTACTTTTACTTGTACTTAAATGAATCATTCCTCGTATTTCTATGTAAATTTATACTATTTATTAAGTCATCTTTAGTCCAATTTGATTCAATCTATGTATATTAGTTTAGATACTAATTAAGCACTTAATATTCATTATTCAATATCTATCCATCTACTTCTTATAATTTCAATACAAGATCTACCTCATTTCCTTTGAAACGATACCCTACTCATTCTATACTCGGTCTAGAAAGACCTTAGATTAAAATAAATCCTCAATCAATAACAGGTTGAAGCCAAACAAGGGCTTAAAATCCAATATCAAAATGTCAAAACTCAAGAATAGTGGTAGAACCAGACCGCCAAATATTTGACATGTACAAGCAGCCAACAAAATCACAGTGTGGCTTAGATCTTTTACATCAAGCTACTACTCATCATTGCCATGGCACACACCCAAAATATAAAGTTCTCATATAGAATGCAAAATAAGCAAAACAGAATTAAAAGAGAGAATAATATTAAAACCAGTTATACCTGATGATTAATGATATTAGCAGATAGCCTTTGAATTTCTCGCTCTTCATGATCAATAAAGAGTTTGGCCTTAGTTACTGTAGCAGCAAGACCAACTTTCGCAGCAAGTTTGACCTTCTCAGCAGATAGAGACGAACCATCAGCCTCATTCTGACCCCATGAACCATACATGTTGGCTTCTGATGTATGGGAATAAATTGAAAAAGAGGCAAAGATCAAATAAAAGGAAAACAAAATAAAGTGCAATAAATGGGAAGTAGGAAGTACATTCCATGGCCTACCTTTTATGTTGAACTGAATTTGCAACTTCTCCATGAAAACTACTTTCTCTACCATGTGACCTCTCTGAATTCATCGTTCATGAGAAAGGGAAAATATTAGAATTCATCATAAAAAAAACATATATGAAGGTGTAATGCTTCCAAGAGCAATAAAAATTTCCTGGTCCAGGAGAAATTTTTACTTGGAACAACAACTGTGCACATTATAGCCCAAGAAAACCTTATGAAGATAAATTAGGCATTAGGCAGTTCTACTCAACAACTACTAAGCATCATGAAAGAGGGAAACAGACATATACTAACTCCAAACATAAAAATAGTAGGAAATTGACTCAGTGAAACAATAATTATGCTCATGTTAAGCAGCAAAACACACAAATACACTTACCTTTGATCATCTGACAACGCTGCCAAGGAAGCATGGGCACAATCTGTAATAACTCTCGGTCCAACAGCTGTAAAATAAATATATAAATATGAACAAAAAAGACTCATAATCAAGTGCAAATTAAAAAATCCAAATAAATAAATAAAAGACAAGTAATAGTCAAATGCATTTAGGGGCTACTATGTACAGTGAAAGACAGACTCAAGGGGTTAATGAACATAAAACCAAGTCCAAGCCAAATCAAGGACTATTAGCTGAAAGGGTAGTTCGGAGTGTGATTGAGCCTAAAATTCTTATGGTTGGGAAAACTTTCATCTATTATGGTGGGTAAAATTTATTACATGTCCCAAGGGAACCCTACACGCTCGGCATTACTGCAGAACAATTTAAAGTTTATTGGGATCTTTAATAGCTAGCACTATAATCATACTTTAGGGCAGTAAGCAACATCCAAGAATTTTAAGTTATATTAAAAATAAAATTATTTAATGTATTTTACCAAAAGAAATTTAAAAAGGCACATAGAAGATTTATTGATTGTAATTGAAATCAGAACTTTTTACTTGAATTACTGTCATATAGAAAACATGTACAATTCCTTTAGTTTCTAATAAAAAGAAACTAAACAAATTGTAGACAAAGTAAAATAAGGTAATTGTTTTCTTATTTCAACTTATTTTTTTTATTTAGCAGGGCAATTTAGTTACCAAAATGTTTTATTCTTTTTAATAAAGGTGTGACTGCTGTAGGTATGTATGTGGTTATGATAATTAAGAATTAGGATACTCCAATGTAGGGGAGGATGCATTACAAGATCAAACCAAAATACTGAGATTTTCAACATGAAGACAATAAACCTATAACAAAACAACACAAAGAAAGAAAAAGACTTGGAGTAGGAATACTTTGTTATCTTATTATTATGTAGGGATTTAATCTAGACGTCACATATCGCATATTTCTTCTAAAAAATTATATGATGGTTAAAAGGGAAAAATATATTAAAAGAAGAAAGCAAACATATAACATCCAATCATCCTTAATTACCCTAAGTCATAGTGGCACAAGAATCAAATTTTAGAAGACTACCTGTTGATTATAATTATCCATCAATGATGAATTTTCTGCAGCCAATGACTCTGCCAAAGCACGAGAAGCTTCAAAAACTATTTGCAATGAGAATTTTTCTTGTGTCAAGTCTTCAATATGTTGTATAACAAAACCAACAAAATTTTTTAAATAAACGACAGCTATCCAAACTCAAATGCATAATATCAACAAGTGAGCATAAGGCAATTATAACTAACAAACATAAAAAAAAACAAATGCTAGCTCTGCTAGAGGTCATTCCTAAGGGATAGTAAAAACAAAACAGACTAGCAGAGTAAGATGACCACTGCTACCTAAAATGCTAGTTCTGCTAGAGGTCATCCCCAATAGAAATTTAGATCAACAAGATTCATGTTTTTTCTCAAAACCATTCTCATCCACTTTTGATGCCATAAGATCAATCCCATTAGCAGAGTAGGATGACTGATGCTGTCCAAAAGCATCAGCCTCCGTTGAATGGCTCTGGCAGCTAGTTGATTCTTGACCATCCATACCATTTAAGTTTATGTCTCTCGACATAAATGATTCCTGTGGTTCTTTGCGTTGGAAAGAAGTGCCTGAAGAAGCTCTAGAAACATTAAGAGAATTAAGGAATGATGGACAAGACCTCCCAGAATTAGGGTCAGATGTCCCTAAATATAGTGGAACATGATTGGAGGAGATCCTAACATCTGAATCCATTGAATTCAATCCAATGGATTCTGATGTTTACACTATGGCTCTAATAACTAAAGGGAAAGACAGAAACCTACCTCTACAAAACATCTCAAGGAAGCTACTTTCACAATGCTAAAAAGATCAAAAAATTACCATGGATACCGATCTTAATCTTTTTTTTCGCCAGCCATAAAGCGTAACAAATCAAAACCAAATTAGCAAAATCTAAACCCAAATTAGAACAGAAAAGAAAATGACGAGTGAAATAAATCACATTACCCATTTGAAATTGAAACTGAGATTTAGATTTTAGACTTGAATGAGAGACAAAAGAGAGATTTACTATGAGGAAGAAAAAATGCAAAAGGAAATAAAAAACCTCAAGCAAGTGAAAATTATTAACTTGAGTATATTGCAAATCAATTTACAACTTGAGTAGAACCTAAATCTCATTAACCTATTAAATAAAAAAAACAGAACCCAAACCCTATTCAAGCAGTTTCAAAGAAAGAAGATAAACCGTAGAAATTTCAAAAAAAAAAACTAGGAAAAATAAAGAAGATAGCTAACCTTTACATATTTCTTGTGAATAGAGTTCACAAAAGCTCGTCGGTCCATGGGTGGCATAGCATCTTAAAATATCCATAGATCTATGCATGAAGAGAGTAAAAAAAAAAGACAGAGAGAGAGCTTAAAGAGATGTGCTCTCTAGATTAATTTTAAAGAAGAGAGAATGGCAATGAAGGGCAAAGAAGAGGGAGATCACAGTGAGGAGAGGAGAGGGAGAGGGAGAAGCAGAGGCCAAACTGAGTGTTAGGGTTTTTTTATTTTTTTATTTGCAACAAGCATGGAAAATACTTAAATGCCCCTAATTTACCAACGGAATTTGATTTTCATCGCTAAAATAGCAACAAAATTCATTTTCCGTTGGTAAATTAGCAATGGAAATAGAATTTCATTGGTAATTTATCAATGAAATGCAATTTCGTTGTTAAATTCCGTCGTAAAATTTTGGCGCTAATAGTTTCCTCCATTTTTAACAATGGAAAACAACAATTTTCCATTTATGTCGTTAAAGATGAAAATTTCCAACAATTTTAGCAACAAAAATCAAAAATAAATTTTGTTGCTAATTTTCCATTGCTAATTAAGCATTTTCTTATAGTGAAATTTTCATAAATTTGATCAATGTCATTTTCATCAATTAAGTTTATAGGCACTCATGACATTGACCCTCACTAAAAGAAAAATGCAAAATAGCATGGACTCTAAAATGATGTTTTTTCGTGGCTAAATTAGTTTAGCAAGGATTTAGCGAGAACAAAAATTTTGCAACAAAAGTCATCCTAGCAGAATCTAGCAAGGACAAAAGTTGTCGCTAAATTTTAGCTATAACAAGTTCCTTGCTAAATTTTAACATGTATTTTTATGACAAATATTATTCTTGCTAAATCCCAAATTGAACACGATAACTTCAATAGAAAAAGTGTAAAATTTAAATAGAAGATATATATTAATTAATTATTTTAATATATAACAAAAATAATTTATACAAAAAAGTTATCTAAAATTTATACGAGTATTGTGTATATTACAATACCCAAACAAAAAAATATATTTATATATGAAACATAGAACTCAACACTAAATACTCTTAGAACATCCTGAAAAACAATGAAAACTTCAAATTACTAAACCTGTCCAAAGCACGCAACCACCGTGTTCATCAACCTTTAGTGTAAGATCTCAAACCAGGATGACAATCAACTGTAGAACATCACATGACAGCTCAATTTGAAACTTGATGGTGACCTATGACAGCATACTAAATAGTTAGGCTAATATGCTAATCTGTCTTCAATATTTTGCACAAATTCCAGGTTAATCTGCTTCAAGTTTTGGTATCTAGACTACAAAATGCAAGAAACACATAGCCATAACACTATTTAGCTATAGAAAAATATAACATACAAATATCATAAAAATAATTAGCCTCAATATATTCTAATGTATAATTTTAACTAAAATTTCAAGATAAGAAGAAAACCTTTCGGAGTATTTCTCATATTCTCCACCTTAATAAAGACCATAATGAAATATCACCACCTGCCTTACAAACCCCATCATCTTCATCATTAGAATCTGACTTGTCTTCCTCAAAGCTGTAGAGAACATCATTGAATAGTTCCAAGTTCATTTAATTTATGATTTTTACAAAATTAAATATTATATGTGGACATTCTTTGACAAATTCAAATACTATTAATGCATTTCACCTTCAAAAAATTAAATAATATATGTGGACTTACTTTGATTCACATTCACAATACCAATTGTTACCACTCTCTTATGCCAATAATACTGAGTATCAGATTGTTTTTACTACTCTCTTATCAAAATGGATTTCCTTCAATTTCAAACCACATTACCTAAACATGCAATAAATTATATCAAATTTTAAACAATAAGTCCATAATTATAGCATCACAAAAGCTTTCGCTCAACTTCTAATGCCATTTAAGTAAACTTTAAATCTGTCCAAAACTATAAAAGATGGAAAAAAGGATGATAATAATTCAAAATGGAAATCAATCTTATGAAAAAAAAAATAGTTAGCAGTTAGATTTGGGGTCCTGGAATCTAAAAATCTGAAAAGGAAAGAAATGGAAATAGAATGGTCAGGTCAGACTAATTTTTTGGCTGATACTTTAATTATGATACAAAAACAGGGAACGACAAGTAAATTCCTGCTACTCGCATCATGAACTTGTGATTTTATTTTTGGTCTATTGTGACTGCAATTGAATGCAAATTATGATTTAACTTTTAAGAAACAAATATCTAACACAATTAGTTACTAGCTGCAACTATCTGATATTTCAAATTTACTATTTGTGGCTAATTAATGAAAGTTAAAGAGATAATAATTGTGGCTTTAGGTTCTTAATTTCATAAATTGGGAAACTCCCATTTTGACTTTGAGTGCGGTTGATTGTTGTTCTTGTAAAGCATAACATGCTCTAATATTCTGTTTAACAAATTAAAAGAATCTTATTTGACAAATAATAATTGAATACAAATTTGAAAATTGTAATGTGGCATCCTTATGCTCTTGACTTTTTTAACATTGAACTTTGTCACTTGCTTGCACTGCACCATAATTTGTATTAAATAAAGGTGGATTCAAAATTAAACAAGTGTTAGAACATTCCTGCCTGATCATCTGGCACTCATCTTTTTTATTCTTAATTACCCTTTAATAATATAATATAACATAATTAATTGAGAAATCATACTCGATAGATGAGGACACCTAATCATAATGCTATTTATATTGACTCTGTCCAAGGTGGATCGGTAGCTTAGAGTCTTTAGGCAATCAGCCAAATATATATTTATAAGAAATTTCTTGGTAATTTCTTTGCTAGCCCACATCAATTTTTTATTTTTTTATTTTAAAGTCGAGATATTATGATTTTGTTCAATTAATTAAAAACTTTCAAAATTTATTTCTAGAAGTGTTGATTTAGGAAAAGCAGGGCAACAAGAATTGGTGCATTGAGGTCATTGATTCCTAAATTTTACTTTTCCATAAGCTTTCTAGAAAATAACCGTATAAAAAATTGAATTTCATTATGAATATATATATATATATATAATCCCTTATAATGTCCTAGCTACATAATTAATAATACTTTTTTTTCATTATATTTCTCAATTTGACAAATTTCCAAGTATTAAACTTACATGTAATTTAGTTTATGATATAAGTACAACATTGATGGCATAAATTGATTATTTTAACCCTAATAATTGGTCCCAGTGGAGATAATTCAAGTAGAAATGGATAACTAATTAATTATGCATTGTATATATCTTTATATGAGTTTCAATCAACAAATTGGAGTAGTTATATGCATTGTATTAATTATTCGATCTATAAATTTATGAATACAACTAATGAATCCCCTATATGTATACATATATAAGCAGAAAGTGCTTATTAGATGTGCATATCTAAGCTTAGCCTTAAGGAGATCACAAGTTGTTCTGTGCCAAAAAAAAGAGTATAATAATAATAATAATAATAATAATAAAGAAGCCACAGGTTGTAACCATAAAAGGGGAATCTAAAGATTCAAATTTATAATGGTTATAGTAAATTTGCTTAGAGGTAAATTATTTTGGCAAATGAATAATTAGGTAGATGCTTTTAACTCAAGGCTAGTCCTATTTCATTACAAGGGTAGATATTACTAAAAGTGCCCATCCTATGTGTATGTTTTCTTTCAAAAATAGATAAGCCTTATCCTATTAAAATTAAGGTTACTAATGCCTATCTAATCCCCTTTTTGTTAAACTACAGCCTAATCTAACATTCACACCCAAAAAAGGAAAAAAATAACTATGAACTTCCTCTCATTCAAACTTTTGGTGTATCACTGAATCACATGATCAGCAGGTTTTTCTAAAACAGATAAAAATAACAATTTGCTTACCTAATAACATGCATTCCCTCAAGAATGTCCACCTTCTTGGGTACTGCTGAAGACCTGTGCAGAAACAAACACACAAGCAAAGTAAATAGAAGGAAGCCCGGTATAAAAAAAATAAATGGACATTGCCAAATCATGTACTTCTGTCCACTAGGACCATATCCTAGTTCACCATACAGAGCATGGCCCTAAATTATACAGGAATTATCAGCACCGACAAAATGGTGCATGTTGACCGAATCCATGCAGCGTAGATTCCAACCACTGTACATCAAAATAAGAAGGAATAAAAAAAAACAGAAATACGACAATAGTTAGCCAAATTTCAATTTGCATGTTAAAATCAATTAATTAAACTCCTCACGTAAAAACAATGAACTTGACACGATATTAAATGACCATGAACAAAGACAAATGAAGGAAGTTGCACCAGAGACTGTAAAACAAATAAAAAAAAAAAGAGAGCAGAATTACGGCACTTTAAAGTTTGAATGCAGGAACACAGATTCAAAAAGCCTAAATTGCCAATCCATAAAGACAATAAATTTATGATTGGTGCTGCATGCACTGATGAGAAGGTAAAGAAGACTTTGGTTCTGGGTAGAGCTTTTAATTCAAAAGCTCATTCCAATGTCCTAAAAATGTTTTAGTTGCATGCCTCATGAAGGCCTATGTCAATAGCAGGTACCAACCTTTCATATCCACCAAAGACCCACCTGAGAATATACATCATGAACAGTTGTTAATCATTGACGCATATTAGATGTAAGGGGGAGGGCGAGAGAGAAGTGCATATTGGAAGAAAGCAAAGGAGGGAAAACTTACGAGTAAACATAACCATTTGAATCAACAGCCACTGCAGGCCCATAACAAATTAGTATATGTAACAAATTAGTACAGGGGAATGGGACTGTAAAAAGAAAGAGAGGCCAGTTACCTGTATGGTTAGTTCCACAGGCAACTTTAACAATAGTTTCTCCATAAAGCGTAGCTATCGCTCTAGGGCGTGGCTGGGCTTCATAAGCAAGCCTAACACTTAGGCCATCATCATCATCTCATGTAAGCTTTTATAGAAGCACCAAGTCTGCTCTTAGAATTAAACTACACATGCAGGTTCCATTTCACTATCTACATTCCCACCTCCATTGCTTCTAACTTTGACATTACCCCCTTTTCCACCCCATCCACCTCCATTGCTTCTTACTTTGACATTATGTTGTTTTTTTTATTTACCTGAACCGAATCTAAGCATGTGCAAATCAATTAAAAAATAAACAAAAACTTAATCATGTGGTTATGTTGAAATTCCATAAATACAGCCACTCGGACTTAAACAGTTTAATACAAAATCTATTGCTGTGTTCAACTAGACTCCATTCTAATGACTAACTAACTCCGATGATTACAGTGAGAGAAGTCTTCAAAAACTTTTATACTACTACTATGCTATAATTACAAACTTAACAAATTATAGTTATTATAATATATGCTTAAAATTTTGGTCGAAGTCGGTCATGCTGGTAAGAAAAACAAACACAAAAAAAAAACTGACAGATCTAGGCTTGAGATACAATAAATTATCAAATTTTTTTTGATAAGCTGAGGACTTTTATTGCAATAAGTAGGAAGCTCAATCAATATATAAGTACAAAGTCATAACTGTCAGACCCAAGAACATAACGCAGAAACATCCTCTGCCTAAGAACAAAACATTAAACAATCGACCAAGCCAAAAATACAGCCCCCAAAATTAAGAGGGACCAGCCAAGCCTAGCTTGCCAAAGTGGCAAAACAGTTCCATAAAACCCCTGTTCAAAAATCTTCAGCGATATACCAGAATCTGTGATGACTATAAGGCACTGCATCCACTCCACCTGTGAGATTTTTGATCAGCCAAAAATGTATGTCTTAACCCATGAAACAACTTCTGCATCCTCCACCATCACAAAGTGAGGATATTGAGTATTGGACTCGAGCCATGATTACTGATGCCACAAAGAAATAAACTAGTGATATTACAATCTTTAATTTCTTGATAAGTGCTTACGCAGATATTCTTCCATCTATATTTTGATTGATTAATGAATGCAAAAACTAGAGCTTTTCATTCTGCACTTATGAACAGTCATATTGATATGGTTCATTGGGTCATAGAACTAACAGATATTTACAGATCTATTTGTTCATTTTCTTACATACAGAGTGCACACAGATACACTTGCATTTTTATGAAATCTTAATCATGGTTTTAGAGCTGTACTAGACAAAAAGAACTAGTAAACATAGAGGTTTGCAGTTTGGAGGTTCAATGGTAGTATTATTGAGATTGAACCGGTTAAAGATAAAATCACTTGAAATATAAATTTTAACATATTTCATATCGAATTTTTATAATAAAATACATTATCAAAATTAAAGCAAAACAAACGCAATATACAGATCTAGGACCCAAAGTGATAAATATAAAGATAAAAACGAAGGAAAAACCAACAGATTTAGGGTTCAACTTAGAACAATACATTATCCAAATTGCAAACAAATAAATACATATGCGCCAAAGACATATGCCATGCTTGAGGCAGTAAAGTTCCCAACAGGCATTTCCGACGTAGACACTAACGAAGATAGTTTTTGAAAGGAGATCGAGGCCGAGACACATAAAGACAGAATGTGAGACAGAGAGAGGGGGATAGACACACATAGATACGGAGGAAGACAGCGAGGTTAAAGGAATAAGAGATGGCGGTGGTGGTAACCCTGCCATTGAGATGGCAAAGAGGGAGGTTGGAGCAGCTAAGAGAAAAATATCGACTCTAGGGCTTAATTGAACGAGGGAGCACAGAAATTGGGGGCTTTTTAACCTAAACTATTTTATTAATAATAAATATAAAAAATTTTAATAAAAATATTACCGACGAAAAACAAACCGTAGGAAAAATTATGACTCCATTGCGTTAAATTTCTTACACTATTTTCATTGCTAAATATAGCGCCAAAATATTACTGCATTTATGTACCGACATAATAAAAAAAAAGCATCACAAAATCTGCCGGCAAATCTTCAAAGGTGCTTGTATTACCGACATAAATTCTATCGCTACAAAAGTTAAATAACAAATTTCATTGTCGACGGACTTAACCATCGCTGAATCCATCTCTAACAAATGGCACCAATATTTCCCGCCAAGTATACCTTGATTTATTAATTCTATCGGTAAAAATTTTGTCGTTTAACAAACTCACTTTTTTACCTATGCATTATTAATTTTGTCGGTAATTCGTCCATAAAAATTATTGCTAACATCATTTTTTTTGTAGTGTTAGTTAAACCTCACATCCAATATGAATTGAGTATTGTTAAGGGAATAATCCTCACTAAATTGGTGAGGACCATAGTCCTAGCTAAATTAACTAGAGTTAGGTTCTCATTAATTAGTTCATATCTCATTTGCAGCAAGAATTAAGTATTAGTGAGATTTATTGGCAAGTACTGTAGTCCAAGCTAAATTAGCAAGGGTTATGTCCTTGCTATGTTATCGATAAATTATCACGAACCTCTACCAATATTTACGACAGAAATCGATGTGGTCGCTATATGGTGTAATTAGCAACAAATTTCATTGCCCTCGCTAATATTTGTCACTATTTTGAATTTTTTTATAGTGTCTGGTTGTTAATAGGACACTTATATATCACTCAACTAATCTCCAAGTTCGGAACTATATATCATTTAATTGATATCTTATGAACAAGTTCCGAAAATATCGCTTTGCCTCTTACCTTTAATCTCTTTGATCTTGCTGAGTTACTTAAAGTATCATAATGGTAACTAACTATGTCCCATATTAATTGTCATCCAGTATGAATTGCAAATATTGCTAGAATTGATATGTTCTAATTCCTACATTGTATGTACATAATTAAAAATTATTGCATCAATTTACTATTTTCATAATAATAATTATCTTTAAATGTTTAACTCATTCATAAATTTATTCATTTTATGGAGCTAATTTTATAAATATTTATTCGGCAAACAAATAAACATTATATAATTATTTTAAACTAATATCCCAAATCTTGTAATTTATATAATTTTTAAAATATTTTTTGTCATACAAATAATAAGTATTTAATTATTTTTAAAATTTTATCATTCTCTACTTAGATCTACTTAGATTAAATGGTTAAATACTTATTATATGCAATTTATATATTTGCAGTATATATATATTTCTTCGAAAATTTTTAAAATTCTTATATAATATTATGTATGTTGACTAAATACAATAAATAAACACAACAATTTAATTTCAAATATTTCTAAAAATCAAAACATCAAAAAATTAAATTAAATTAGCATAACTAAATTCAAACACGTAATTTCTCTATAAATATTGACAATTATAATTTATATATATAAACTATAAAATAACATGTACAAATTAATTACCTTTATTTTAACTAAATCTCTTTTTCAAAATAAATAAAATAAATTAACAATAACTTACCTTTAAAAATATTGACGGAAATATATATTAGCCTTAACAACACCTACAATTTAACATTAAAAATAAATTTACTAATAAATTCAATCAAAAATTAAAATATGATTAATAAAATTAATTTAAAATATAATCATAAAACTTTACCTTCTTTTTAATTTTCAATAAAATCTTCTATAAATAATAGCTTCAAGAAAACTACGATCATGATAATGCAAATTTGAATGTAAAATGGAAAACAACGATGAAAAAATAACAATAAAATGAAACTAAGGAAGAGGAGATAACAATAAAATGAAAATAAGGAAGGACGAAAGAATTAGGCTTATATGGTTAGAATGAGAAAGTGGAAAAATGATGGCATTTAAGGCAACCATTTGAAAAAAAAAATAAAAATAAAAAAGGAAACAATCAGAATTGTTAGTTCCATAGTTATTAAAATTGGACCGGACCGGGCGGTCGAATCGGTTTAATCACGAATCGACAGATTAATCAGTTAGTTCAACTACTAAAAATCGAACTGAAAAAAATCAAATTGAACCGGAAAAAATCAAAGAACCTGACAAAACCAAAATTTTTGCTAAAAAATGTAAAAAATCAATTTGTTTTTAATTTCCCCCCTCCCTCCCCCCTACTAAAAATCGAACTGAAAAAAAATCAAATTGAACCGAAAAAAATCAAAGAACCTGACAAAATCAAATTTTTTACTAAAAAATGTAAAAAATCAATTTTTTTTTTAATTTCCCCCTCCTGCTTATTTGAAAAAATTAGTATTTTAAATTTTAAGTATATCACTTAATAATTTAATATATTTATTATATTTTTGATTCATTGTAATTATATATATATATATATTATTTGAAAAAATTAGTATTTTAAATTCTAAATATATGTCACTTAATAATTTAATATACTTATTATCTATTTGAATTTATTGTAATTAAATATAATTATACTCATATATGCAAGGTTAATATTTTTTGTATTTATTTTATTAGTACTTCATCTAAATATGAAATTATTTTCATGATATGATTGTATTTTTATATTTCTAACATATGATATTCAATAATTCATAATTAATTACTTGTAATAATAAAATTAAAATTATATTTTGTAACTTATTATTATAATATTTACGATATATATTTAATATTTGATGAATATTTTTTTAATTTTTATATAATAGTATTCAAAAAATTATAATAATTATAATATTTTAAAAATAAAAAAAAATTTGATTAAATTTGATTGAATTGATCCAAACATAAATCTTCAATCATATCTTTTATCCTATTCAATTTTAATAATATTGATTAATCCAATTTACAGCACGGAAATTACTATGTGTCCTGAAGCGTACAGTTATTTCCGTGCATCTACAGGCATGCCTTTTTTTAAAAAAAAAAAGTACAAACAAAGCACTTCCGTTTTCTATTCTACATGGGACCCACCGTTTGACCAGCTTTCAGTACAAAAAAAGGGAAAAACTTTTGCCGTCTTCCATCTTCTGTGGGTTACACGTTTCACAGCCTTCAGCACATCAAACGACGTCGTTTCTTTCCATTAAAATTGCACATTCAAATTTTTGCACTGATAGTGTGGGTCCCATGTCATCAATAAATGGCACCATTGGATGCCGTTTTTAATTTTTTTTTTTTTTAATGATTGGTTTATTTGCAATCAATCTGTCAAGCATCAAAACTCAGTTTGAATGGGCGGAAAAAATTAATGGATTTGTTGAATCCCTAAGATGCTTTCCATATTAATCAGTCAGCTTGAAAAACAAAAATGGAGAGGCAGCTGGCTTCTTTATACAAATGAAATATCATAGGTAAGACTTTTTAGTTTTTAGTGGCTATTTAGGGAGGTTTGTTTTAAAAACTTATTACTTTTATGGAAAATACTTACCTATTATAGCTGGCAAATTGGTAGAATTGGATCAAAATAAATCGGTTCGTCAATAGGTCGGGTTTGGATGAAGTTATATACGACTTAGATGGATCACAAATTGATTCATGGGTTAATCAAAATGGATCGGTTACGGTTTGACCCATTTATTTTCCTTATTATTTTGTAATCGTTTATGAATAATAATAACTATATCGAGTCATCTCAAAAATCTTGCTATTCCCAGGTTAATAGAATCTGATTCTGCTTCAGATTCCATTCTAACGGAAAAGAATATCACATGGCATTTTGAAGCTCAAAGGTAAAAACTTTTTAAAATTCGTTATGCAGCATAACTTAGGCATCATATTGAAGAAATTTGATAAAAAGTTAAGAAAAAAAGAAACAAATAAACTTTGAGAATTTTTGTAATTATAAAAATTGGTTTTCTTTGGTGGACCTTGAACTTTTGCTGTCCAGGAAGATTACAAAATCAGCATTGAATGGATATCACGGGAAACACAAAACACGGAAAAGATTAATACAAGACTTTAACGGGTAGTCAAACCGTCACCCAACCTGTTTGGATCGTTCCATCTTTATCCACATTTCGATATGAATTTCTCGAGTCGGATCGAATTTAGATAGGAGTCTATGAGTCAAATTCACAAATTTGATCGAAATTCGACAAATCTATTATTTACTTTTCTCATTAATTGATAATTTTTTTTTCTATATGAGGTGAGATGAGGACCTTTCTAGATTAAATTAAACATTAACTATGTATTATATTTTTTTAATGCAAATTGTATTTTCATTAATTATAATATAAAAAGTATATTTGTAAATATAAAATTATAAAAAATTTAAAATACATAAGATGTATACAATTAATTTATTTATTGAAACAATCTCTAAACTTCAATGATCAAAACAATAGACAATGATAAAATGCCACTGATAATCCAATTTTCAGCAAAAAAAACTTAATCATAGTAAATTTTGAATCACCCTACATCCAAGAAAGACAATAACTTTTACAAAAAAAAAAAAAACAAATAACTGGCAACCTCTAAATTGAGGAGGATAAACTTGCACAACAAAAATCTTAACTACATTTAAAGTTAATTAACAAAAATGAAGCACATTTATAATAACACAAATAAGATATGAACAAATAAAAAAATTAAATTTAATATCAAATCTCAGTTTATTTAAATTAAAATACAAAATAAATTAAAAAAATAAAAAAACACAATGCTAAAAATAATGAAAAATCATATTTATATCGATTTAAAAATTATTATAAAAAAATTACAAAAAGATAATAAAAAAACTTACATATAATTGAAAAAACAAATCAAAACTAGAAGAAGAGAATAGAAATAGGGCTGCTGCTTATATAGATTGACAACAGCTCCAAAATTAAATGAAAAAAAAATGCTAAGGTTTTGAGAGAATTTAATTATTTATTTTATTAATTGGTTATATATGTATTGTATTATTATTAGACTAAATTAACCCTTCAGCCTTTATTATCTAATTATTAATTATAGCATTAATGGTTGTCTAATCGTCATATTGGTTTTATTTATATTACAAAATGCAAAATAATAGTATAATTTTACCAATTTATAGAATTCTACAATTAATAAATATGAGTTAGTCTTATTCTACAATTAATAAATGAGTTAGTCTTACAGATTTATATTTATTTTTTTTATTTATATTCATAGTATTGACAAAAAAATTACAAAAAAATATAATTAAACTTTGTTATATAAAATAAAATGAAATCAAAATAATATAACAATGCACAGCAGTAAATTTCGTATTAAAATAAATCATTGTTAGCATGGTATTTATTTTAAAAAAATATTAATAGGGTTAAGAATATAATTAAATCTAAAATATTTTTATTTATATGCTCTGTCTATTCTATTATAATTTGAATTTTTATTATAAAAAAAGAAAATTATAATATTTATTAAAAAACAAATTTTATATCAAATTAATAAATAATAAATTATCACGGGTTGAAAACACGTACATACCTAACTAGTATTGTAAAATGGCATCTAACTAATATACACTACTCGGCCATCCATTACTTTTATCAAATTTGCATATGTCCACACGTAAATTTAAACACATATTTCATCCGAAGTCTCCATCGATCCACATAACCATCTATGTCCATCAATCCATATAACCATCCATGTCCATCAATCCATTTACCCCCTCGACCGATCTTCCCTTAAGTGAATTGACTTTGACTGAACTGCCCTTAATTGGATTTGCACAATCTGGCCATGTGATAGAACTTAAAGGATCCTAACCAGTTAGGATATTGACACAACTAAACTCAGGATCAGGTAGTCCTCTTTACATTTCTCAAAGTCGCCCAAAATAAAACTGTGACCGACTTTGACAATGCTCCTACATTGGCCTATCTTGATTGAGTGGATTCTTTGACGGTGTATTGCTAGAAGGATTTATTCCAAACTTAACCTCCATGCTCGCCCAAATAAGACTTCTTTCATTAAATGGGCCCTCCCTCGCTTGAGATTGATTGGCTCCACCAATAAATTCTAAGAAATCTGTAGGTGCAGTGTTAGATATGCCACTTGATATGCTTCAATCGCTCCTGCAATTATGTATATACGGTCATGCATACAGAGACTCTCATTGTGGTCACTAAAAAGCTGATGCCTCCCAAAATATCAGGATAAAAGCTTTTGGTAATATATTGATAAAAGTTCACTATCTGACCAATAAGGTTACAAGAAATTGACCAAAGCTTGAACAAGCTAAGCTGGTTTTGTCAGACGGTGAACTGAAATCAAACTCGAGGCTGTGAAGACAAAAAGAATTTACAGAAAAAGCTAGAATAACTTCGAAAATAAATGATGAAAAAAGACTGAAAAAGCTATGAAAAATAGAGTAAATTTGTCATACTGCCGGAAAGAGTTTTACTGGTCTTAAAAGTTTCTTATTGATCAAGAGCAGTTATATAATAACCATTTACATCCACAATTCACTAGTTAGACTGATCCAAATTTGCATCGAGCATTTCACAAAGAGGGAAAAATGCTTCCCATCAAGTATTTAAAGTTACTTTATTTTTAGAATTCGAATCCGAAACAGCCTACTGCTGTCATCTTTCTATCTCATAGTCCTGCATTAAGCCTGAACATTTTGGACCTGATTTTTGAGCTGATGCTTGCAGTACCCAATTCATTATATGGTTTTAGTGATTAGCAAAAACCCTAATCTTGAACCCATAATAATAATAATGGTACTAACAACAACAACAACAACAAAAAAATCTAATCATGCATTCTATCTCATATATTTAAACCAACTCATGATCATTAAGCTCAAAATTATGAATTATTACTAGTACTCTGTGCATTGCTACTCAAAATTAAAGAATTGCCTTGTGCATTTAAGTCAGAAATTTGTTTTCGTAAGGCTTATCCAAATTTTAATTTATTATTCTTGTGCCACAAAATTTCACATCTTGTTCTGTATAATCCTTTGATTAATCTTTTATAATATAAACAGTTAGATTTGATAATTAATCATAACGACAAGCCCTTATTATTTTACTTAAACTCCTAACGCAGCTCTAACAATATATACCACCAACTTTGGATTTTCTTACGAGAAAACACAACTTGAGCACGACAGTGATGTGAAAAGAAGTAGATATATCAATTTGAGCACTCACAGGCTTAAGGTGGCAACTCTTGTATACCTCATTTTGAACAATAATTTTTTATATAAAATTGAGCATAGTTTGAAATTGGAATCTCTTTGCATACTTTGAGAAGCCATAAGTCTGGCATGAGAAAAACACAAAGCAAAGTAGAGCCAAGGACGCTTGCCACAAAGAGAAGCACTGTTATATATACACAGAGAAACAGAAATCTACAATATGCGGCAAGTCATCCTTGGCTCAGTTTCACTATGTACCTCTCCATGCAAGACTATTAGACTATATGCATTGATTGATCTTCTTCCTTCACTATATTCTAATTATCCCATGTCAGAAACTTTGCAGAATTGGTGTTGTATTTATAGTTGGAGAAATGATGGCACTGTATGCATATATATTAATTGTTAGCTTTTCTATCGTTTTCTGGACCATACCAATTGGTTAGGTCTTTGATTCCAAATCTCTATAGTCATAAAAAAAGAGAGTAAAAGATGCCATATTGTGGTAGATAATGCTACCTGTCCATTACTCAACTAGCTGAATATTAAAAGTTTTTTTGTCTCTTTCTGCATTTATACAAAATCCAGCGATACCAAAAAGATGTAACATATTATATTTGTGGTCCTATAATCATTCTATTCCTGAAAAAGTGAAATTTTCTTGTCTATTTTTCCTGATAGAATCATTGATTTTCGAGAGAGAAATTGCAAATCATGTATGTCAAACAGAATTTGTTCTTTCTTTTTTATTTGAAAGGCTGTAATTAGTTATTTTCCACCTTCAAATTTTATAATTATGGAAATCATTTTAATACCATGAATATCTAAAAGACAAGTCCCTTTGTTTCATAATTTTATAATTACGGAAATAAAAATTAAGCTTTTTTATATTCTCTCAAGACAGCATGAAGCCCTTCCCTGAGGGACATTACTACTTAAATTCATTGACACAATTTCATCTTACTTTATTGGAGAGATCATATATAATGGCATAATAATGGGTACATAGCTACTTAAGAGATGCAAACATTCCCTTTCAACTCATTTTATTTGGATTTAAAAAACGAAAAAATTTTACAAAAGAGAAAATTTCACAATTTTCTCCAAAGTATTGAAAATTATTTAGATTTTCCCTTTAAATATATTTTGGCTCAAATTTACCCATTAAATATTTCAAATGACATGTAATCGCTTTTTAAATATATTTTTGGACTAAAATTATCATCAATATTATTTAATTGACTCAAATTTGCCATTAGAAATAATAGAACTCCAAGTAAGCAAATATAAACACATAACAAACCGATTGAAACCACATAAATTTGTCATATGTGTACAGTAAATTGATACCTAAGTTTAACTCCCGGAAAAAAATTAAAAATTTTTATCATCATGCATTTTCTATTGTCATACTTGCAATTTGTTTATTTTGACAAATTGATCATAAAAAAATTTTAACGAGAGTTAAAAGGTAGTATCAATTTATAGTGCATACGTAATAAGTTTACGTGACTACAATCAACTTGTTTTGTGTGTTTCCGTTTACTTACTTAAGTCCAATTATTTTAATGATAAATTTGAACTACATAATAAAAAAAGGGCAATTTTGGTCCACAAATATATTTAAAGGTAAATGTGTACCATTTTTAATATCTTGTAGATAAATTTGGCTCAAAATATATTTAAAAAAACAAATATATACATTTTTAATATTTTAGGAGCAAATTTAATTATTTAAAAAAAAATCTTTCTGAAAACCTTTTTAACAAACGAATCTAATCTATTCTTTTCCATCAGCCTTACCATCATGCTTGAGAACCCTCCATATTTCAGTGTCTTCCTTAGCTTTGAAGTTTCTCATCTTTATATATTATATTAATAATTAAGAATGTTTTTTAGAAAGGTATAGTTTAAATTATGGTGCTATTCCGATTTCTGATACATCTTTATATCAATTATTTGATGCTGTAGAATAATGCTCGATGCATGGAACCTACTCTTATAATGCAGCTCTTCAACATATAATATCTTCCAGGAAAAACGCCTTTGGTTTCATCATCATTATTATTACTGTGTTATTTCGTCAAATACATATTTCCCTGGCAAATCAATGTACCTTTCACCTTGGTACTAACGATTCGGTTTTGAACACTAGGGCCTCAATATTTTATGTTACTTACAAAATTTCCTATCTACCATAAATGTTTTATTTTAAAAAAATTATAAAGCTCCATCCGAACTTGAAACCATACAGCCTTTATATGAATCAGTACAACTAAATTAAAGTTTAATGATTTTTATATGAGGCTATATTTTATACATCGGAACCTAGATATGGTATTAGTAAGAGAGGGTGTTAAAGAAACTAGCTAGTCCATTACAGCAAAATCAGGATAGGGACCTTAAACATAGGGTCTCTGACAGGAAAGTCAATGGAGTTAGTTAAAACGTTTAATAGGTGGAGGTTGATATAGTGTGCTCATCACAAGAGACAAGATGGACATGAAATAGGGGTAGAGAGATTGACGATAAAGATCATAAGTTGTGGTAATGCCAAAAGTGATAAAAACATAAATAGCATGGGAATAATGGTGGAACCAAGTCTAAAGGACAAAGTGGTTGGGGTGAATAAAACAGGAGATGTGATTATCTATTTGAGATTATTGCTAGAAAAAGAGACAGTTGACATTATTAGTGCATATGCCTCGCAAGTAGGGTTAAAGGAGCAAGCTAAGACCAAGTTTTGGGAGTATGGATACAGTAGTTAATACAATATATAGATTCCTAACGAGCAAGAGCTTTTTATTGGAGGAGATTTTAGTGGACATATGGGTAGACTCAATGATGGGTATAAACAAGTGCATAGAGGATATGGATATGGTAGTAGAAATATGATGAAGGAAAATGCTATTTTAGGTTTTGCCTTGGCTCACACGATCTAGTGTGTTGGCTAACACTTGTTTTAAGAAATAAAGAATATAACCTCTTATTACCTTAAGAGTTGAGGTAATAATTCACAATCAAATAGACTTTCTTCCCCCTAAAAGAACGGATAAGTCTATATGTAAGGACTACAAGATTATACCAAGAGAAGTTATAACTATCCAACACAAATAGGGTGACAGCCTTAGATGTGAAGAAAAAAAAGTAGATCGAATAAAGAACGAATAACAGGAGCCTAGGACACTAAAGGGCTTAAGCCAAATAACTTTTAAGAAGAAGCTTTAGTAAGGAGATGCAAACACTACGTGGATCGACACAGCTAATCACATAAGGAAGGTAATGAGTGCAGCCTTAGGGGTATCCAAAGGATGGCGACCTAGATCACAAGAATCATGGTGGTGGAATTAGGATATATTCAAAAGGTTATACAAGAAACAAAAAAATACTGGTATAAGCAACTACCAATGGTTGAATATGGGTAGCCTTTGAGAAATACCAAAAGACAAAAAAGGCAAAGAAGGCAATTCCCTCGAAGAAAAATCCCAATTCTTGACGGAAAATTTTCTGTAGGTAATCACCGACAGAAAAAATGTTTCCATAGGTAATTACCAACGGAAAAGTCTTTCCGTGGGCAAAATTGTTGGAAAAAAATGTATATTGCGATGGAATAACAAATTCGTTGTAAATAATGGAGGAAAATTTCTGTCCAACTTTACCGACGGAATTAAAAAATTCGTCGTAAAATTAACGCCAATATTTCGTGGCTGAAATTGTACAGAAAATTTACCGACGGAATATTGATTCCATAAGTAAATTCTCTATGGAATCATGTTTCCATAGTTTTCGCCGGTAATTTACATATGGAAATACAATTCATTTCATCGGTAATTTTCCTATGGAATGAAATTTCTGTAAGTAATTTGCCAACGCAAATAAAATTTCGTCGTTAAATTATCTACAAAAATTTCATTATGTGAGAAAATTGAAATAAATTGAAAACTCTATTTTTATTCCTTTCACTTCTCAAAATTGATCAAATCCGTTCTCTTTCCTTCTTAAAATTATATATAAATGGCCATGTCTCATTTTTATTTATTTTTTTATTTATTAATTTCTTTAATTTCAAACTTAATTAATTTTAAAAAATTTTTAGCTTTTAATAGAATAAATTGAGATTTTACATAAGATGTTCAAATTATAGTCATCAATATCAGTTAAACGAAAATATGAAAAGATTAATTAATAAGATAATAAAAATTATTTCATATTTATAAATAAAAAATTTATTTGAAAAACTCAATCTTAAAATAAATTTAACAAATCAGATTCAAAAATAAATTAGATATAAAATAAGTGAGTGTTATAAGAATGAAATGAAGTAATGTAAAAGAAAGAGATATTATAATATATTTTATTATATTTAAATTGGGGCTTAGGAATTCAAATTGGAGGAGTTAAGAGAGTAAATTGGATTTTTCCTACTCTCGCCCAAAACTACGTCGTTTTAGGAAGGTTGAAAATTAAAAATCCATATTGCTTTATTTCATTTCAAGGAAAATCGGGTTCTACTTCACTCACCGCGCTCCCCTTCATTTTTCCCTTATTTCTTCTTTCCCCTCTTCCTTCTTCGGCCACGACTGCACCGCCGTCCATTGACGTCGCCCTCCCCGCTGCTGCAGCTCCGCCCGGCGTCGCCTTCCTCTCCACTTTCCTCCTTTTTCATTGAGCTAAGAGAGCAGCCCACCTCCTCACTTTCCTGCTTCGAACTCTTCATCTTCTTTTGCTCCTTTGGCCATAATTCCTCCATTTGCTCATGTAGTAAGCTTCATTAATTATTTATTTAGTGAAATATAACAAGAATTTAAAAAAAATTAAAAGAATTTCAGATCTAGGGATTTTGGAGAAATTGGAGTGTTAAACTTGGGTATTATTGAGTTATTTGGAGAGAAGTGGGTTTGCTTCTTGAGTTGGGATTTGGAAGCTTGTAACTGGCTTTTTTCTTTTTTTTTTTTTGGCTTCTATTTTGAAATATTAACTCTTACAATGATTATTTTTTTGCTTCAATTTCTTATGGCAGGTGATTGAAAAATTATATAAAGAAGAGCCCCATGTTGATTCTGATCACTGGTCTTCAGATTGTGACGTGAGCTATTTGAATGATTTTTCTGATAGAGGGTTCAGAAATTGAGGTAGTTAAATGGCTTTTTGGGTTGTAATATGGCCATACAGATTGCAGAACAATCCTAGTGACCTTGTCTTTCATGTTTAAAATCTAAACCAACAGAAAATATTCCTGAATTTTATATCGATTTTTATTCTTTTATGCATAGATGACTGTTTTCATCCCATGAAGTGGTTTGACTACTTGAACTTGTTCATGTCCATTTAGGAATTTTTCTTGCTTGATATTTGATTATTTGAACTTATTTGAGTTTATTTTTCTTGTGGCAAAGGGTCTCTGTTTTTCTTGAATCCATTTGCTATTTAAATGTTACAGGACCACATGCCACAATTGCAGAGCCTATAGATTTCATATGTGCTGCTCAAATGCTGAAGGCAGCTGCTGTTGAGGGTAGTTCTAGGTAGGGAAGGCTATTTTAGTTATTTCTTCACTTACCTCCGTAAGAGCTTGCATTTCTATGTTCTTGAATTTTTTTTAAAATGTCATAACCTGTTGCCCTTGATATTGAAAGCTTGTAGCATTTCTTGTGTTTACGTGTTATTTATATATTGTTGCAGGAACTATGACAGAGCAAATCATGTCCATTTAGAATATTGGGACTTCAGTTATTGTTTCTAAAAATCAGGTTTGCTACTCTGTAAAGAAACATGCTAGATATGTTCTGTGATCTAGGTTTATCTTTATTAGACTTTATTAGAATTCACATTTGGATCAAATCAATATCATATATTTATAATTAGTTCATAAATATTAGGTTCTATCTCCACCTTCCTGTATATTCATCAACAAATAAATGCTATACTTTCTATATACACATTTCACAGTAACTGCTGATCTAGCATTTTTATTCTCATAAACACATTCAACAGTAAAGTTATTTGTTAATTATTAATTATAAATATCCTTCATTTTTACATATATAATATCAAGTGTTTGGATTGTCATTGTGATTGTGAATGAATGTTAATGGTGTTATATATATTTGTAGGCTTATGTGGTTTACATGGGAAGCAAAGCTCCTGAAGACCATCCTCGCCATCTTCTCAACCAAAACCACCAAATACTTGCCTCTTTTCACGGAGGACGGTCTTTCTCTATCTGTACTCTTTTTTTTTTTTTTGTAGGTGTTAGTTTCTGTTAAGCTTATATTTTTTGCATTTATTGAAGAAGTGAGCTTGGAACAAATTTTAAGCTTTTACTGCTTGTCATTTTTCAATGCAAATTCTTAATTTTGTGATTTAGATGCTGGCATGAGTTAATTTCTTGATCTATAATTTTTTGCCTACAAGTTGAAGTCAGGCAACTATTTGCCTACAATATTTCATTTTATATGGTTCATTTCTTGGTCTGTGCAGCATGTTTTATTATATGACTGTTCGAAATGGTGACTAACATAAGCTGTATAGTATTTTTTTTTTTAATGCAGCAGTATATAGGATAATAGTTAGTTATTCAAAAGTCTCTTAATTGATTAAACATCTTGAGGAACAAACAAAAGATATGGGATTTTTATTAATTGATTAAACATTAAGAATTGAATATATTAAAAACTGATTGTTTCTTGTGATAGATATGCATGATGATCGGTTTCGAGACAATGCTGGTGGTCGAGACAGGTATTACTTGATATTTCTAATATATTACCATTCAATATATAGCATTCTCAACTATTCGACTATAAGTAATTCATTGGTAGTGTTTCTGGCATTATTTTTGGAAAATAATTAGTGCTGAAGCTTTCATCAGTTTATACCAAGTTTCATAATAGGACTATTACTTCTTCCAATTTATTTATCTATTTATCTATTTATTTATTTTTTATAATGTGAGGGAACTTTCTTATAGTTGCTCTAAGATTTGCAAAGATTAGAGTGAGCTATGCTGTATGGGTATAAAATCAGATGCTATATTTAACTTGTGGCTCTATGGAGTATCTGTTCCAAATTAATTGCTGTTTTTATTAAGAAAGAAAAGATGTTCAGATCTTCTTATATAGTTCCCTATTTGTGCTTCTTATTCCTGCCAAAATTAGCAACCAGTTTCCTATTTATTTTATGGTTGAGGAAATAAATATTGTTCTTTTTTTTTTTTGGTCTAATCAGCGGACTTTTTTTTCCTAATTTATACGTACAATCTGACTATGACCATTATATGTTTTTATTTACACTTAATTGAATAGTAACATTGTTACAACTACATGCAGAGTCCGAAAGATTCGCATTCATATGATAGTCAATTTGGAATTTGTGGTCTTCCCAATGAGCATTTTCCAAATTAGGTGCTGCTTGTTTTTTAAGAAAGAAAAACAAATTTAGACCTTCTTATTTAGTTCCCTTAACTGTGCTTCCTGTTCCCTCTGAACTTTTATGTTCTAGTGGAATAAATAAATGGCTTTTGATCCTGAATCTAACTATGACCAGTTAAACATTCTTATTTACACTGAACTAGATAGTAAGGTTGAAGCAGCCATTTGGATGGGAATTAGCTTAATGAATTGGATGTTGTTCATAGCAAGAGAAATTTTAAATTAATGCATTTAAATTACCTTGACTTTCAAATTGATTGCTTGATACACTATGTATGGATCTTACTTCACCATGGCATGTCAATGCATGTGTAGAGAAATTATGTTACAGAAAATAAATATAGGGTACTTCCTTCTTGCAGGTGAATGAAATTAAAAGATTTTCGTTGAAAGTGAAGGGAAGATGGAACTTGTGTTTGTATTTATTAAATGCTTTGATGTTATTATTGCTCTATCCAGGTTGCTAGCACCTATAGTTAGTTCTTCTCTTTCTTGCCATGTGCAGATGCCAGAAATAATGCATTTGGATTTTATAATGGTTTTTGTTATTGACATCCTAAAAAACATCAATGATTTGGATAGGGCCAATGAACGAATAAGATGAAATTATTAGGGATTTTTGAGTTAATGTGTACTTATTATTTAGTTTGTTTATTAATTTATGTTTGATAATTAATGTTTGTAAAAGCACTAAGGCTAGCATGGGAGGAAACTTTGGAAGTTGTTGGAATACCAACAACTGTGCCAGTAAGAGTGGCTCATGAACTTCTTCTAACTGGTCATCGGTATTTGGATGTCATGTATGGCCTTTCATGATTTGTATCTCTTACTCTTGAGTGTGTATATACATATATATATGTGTACACACACAGATATACTGGATTCTTTGATATAATTCAAAGTCTTTACTCATATTTTAATTAGCTGTAATTGCTTTGAAATTTAGTGGTTACTTTTTTTTATTTGTTCCTGATTTTAATGCCAATAATTGTAAGGTATTATATATATATATATATTCAAAGAAACTATGACCGATATATAGGCCAGTGGCTAAAAGAAAAATATATTAATGAAAATGGTAAGAAATTTAGATTTTTTAAGTTAGATTTTAAGTTTAATTTTGTCTTTACATGGAGTGTATGTTATTGGCATAATTGTCCAAATTATAAATTCGGCGAGGCAAAACTCTAAATTATTTTGTTAAAAAAATCGAATTGAATTACGATAGATCATATGGAAACAATGTATATATGTATATATGTATTTTAATTCGCATATGTAGACAATATACTTGTTATTTAATTTCAAAATCATAAGATGGTATGCATGGAGTTCACTCATTTTCCATATGAAGCATACATACATATGAAGTCGAATTGGGCACATGTACAGTGGGATGGGTACTATTTTGGTTATCAAGGTTGGTTGATTAGCAAATGTTTCTATTTAGGATATTTACATCAATAATTATGAGAAACCTGAAATTTTTGTATGTACTGGTATTTACATCTATAATTTTTAGCAATTAGCACTCTGCCTCCCTTCATTATTTTTTCTGTCTTTTCTTTTTCATGTTATGTTCTGATGCAGGTAAGTGACTTGATAAATTATGGCATGTTTTTATTTACACCAGAGATTTTTACATTCATCCAGGGTGTTGCTTCACAACGAAAAGATAGAGGTCGGGGTTATGTTGATAGAATAATGACTAAAGAAAGTTAAAAAGTTGCTGGGATGCTGTCATGTTCCATTTTTGTTAGAAATTAATTTAAAAAAAAGAGATGGCTTGATTTAACTGCATTTTGTTTTATATATTATTTTTTATGTTGACTATATTTGTAATGAATTCATTACAAATTATATATATATATGAAAATAAAAGATTATTATTTATATTTTTATTTATTATATATGAATTTTATAATATAAGATTATTATTTATATTGTGTACGGGATGAAAATTTAAAAATAAAATAAAAGAAAAAAATTAAATTATGCCATAATTTAGCGACGGATTCGCGACAGTAGTTGTCGCTACTGCTAACGTTAGAATTTAAGAAATAATTAGCGACTAAGATTTCGTCGCTAACATTTACAGTAAATTTTTATTTACCGACGGAAATGTAGTCGCTAGATATTATTATTATAATTCGGTGACTAATTAGGAATATAAATTAGCAACGGAAAAACAATTAGTGACGAAATTTTCCGTCGCTAAATTAGCGACTGATTTTAAATTCCGTCGCTAATATATTCGCGACTGGCCTTTTAGCGTCTATTCGTTGTAGCGTCGCTAATTTAATTTAGCGACAGAAATCGGGTTATTATTTTTCATCGCTAATTAGTAGTTTTTTTGTAGTGTTACTGCAACTTCAGTTCATATTGTGTTTGAGAAATCACCTGATGTAAAAATAAATAAATAAATTTAATTAAAAATTTAAAAAATACAATACATTGTATTTATTATTTTGAGTATTGGTCGAAATCTAATTTATTGTATTTAATTCATGTTCAAAAGTTAACATATTGTATTCTTTTAATAAAGTGTATTGATTTATATGAAAAGATAATACATTGTATTTAGTTCATTTAAAAAAGATAATACACTATATTTGGTTATTATATAGTGTAGTACAAATTATTTAGTTTTGTGAAAAGAAAATACATTGTACTATGTTTTGTAAAAAAAATACAGTGTATTGAGTTTTATCAAGACTAGATACAGTGTATTTATTTCATGTGAAAAATTAATACATTGTATTTTGCTTTCATAAAGTTTAATTGGTATCTTTAGTTTGTATCAAAAGTTAATACAATGCATTTATTTCAGGTACAAAAGTTAATACAATGTATTTAGTTTTTTATAAAATTTAATAAAGTTTATTAAGTATTATCTAATAAACTATATTGAGTTTTGTAAAAAGCTAACTCGCTATAATTAGTTCTTCTATAAAAAATTAAATTAGTATTTTTAATTTTTTTATAAACTATAATGCAGCGTATTGGGTTTTATCAATGCCTAATACACTGTATTTAGCTTATGTACAAAAGTTAATATATTATAACAAATACAATATATTGAACCAAGTTATAATAAAGGCATGGTATAAAACATATACCAACAAGTTTAATACAATTAATTAATTTATTAAAAATAAAAATTTTTAATTATTTTTACTTGTGATAAAACACAATACATTTTTTAAACTTGTAAGCAAACTGAATAAACTGTGTTAAGTTGTAACTCAATAATTAATACACCGTATTAAATCAAAACAAATACAAATGCATTGTCTTATATTACGACATTATGTAAATATACTATATTCAGATATTGAATAACTGAATTTACGAATGGAATTGAAAAATTAAAAATATTTGTTCGATATATTACCTAGGATAGTATTTTGTAGAACTGTGATACATAAAGGATAAGTTATGAAATCTAGTTTTTTCTTTTTTAGTTCCATGTAAAAGAGAAGGGATAACTCATCATCAACTTTTAGTGATGGATATTCTGCTTTTAGTTTGTACTTTATATAAAGGATGGCGTATTCTATATTTATACCAATCTGTCTTGATATAATTTTTGATAGTTGTTCGTAGTTGCAAGTCAATGGAAGTAAAATGCCTTTCACTTCAAAATTCTCATATTCTCAATTCGCATTCCAATGCCTCGCCATGCTAAATTAATATTGCTATCATGTCCATATTGCTATTATGTTATAATATCTATATATCAATGTTAAATAAATCAGAGAATAATTTTAACTTGTGCACGGAAGTTAAATCATTTTCTTTCAAAATATAAAAATATTATACTATATAACATTTAATAAAATGTACCAAGTTTAACTAAAGTGTACTACACTATGTTGACCTTTGTACATAAACTAAATACAGTGTATTATTTTTTAACAAACCCCATACACTTTACTTTCTTATCACAAAACTCAATGCATTGTATTATTTTTTGATAAAACTCAATATACTGTAATAAACTTTGTGAAAACTAAATACAGTATATCAATTTTTGTACCTAAACTAAATACAGTGTATTAACTTTTAATACAAACAAAATATATTGTATTAAACTTTATAAAAATTAAATATAGTGTATTGTCTTTTGTCATGAAATAAATACAGTGCATTTTATTTTCACAAAACTCAATACACTGTATTTTTTTTTTGCAAAATACAATAAAGTGTATTTTCTTTTAACAAAACTCAATACATTATATTTTCTTGTCTTAAAACAAAATAAATTGTATTAGAGTTTATAATACACTGTATTGACTTTTTGTACAAACTCAATAAACTTGTGTACGAAAGTTAATACATTATATTTCAAAGTATAAAAATATTGTATTGTATCAAGTTTTACTAAAACATATTACACTGTATTGACTTTTTGTGCATGAGATAAATATAGTATATTATTTTTTGATAAAACTAAATATACTGTGTTTTCTTTTCATAAAATTGAATACATTGTATATTCCTTTGATAAAATTCAATAAATTGTATTACACTTTATAAAAAGTGAATATATTTCATTCACTTTTTTAAATGCACTCAATATAGTGTATCATCTTTTGATAAAATTCAATAAACTATATTTCAATTTATAATGCAGCGTATTAATTTTTGAACTGGTGTATTATCTGATACACCATATTCACTTTTTGATCAAACTAAAAATAGTGTATAGAGGTTTTGACTTAACTTAATACTATCTATTTTTTTAACTGAAACTTATTAAATTTTACATCCAAATTAATCACACTGTTTTCAATTTTTAGAACAACTAACACATAGTTTATTTTAGTTTATCAAACTGTTATGCATTCGAAATTTAACAAATTAAGGAAACAAGAGTTAATTAAAAAGATTTTTAAGTTTTGTAATTCGAATATAGTTAAAAAGATATTGCAAACATAATACTCCAGCAGATATAATACGTTACATATATAATCTAGCAGACATAATACGTGGCTTGTAAAATTATTATTTAGAAATTTAAGTAAATTGAGGAAGATGAGAGAAGTAGCAACGATTGCAAGTTTTGTAATACGAAAAATAGATAAAAACAAATTGCAGAATATGTATTATATATATTCAATTTAATCAAATGCTATTATTTCGAAATTTAGGTAAATAGAAGAGATAAGAGACTTAGTAGGATTTTCACATTGTTTAGATCACAGAAAAAAGATAAAACTTACATTAATCGCAGGAACCTGAAGATATTATGAAATCAAAATGCTCTAAGTTTACGATTTGTGAGAAATAATAAGAGGAGAAACTGTTGGATTATGATATGTTTGAATGATCTGAATTTTTGTATATGGAACAATTAGAGCGATCATAATTTTAGTTTTTTGAGCGAAAATCGTCTTTAAATTATAACTATTGAAAGAAAAAATTAGAAACATATTCGTTTGGGTTATATTTAAAAGAGAATCTTGGAAAAGTAGTTGTTATAAAATAGAAAATTTAAATTTAAATTTTATAGTAAGTTAAAAAGGCGCGGTTGTGGTATTTTTGTAGAAACCCTTATATTTTATCCATGTTGTGCGGAATTCCCCGCAAGCTCAAATGTGTGAAAGTTGGGCTTAGGCTTCGGCGAGTCAGGCCACACCATCCCCAAAAAACTAAGGGCTTTTTACAAAAATATACAGAAAAGGAATAAAAATAACAAAAAAATACAACACTTTCTTAATTTTTTCGTTAATACAATTTTTTAAATTTTTACTACCAAAAATACAACTTATATTTTCAAAAACTACAACTTTTTTACAATTGATATGGCGTCTCCTCCATCCACGTTTTCTTTCCATTGGCCGAAGCTTCTTCTTCTATTTCCGGAGAAAGGAACCGAAAAGAGAAGGGATAGTGGTGGTTTATGCTTGGATTTTCAGCCAAGAAAGACACGTTAATAGCTATATCGAGCTCTACTTTTCTCTTGGCTAGAGCTCCTTGGTTTGTCACTCCCAATTTCTCAATTCGTAAGTTTTAATTTTGCATGAGTTTATCTTTATGTACCGTCTGATGATGTTGAATCTAGGTTTGATTTGGGTTAAATGCATTTACAAGATCGGTTCTTGAGTGTGAACAGAGAAAGAACTTTTGGTTTAATTGTTCGATTTGATTGGTAATTATGTGAATATGATTCTGGGTGTTGTCCCTTAGTAATCTATGTGATTAATTGAGGATGATTCTGAGTTGTAGTCCAGGCGAATTTGTGCGAAAGAAACTAGTTCTATAGCTTAGCTAAATGTAGTGATTTTCTAATATTCTGGTCAAATATGCTTTTTCGTTATCCTTTCTATTGTTTCTTGAATAGGCATGTGGATTTACTAAACTCACTTTCTTTGGATGGTGCCAGAAACAAATTTTGATAATAGCCTATGTTTTTGGATGCTGGAACAAGTAATTTTAAGATATAGAATTTGATGTGAAAATTGCTTTTGGATATCATTTTATACAGTAAACTAATGTTTAGAAATAGGCTACTGAGTTTTATGAATGGCATTTCGGTATATTTTTCCTGGATGGTTCACTAATATGACACAAATGTGTGAATTCCTTGCTGTTACAGTTCTTACATGCTAGATTTGCTGCTAAACTTCTTTCATACAAAGTAGAACCGTGTTATGTGGTTCTTCTTCCATTACAATTTTGTTCTTTCCTCTCTTTTTGTAGGGTTGCTTAAATTCTTTAGTCTACTGATAATTTTTTCATACCATCTGAGGCCTAGTTAGCCATTTGATTTCATATTTTATCTCATTTCTTGCCTAGAAATTTATTCCTCTGTTATTAATTGTTTTGAATTACTAGTTTTCAGATTGATACCTAATGTCATATTCACAACCTAGTAATTGACAGAGACTCTTGAGGAGAATGAGTGCAATTTTTCTTGCATAATTGAGAGAATGATGTTTTAGTCCCATTTTCATATCTTGGAATGTAGTTGTTAGGACCAATATAAGTGTGTTTAAGCTTCTGTGCATGGACTTTTTTTTTTGTCATCATAATTTGTTTTGCCTGTGATTTTTTTGCTTACCCATTTACAGATAGTGGAATTTTGAATTAGTTAATTGCCTTGCGAATTATGAGATATCTAAAGGTAACAACCAAGTACAGATCGATAGACTTTCTACTCGCCGATTTTTCCTTTCAGTCTTGAGGTGCATGCTAATTTTATTTGATGATTTTCGACAAATAGTTGTTTGCCAAAATTAGGGTTCTACGTATCTTAATGCAATGGTATTAGAGATATGTGCTAGTAACACTTTTGCTTTGGGTTTTCATCTGAAGTGCATCTGAAGTTTTTGCTGTGAAGAGGCATGCTTATCCTTTTTTTTTTTAACCAATGGTCAATTGCATTGTATTATAATGGGTCTATTTATACTAATCATGTCTGCACAAGGTCCACGATTTTATTTGTAAGCCAATATTGAATTTGCAACTGTTCTTGGGTTCAAAATTGGTTTCTTGTAGCACTGAATTTGTGCATGAATTCATGAATATAAATTCAATGAATTGTTGGATTATGTCACAATTGTTGAATATAAATTCAAAACTTTGGTTATTGTTTTTTGAGTTTGAGGTTAGCAGATATTACTTCATCATTTTCTAATCTTATAATTTTTTTTTTTAATTTACAAACGGCAAATTGACTATCTACTTCTTTTCTTACATGTTCGTTGTAAATTAGAATTACATGTATAGTTATAGTCCATTTGTAAGTATATGTAAGTGGTCTATACGTATATGAAATTTTAATATGTGATTTACATATGGTCTCTATGCAATTCTAACATGTGATTTACATCTAAATGCTTTTTGTTTTTTATTTATTCTTTGGCATTTTTCCTTGGACATAAAAATATGGTATTTTCTTGAAGTCCTTAAGCTCATATTCCCCATTGTAGCAATGACAATTCTATAAATCAAAACACTGAAAGTGCCTAAATTGCTAGCTGGCGAAGGTAATTAGAAGGAAATTAATATGCTTACTCATGCCTCTTTCTTTCATTTTTATTTCATCCTTTTTCTTTTGATTAACATTTTTTTTTCTTTTTTCTTCTAATAGTTGAGTGTCTTCATAAAATCATAACAAAGTTAAACGTACAACTCATATAAGATCTTTTCAATATTTTGTTTAGAGAAAAAATAGAATAAGAAAATTAAGATTAATAAAAATTTTCATTAATATGGTTTGTAACTGCACTTTAAACAACAACAATATTTGTCATGTTACGAATATATATGTGTTTTTTTTCAATTTCTTAGTATTTCTTTCATTTTGTATTATTTCTTAAACTACAAAATTCTTTAATAGTAAGTTAAAAGGGTTAGACTTAACTAGTTTTATTCCATCCGAGTAGGAAAGTCTTTCTCATTTGGTCGAAATGTAAGCAATTCATTATGGATTCATTGTATAATGCTTAATAATATTTCTTTGTATATTTATTATAAAAATTTGTTATATACTATGTACACCTACTGTATATATCGTATATACTTGGTGTATACACAGTGTGTACTTGATGTATACAGTATATATTATATTATGTAATAATAATATAAAATTAATAAAATACTTAATAATATTTTTTTTGTATATTTATTATAATTGTAAAACAAATATATTTGTTGTATACTGTGTATTTTATGTATATACCGTGTGTACCTGTTGTATACACATTGTGTACTTGGTGTATATAGTGTGTGTACTTAATGTACACTATGTGTGTACTTGTTGTACATAGTATGTTATATTATGTACACAATGGAGTTCAAACTCTCATTGGCAAAGAGGGAAGCTTAAACATTTGTGACAACTTTACAAACTTAGGACCATCAGGTATCCGACGACATAAAAAAAATTATCTTAAAAACAAAAAAATAAAAAAAGTAGATGATAATAAGAAAATGAAAGCAAAAAAAGTGGAGAAGCTAGCTCGAGTGTAATGGTCGCAAAAAAGAATAAGAGAAATCGTAGTAAAATAACAATACGGAGTTATGATCCTCAAATAGCTAAAAAACATAAGGTAATTATCCATTTCTTTTTTACTTACCTTCTAATGTTAAAATAAAATAAGAATAATGCTTTATAATTTATGTTTCTACAGTGTGTATAAACTCTGTGTACTTATTGTACACAGTGTGTATACAACATGTACATACATTGTGTACAACAAGTGCACAACATGTACATAATATACATGTGTACATGTTGTATACAACTTGTGTACATGTTGTATACATCATGTGTACATGGTGTACACACATTGTGTACTTGTTGTATACAGTGTGTTTACATGTTGTATATAGTGTATGTACATATTGTATACACTGTGTACTTAATGTACACAATATGTATACATGTTGTACACACATCACTGTATACCTATTGTACACACATCGTGTGTACATGTTGTACATAGCGTGTACACACACTATGTACTTATTGTACACGTGTGTACATGTTATACACAAACTATGTATTTATTGTACACAGTGTGTTTACTTGTTGTATACAGTATGTACACTGCATATTTTATTATGATTGTTTTTTGTACACTATTTGTACTATAATTATAGCTCTAAAACTTATATTTTTATTTAGGCTGTCAATAGAGATAATTTGCACACAGTGCAATTTAACTTTTATATGAATTGTTTTGCTATCTCCCTAATAAAGGAGAAGTTAACTACTGCACAATTGGATATCCATCTTCAATAGCATATTTGATGCCCAACATCCTGTTTGTATTACTGCCACATAGCTGATTATTTATAATTTATAATATCCAACAATTTATTATAGCTACAACCTGATGGAATTAGTATTCCATCAACCTCAAAATCATGATATTCTTTTTGTTCACTCCATTTCCCATTGTATTGCAACAGAATTGGAATGCTTCCTGTCATTGTAAATGTCCTACAAACAAACATATATAACCACATTCAAAATCTAATATAAAATCTGCTTTTAACTGCATAACACCAAAATATAACTGATGATACATGAGATGCTGCAATAAATTACTACATTATGCAATAACTATTACATGCACAAAAAATATAATACCAAAATATGATTGTTAATTACACCAAAAATTATGAAGATTCACAATTGCTGCAGTAAATTTAATTTTCAATCTCAATGAATTTTGAAAATCAGATTATTAAGAAAAGTCTATAAGAACAAAGACAATAAAAAGAAAACAAAGGCAAGACATGTCAAATTAACACCACCCGTAGTAATCGCCTGATGTTGGTTTTAGGTAACAGTACAATTCTGTTGAAGCAATCAAAACACGGTATATCAGCAAGACAAGGACCACGAAAAAAGAATAAAAGAAAAATCTGAAAACTAAGTAATTAGCGCCATGAACTGCATTAGCTCAGTTTGTCGAAGATCTTCAATAGCTAAATCTGAAAACTAATTACAACTTAACTTGTATGAATTATTGGATTCTCCGTTTAAATTTTAAAGAAACTTATACCTATTTTGAATGCAGGAAATTTCAAATATAGAAAATAATGTCCAGCTGCTTTCTTTTACTCGAATTCAACTAGCAACCAAATTTCAACACCCAAAGCAATAGAAATTAGAAACAAATTCAATCTCAGTGGTTTGATGTTTAAAAAGTTGCAGAAGGCATGCTTTACTCAGCTTGAAATTGGGTCAGCCAGTTAAGGGGAACGGCTTTCTTTTTAAATTTAAATCAAAATACTAAACACGTGAAATGAATTGCTAATGCTAAAATAAACAAATGTTTGAGTAATGATTAATTAGAAAAGGAAAAAAAATTAAAGAGATTTTAAATGAGAGGAATTTGATATAGCTGCATATATTACCTAAAATTGGGATCGAATAATCTCTCTCATTATGCTTTTTGTTTTTTCATTCAATCTCTTTTGCTTTCTTAATGAAAGTAAAACCAAAACAAAAAGACAAATTTAACTCTCACTTTTAACATTGCACTTAAAGACAGAGTAAGAGAAACCCCTGTTTTCATCGACAACCAGCTTCAACATTGACTAACAATTCGGCTACTCATTGGCGAAATGATAGTCGTAACCTCAAGAGTTTAATTTTCTGGTTCACATTTGTTCCTTTGTTCTCAGATCTACAGCCACAAAATGCAGTGCTCGAATTTAAGGAACTGAATCAGTGTAAAATCATTAGAGAGACTATAGTTAGGAACCCTTTCATCGAATTGATTGCTAATACCACCATCAAAGACAACCAACGATTGAAGATTGGAGGCACAGAAGAAGAGGTGCAGAGAAGAGAACAAAAAAATAAAATAAAAAATAAAAAGAGATGCACTTATCCATTGAATGAGCCGCCACCCATGGCTTTTTCCTCTGGTGAAGAATGTAATGGCGTCAAAAGTAAAGCAATAAGGGAAGAGGAAGGCAGATTCAGTTAAAAACAAAAAGATTTTTTTTTTAATTATTTGTATTTGTCACCTGAATACCACTAGCTATTTTACCATTGCATGGGTTCTTGGACACTCTAAAGGACAGTTTTTGTTTAGTTGTATTTTTGAAAATAAAAATTTAAAAAGTATGATTTATGAAAGGTTACAAAAGGAGTTGTATTTTTTGAAAAAAAGGATAAAAACTTGGCATGTGCGGTAATTTCTTCAAAAACTAAATCATGAAGGAAAAACATGTAATTATTTTGGGAAAAAATTTGCATAGTTTAATTCACTTTGAATCCATTCTAGAGCGATCAGTTTCTGTTTCTTTTATTTTCTCACGGAATCCGCTTACGTTCATTAAAATCTTAATTATTAATTATTTGTTTTTCTACAAAAGTTAGCCATTTGAATTGATTTATATATATCTGAAATATCGAAAGTTTTTAAATTTTATTTTTGTTTATTTTTTTAGTTTCTATTTTTGATATAAAAAAGGATTCGCTTTTTTTTTTTTTATTAATTCATATAACTATATCAAGGGCAACTTGTTAAAAATATTTTTCTTTTCCCATTTCATGTTTAACAATTAACCTGCCCAATAAACAAAGTTTTTTAAAAAAACAAAAACAAAAACAAAGTTGTTTTATTCCTTTAATATTATTCCGACTCCCAAATATTAATTACTATTAAAATGAAAATGTTGGCAAATATTCCTATTCCAATAATTTCATTCTTATTGAGCTATTTTCAAATCTCTTTCTGATTACAGGAAACCGAAATTATAGTTTTCTATATTGTTTTTTGGTATGTTCTAAATTATTTATTTATAACAATGCTCCCAAATATACTTGACCAAATGCAAGATTTCGAAACAAAATTGAACAGAAAAATGTATCTTATTATAATAAATAAATTTCCTAATTAGGGATAAAATTTCACTTACCTGAACAGAAGAAGTAGCCTTCCCCCCCTTTGGCACCATTATCAGGTATCAATTCACTGTATAAGTGCCACGTAGCAAAAAGTATCTAAAAGTAACAAAAAGGTTCTTGAAAAATTAGGGTGTCCAAATAACCAAACATGTAGGATTCGGATGTTCTGCAGGTGTATTAGGCATTATTATTATTATTAGGTGGTGATGATGATGAGGCGTTTCCGAGCATTGCATCAGTTAGCCACTCACAGTAGCGATTAACATCAGCTGGATTGGGTTCAGGTACTAAACCATTATTGCTGCCTTGTCCAGGTTCTTCCTCAAGAATTTCCAGCACATGCTTGTAGGCATCGGTTGCAGAAACAGCCTTATTAGCATCATTTGTGTCTGGTTTTGACATGTTTGAACAACTTTTGACAATCTTCTCCAAATCTGAACCCAGTTCTTCATCTGAAATTAGATTCAGAATTTGATTGATCCATTCATTGAAGCTGTAGTCATCAGGATCACTGGCTGATATATCATTTGAAACTTGGTTGCCATTCTCTTCTTCTTGCTTCTATCAATGACTCAATTCTGCCGGAAATTTGGCTGAACTAGGGTTTGAAGCATTCATCAAATCTAGCATTTGGTTCCCATCAGCGAAGTTCGATGGAAATACCAATCCTGCTATAGAATTCAATCCATGGCTTGTCACTGAAATTCGGTTATTATTTGGTAAACAACCGCCGGTGGAGGAAGGAAATTGAGTACAAAGTTTTAAATGGGCCTTCAACATCTCAAGTATATTCCCTGAAATGATTAAAAAAAAGGGTAATTAAGTTATGCACTAAATGATTTAATTATTAAAATTCGAATTTGAAATCTCATATATAATATTATTAAGTTTAAAAAACTTGTTAAAGCTTCTAATTAACTTAATATACGTACAATGCATATTTAGTCTAATTGAAGAAGAAATAAAATTCAACAAATGTATCTAATAAATTTTAATTTAGTGATAGTGATTTGATCATAACCAAGGCTGTGAAATCTCGAGCATAGATTTCAGTTGGAACCTTGGTAAAAAAAAAAAAAAAGATTAATAATAATAATAATACAAAAAGAAAAAGGAGATCAGATGAGTTACCAGCAACTCCGAAGTTAGAACTTTGTGTTCCTTGATAATGGAAGGAGTTACCAGTCTTGGTCCTGCTAGAAAAATTAGATGATCTACTCACTGCAGGTACATAAGTAGTGCCAGTTTCACATATACGCTGCACTTGACATTTGTATTTCTGAAACATAAAGTATAATTAGTTAGCAAAATTTGCCACAATTATTATAGATTTACAAATAAAGGAAATATTTAAAAACCATATTAATCTTTTCAGAACAAAAAAAAGCCTATTAATTATTTTAAAGATTTTCATACAATTAAGGCAATTTTAAAATAAGTAATATTGCATACAAAACGCTAACTCTCAAATATTTGGAGTAAAGATACTCCGTATTCATTGCTCAACACGTAATATTACCTGAAGATGGCTTGCAACTTGACGGTGTGTCAAATTAGGCACATTCATTGCCTCCAATATTGGTTTTGGTCGAGCATCTGAATTTTATTCAAAAGAAAACCAATTTGTATAAGTAGATTATTAAGTTTCATACAGTGAAATAATAATAATAATAATAATAATTGAAGAGAACGTAATATTACTTTTGTCTCCTAAGGCGCTGATAGCTGCAGTAAATTTGAGGTGAAGTTCTGGAGTCCAAACAATTCGAGCCTTTTTCTCAGACGAGCTATTGCTAAGATTGCTGTTACTGTTATTACTTTTCCCCATTTCTTCCTCTTCTATTGTCTTCCCCAAATTAGAAGTTTTAGGTTCTTCGAAGATGGGCTTAACTCTTTTTTCTTTATCCTCATTCAGCTTCTTCAAATCTGATCTATTTTCTTCGGGACTGCTATCTGTTATTAACTGTCCAATGCAGCTACTCTCTGGAATCTCCATTCTATTTTTTCCAGTTACCACAGCTCTGTGCTTTTTAGGGTTTAGCTTGGTGATTGGATGAGCAACCCCTTGGGCTTCCACTTCAACAATTTTACCTTTGCCTTTGGTATCAGTTTTATCATTCTGGTTTTGCTTAGAATCAGAATTTCCAGTCTGATTTCTTTTCTTCCTGAATATATGTTGCCATATGTTCTTCAAATCATCTAAAGAAACCGGTTCAATTAGATAGAAAGATGCTCCTTCACCTATGGCCTTTCTAGCTGCGCTTACACTTTTTATTGAGGATATCACTGCATTAAAAATAATATGCAACTAATGATATTATTAACACATAATCAATCTCTAACAGAAAGGTACAAGAAAGTTTTTCTTGAGATAGCGAGATAAAGAGTAGCCAAAATTCATAGACTAGAAGGCTTATTAGGTTATGGGATAGTGGATCGCAGCTCTAAACCTCTAATCTCTAGGTTGGTAGTGCTTTACACATAATCCTTAATTGAGGGACAAGTTACATTTGCGTGGAATCCATTTTTGTTCTATGTGAATGCCACATCACATGAACTGGAATTTATAAAAAGTGGAACTCTCTTATCTAATGGTGAGTTCCATTTTGAATTTCACTTATGATTCCACATAAATTTGTATTAAAAAATAAATAGATATACGAGTGTATATATTTTTAAAAATTTATTGTCACATGGTAGCTTACTATTGGAAGACACTTAATTGGAACTAAGTACACTTAAGTAGGACGGGAACACTTTAATGTCTAGCTCCAATGAAGTAGGCTTAGGAACACTTTTCTCTTTCTTACAAAAGTGTCCCTTATCTCCAATTTATTTTTTGCCCCATTGAAGATGCTCTTACACTTAATTTTTTGTATATCAGTTAAAAGTGATTAGTCGAATGAAAATGTAGCTTAAAACTATATTGTATGACTGGCATTGGAGAATAAATTTGAGTGCATGGAATTAAGTAACAAAAACGAAGAAGTTCGTGGGTCTAGTTTGTATTAAGTCTAGTATTAATTAATGTGTAATTTAAGCCAAGATATTAGGTGAAAGATAGCTCACGCACGTATAATAGGAATGTCCTTCTCCAAAACAACACGCACAAATTCAAGGCTGTCCATTTCTGGCATGTTAACATTAGCCATCACCAGTTTGAATCTCTCCTTTTGTTCTTCAACCATTGATAATGCAATCGATGCTAACTTGGTGGTGGTAACTGAAATGAAAAAGATATATATGGAGAGAGATAATAATATTTCCAAAGATGAACGATATAATGAAGAAACATATCAATGATATATAAAACTTAAAAATTGTGTATTATAACCTTGAACCCTAATAATATTTTAGAATTAGCCTAATAGACACATACAAATTGTAACAATTCAATTCATCTATAATATACAGATAAGCAATGATCCAAACATGCAAACAAATCACCTGAGGATTGTATTTCTAAGTATATATGCTATGTATACAATCAAGCAACATTGTTATGTTAGAGCCTTAAGACACATATATGTATGATGAACTTCATGCTTAACATGTTCTCATACTAATTAAATTGACTTAACCCCGATCTTTTAAGATTTGAATGAAACAAATATATATGTAAAATAGAATCGAGTTAGCAAATACCAGATAGCATTTTTCAATAAGTTACTAATTAATGATAAAAACGTTAAATTCATTTTCCATACTTGTCATTCCTAATATCCTCGATAATCTAATACAAGTGATAAAAATTTCTTTTATCTTTTTATCTTTTTTTTAAAGAAAATATAGTATAATTGACCACAATATATAACAAACATATATAAAATAACAAAAGCAAAACAATTGGATAAGTTTTGAATTGAAAATTCTGGAAAGAGAACGTCTATAATTATGACAATAGGAAATTAAAAAATTTTTTATATAAAAAATTAAAAATATTATACTTACAAGAGGAAACTAACTAATTGAGTATTTGGCCTATTAACTCCAAATCCAATATTTGAATTTTGAAATCTAAAATTTTGATAGTGGATTACAATACATTGATGCAATAAACTCTACCCAAATACATATCTCTCCCTGAACTATTTTTAATCCATTAAGAAATTCTTTAAATAGTCTTAATTACTCAATTCTTTTCTGCTCATTATGGTGAAATTAAACACTCCTAGATCCACATGTATTATGCTTTAAGTTTAAATCAAATTCATATATAGAACTCTGCAGTGAAATACTAGAAGCAATTTTTTCTTTCTCTTTTTGGATAATAATTTTGACGGTTAAGTTTTTAAGTACAGATAAAAATTTGCGTGGGTGTGCACAAATTTAAAACATTCTAGTTTAAATATTTTCTATAAAAACACTACATGATAAATGCATATATAGAATTCAACGCAAAATGTTAAACTTTAAAAAGCCAAAGATCGAACAAAATCTGCTTCATAATCCAAATACAAAGTTTTATTAACCGAAGAAAATCTACTATTTATATAAGAAACTGCAAGAGGATGAATAAGCTGTTGGTTTTACCCTTGTATGCATATTGTTCAAGCATGGAGGACAAGTCTATGAGATGTGCCGTATCATAATCCACCAACAGAACACTGAGCCCGCGACAGAAGTTAGGAATCATGCTACTTCTATCTTCCATTTTTTAATACCAACAAACACAAGTTAGCAACAATTATTAGAAGAGACAATATCACACAAATTTTGAAAATTTTATGATAAATTCAATGAGCTAGAATTTGGTTTTCTTTTTTTCTTTCTTTCTTTCTTTTTTTTTCCCCAAAGGAATTCTAGTTAGGTCTAAATTTTTCAAAAAAACAAACCAGAAAAGGAAAAAAAATACAGAAGAAAGAGAATGATTTTTCCTCTCTAACAAGAGGAATTATCAATCATCTCATAGTAATTAGCAGAAGAAGAAGAAGAGGATGTGAATTTATAGAAGAAGAAGAAGAAGAAGAAGAGGAGGAGGAGAAGGAGGAGGTGAAATGGAATTAAGTGGAGAGAAAATAAAAAAGTTTGCATATCACTCATCACCCCATGAAATTAAGGTGTATTATGAAAAGAATATGGGAAAGTACAAAGAAAATAGGTTTTAAAGAAAGAAGTGGCTCCACTTTTACAATCCAATAAGAAGATTACACGTGCCCTCTTAAATGTCCAAATTCAGGGCCCTCACTAAATCTATCTAGTCAACCGGTACCCGCAACTCCTCATTAGGATTTTTTTTTTTTTAATTGAAATTTGTATTTGGAGTGCTGATTTGCTGCTTGTTCATTTGAATCTTTCGCTCGAAATAATTAAAATATTTAATTAACTGACTGCAGATATATTTATAATTATGATGTTTTTACCTACTTTATAATCCTTGTGATTGGGCAAATCTAAATAAACTGAAATTACATAAAGAAATATCTGAATATCGCAGCAAGAGCAACCCATTACAGGTAATTAAATTAAATTCATTTTGAATCTCTTGTTTAACCAGAATTGAGCTTTTTCTTTATTATGATTGAGGTTCCGACGAATGAACAAAAATTGTCAAAAGAAAACTGTGATAAGATATTTATAAATAAACAGGAAAATAATCAGTCAAAATGGTGAATCAATTTGGTTCTTTATTGGGACGTTGGTTTGAACGTTTACAAAATTGGCAGAGTTGATTCCCTTTTATGTACTAGATTGTTGTACCTGCTTAATTTGCCTCCACTAGCATTCATCTTACGTTTATCTATAATTAATTAATAACAAAAATTTCATTGCTACGACCTAACATTCTTTTTATTGTTCAGGGGATAAACACTAATTCTTTTCATTGTTTATATGATTTCTGGGATTAATGGTTTAATTTCACATTTTGGTGAAGGATATATATTACAATCACATATATATATGTATATGCCAAGAACTAAGAAGTTTTTGAAATAAAAAAATTCTAAATTAAATGAGTTGTATTGGGGTGGCAAATTTTGATCCTATCACTCACGAATTCAAACCAATTTGCATATAAAAATGTAATTTAAATTCTATATGATCAATCAATAAACCATTTATAATACAATTCACTTAACTTACAAAGTGATTTGATTTAATTCGATTTATTTTTTTTGCTTGTTTATGATCAGTTCATGATCCATTTATATTATTTGTAAATTTGAAACTTTTTTTATATATAATGTAAATATAAAATATTTTTTATATATTATATAACCATAAATTTTTATTTTTAATAAAATTTTTAAAAGAACACTCTTTTATAATCAAATCTGAATGAATTTATTTATACCTTGTAAATTTTTAATTTATTTATAATTCAATAGTACCCAATTCAATTAACTGTATATTGCCTCACAATTCTTTTTCAAGAATTAATTAATTTTTAATTTACAATTATTTTGTCATATTTCAGTTGTCCTCATCCTTACGATTATATGACTGCAATAAAAATTAATGTTAAATAATACTTTTGTGAAACAAAGAAAAAAAAACAATGCAAAGATATAAATTATAAATTCCATGCTAATTTTGGTTGAAATTTAACTTTATAGCAAATTTACTAGGGGTGTACACGGGTTTGGATGTTCTTGTACCAAATCGAAGATAAAGATCTAGAACCGAACTGTACCGTTGACTTTTTAGCCAGAACCAAACCAAATTGTACCGTTGACTTTATTTGAAACAGATATGGATATTTAACCGAAAACCGGATCAAAAATCGTATTAGAACTGTACTGAATTATCTTATACCGAATTGTACCAAAATGACCGATATTTATTAATTATTATATATAATACTAGTAATTTATATATAAATATTACTTATAATTTTTATTCTATATGTACTGCATAAATTTAAGTTTATAATTATTTAATTTATATATTTAATACACAAAATTAAGATAATAATTAGTTAATAAATTAAACTAAATATTTTAATTATTAAGAACAGAAATTTAATTATTATAATAATCATTATATATATGTATATGAATATATAACGAAAATAATTTGTATTTAATTTAATCTATCTTTAATATCACTCAACTACTATTTTATTTTCTTTATAAATTTTTATATAAATATTTAAGTTAATCAATTTATCATATAAGTATTTTATCAATTAATTTCATTTACTGTGAGTATCAATTAACTAATACTCATATATTTTTAGAACAATACATTTACAAATATCTAAATTAATAATGTAATTAAATATATTTATTATATATAATGAAATATTATCAATTATTGTATTATATAAGTGTATAATTATTTTACCAATTAATTTCGTTTATTTTTAGTATCATTCAACTAGTATGTGTATATTTTTGTACAATACTTATATTAATAATGAAGTTGTAAATCAATAATGTGATTATATATAGTTATTGTATATAAAAAATTTATCAATTAATATAATTATTTGAGTATGTAATTATTTTATCAATTAACTTTATTTATCTTTATATCATGAATGATTAAATGTACTTATATGAGTACATATACTTTCATATCACTTAACTAACATTCATTAATTTTTTTACAATACCTATATGAGTAATTGAGTATTTAAATTAACAATACAATTATATACAATTATTATATTAATGAAATTTTATCAATTTGTGTATATATATATATATATATATATATATATATATATATATATATATATATATATATATATATATATATATATATATATATATATATATATATATATATATATATATGTGTGTGTGTGTGTGTGTGTATCATTAATATAATAATTATATATAATTTATGCACAATATCTTAATGCGTAATTAAGTATGCAAATTAATAATATAATTATATATGATTATTATATTAATGAAAATTTACCATATATATATATATATATATATATATATATATATATATATATATATATATATATATATATATATATATATATATATATATATATATATATATATATATATATATATATATATATATATATATATATATATAATCACATTACCAACTAACGTAATTATATGAGTATATAATCATATTAGCAATTAATTTCATTTTCTTTTAGCATCAATCAACTAAATTCATCTATTTTTGGACAATACTTATATAAGTAATTAAGTATTTAAATTAATAATATAATTGTATAAAATTATTATATTAATTAAATTTTATCAATTAATTTTTGCACAATATCTATATTAGTAAAGGAGTTATAAATCAATTATATTATCAATTAACTTTATTTATTTTTATATCATGAATGATTGAATGTACTTATATGAGTACATAAGCATCTTATCAATTAATTTTATTTATTTTTAGTATTACTCAAATAATATTCATTTGTTAAACAACTTGAATATTAAGAAATGCATAAAAAAGATATAAAGATTTATTAAATTATAATAAGATCTAGTTATAATTTTATTTTGTTCTCTAATATTTTTTAAAATATCTATATTTCTTTTAACACATAAAAAGATAACATCGGCTTATAAAATAATTTATTTTATAAATTATTTTATTAATACTATTAATTTAATAGTCATTTAAAAATATCTTATAATTACTCTCATTTTTATAAATAATGGTAAATATAAATTATTTTTTTAATGATAAAAAATTGAATTGAAGATAATGTGATTATATAATAATGGAGTTGTAAATTAATAATATGATTATATATAGTTATTATATATAATAAATTTTATCTATTAATATAATTATATGACTATATGAATATGTAATTATTTTATTAATTAACTTTATTTACTTTTATATCATGAATGATTGAATGTATTTATATGAGTATATATACTCTCAATATCACTTAACTAATATTCATTTATTTTTGCAAAATATCTAGATAAGTAATTGAGTATTTAAATTAACAATACAATTATATATAGTTATTATATTTATGAAAATTTACCAATTAGTGTAATTATATATGTATATAATCACCTTAACAATTAATTTTATTTTATTTTAGTATCACTGAACTAGTATTACTATTAATCTATTTTTGTATAATATCTATATGACTAATTTAGTATGGAAATTAACAATATAATTATATATAATTATTATATTAATGAATTTTTTACCAATTAGTGTAATTATATATGTATATAATTACCTTATCAATTAACGTAATTATATGAGTATATAATCACATTAGCTTAAGAGTTATAATTTTTTTTTGTTCTCTAACGTTTTTTTTAAATATCTATATTTCTTTTAACACGTAAAAAGATAACATCGGCTTATAAAATACTTTATTTTATAAATTATTTTATTAATACTATTAATTTAATAGTCATTTAAAAATATCTTATAATTACTCTCATTTTTATAAATAATGGTGGTGGGATTGGATTTTATTGTTTATTTGTATATGAATGTCTAAATTAATAATGTAATTAAATATATTTATTATATATAATAAAATATTATCCATTAATGTATTATATGAATGTATAATCATTATACCAATTAATTTCATTTATTTTTAGTGTCATTCAACTAGTATTTATATATTTTTGCACAATTACTATATTAGTAATAGAGTTGTAACGTGTAAATTAATAATGTGATTATATATAGTTATTATATATAATAAAATTTTATCAATTAATATAATTATATAAGTATGTAATTATCTTATCAATTAACTTTATTTACTTTTAGATCATAAATGATTGAATGTACTTATATGAGTACATAATAATCTTATCAATTAATTTCATTTATTTTTAATATTACTCAAATATTATTCATATATTTTTAGTTCAGAGCGTAAATAAATATACAAATTAATAATTTAATTATATAGTTTAGAAATAAAATATATTTATTGTATTATATGCATGTATAAAGTGATTTAGTATTATACTAAATGCGTGATTTTTTAGGACATGAAATTCAATTAATTATTTTTTATTATAACAAATTAACAATTGAATTCAAGTATTTAATTATACCAATAAAATGACTAGAGTAGCTATTTAAAATGTTTGATAAACAACTTTAATATTAAGAAATACATAAAAAAAGAGATATAATGATTTCTTAAATTACAATGAGAGTTATATTTTTTATTTTATTCTCTAACATTTTTTGAAATATCTAC